>NMRA01001650.1:2000-12238 GCA_002633005.1 Phoronis australis
CACGACATGTCATATGACGTGTCACGACATGTCATATGACGTGTCACGACATGTCATATGACGTGTCACGACATGTCATATGACGTGTCACGACATGTCATATGACGTGTCACGACATGCCATATGACGTGTCGCACTATTTACTGAGCATGATCATCACCAATAACGAAACCGCCAGTTCTTATCAAGACAAAAAATCACTTCTCACTTGAGTTAAGATCAAATTGAGACCAGTTCTACAGCCGTAAGTGGCATAAATCAAAAGTCAGTTTCTTTGACAACTTCTTTAAAAACACGGCAGTTTGGGTAATTTGCACTCGTTAACTCAGTATATTACATCACTCCATGGCGGAATTAAGGAGCAGTATAAAAGACTGGACATAGTGAATCGGTAAATGACAGTAAAATATTGTGCTCATCACAAAATGTTACCCTAAGATAATAATTATAAACCTGCACAACACACAGGTTTCTCCTAGATCAGATGAAAAACCACATCTGGTGTTGGGCTGTTTGTGACATTTGTACACTGGAATAAATTACTTAGCTACAAACTTGAGCTTTAACAACTGTCCTTACAGATGACAGAGACTTGAGTGCAAAGTTTACACTTTTGACAAAGGGTCGACAGTGTCACTCAAACACATTCCCAAACATTAAATGTCACAAGCTCTTATCAAGTCCTTCACATATCCACGGGTTGACAGCCACTGTTTTCACGAATTCAGAGCCTCCGTTTTCATGGGTCGAGAGATTATGATGTCACAATTGAGAGCCCTGTTTTGTGGGATGAGAACCTCCGCTTTCAAGAGTTGACAGCCTCCATTTTCACAGAGTGAAAGCTACTATTTTCAGCGGTTGGGAGCCCCCACTTTCACAGGGTGCGAGGCACTATTTTCAGCGGTTGGGAGTCCCCACTTTGATTGGCTTGAGAACCTCCATTTTAACAGGTTGAAAGCTTATATTTTAATGGTTTGCCAGCCTATAGTTTCAAGACCTGAGGACATCCATTTAATAGGTATGGTTACAATTTAAAAGGTTTAGAGCCTCCATTTTAAAGGTTGAGCCTCAATCTTCCGGTTTAAAAGTCTTATTTTCGTCAGGTTGAGAGTTTGTTCTTTAAAAACTGAGAGCCTTAATTTGACAGGTTGATAGCATCCAGTGCCAAAGGTTGGAGAACCTTCATTTTAAGTGTATGAGAGTACCCCTTTTCAAAAAATTTAAAAGACTCCATTTTCACATCTGAAGGGAGTCATCGTCTTTCTTAACCTCATCTTCCTTCCTGTAAACTTTGCCAAATTTGTGCATGTACTTCTTCACGTAGTCCTTGGCCTTGGCCTTCACGTTTTCGTTGACTTCCAAGTCCTCCGGGTGACGACAGTGTTTGAGTTCTTTGGACAACACAGCGTGGGTTAGCTGAAGGCAGAAGGGACACTTACATACAACAATACAGGTGTCTCACTTAGATACAACAATACAGGCGTGTTAAAACCTCGGACAATGATAACGGAACGTATCATGAAATGACTAACAGCATTAGATAATTGAAAAACTATTGCAGACTAAAGAGAGACTACGAATAAAAGTTGATTCGACATACGGCGTAAACTATTGCAGTTTCTAATGGCATTTAGTGACGATGGCATCAAAAGGAGTGGGTCAAATAAACCATTGATATTATGTCCTGAAGTTGCTGTTTGGAAATGCACTGCAGTACTCCAAACAGTCCTCTTCAAGATTACATTAGATAGCATGACAGTGTTACCGAAAACTCACACTTATGGAGATTGTACCCCCGTGTAAGCCCTGTCATAGAATGCTAATCTTGTCATATCCTTTCAGTTAACAAAGTTACCAATAACTAATCAAACATCTATTAACTTGTTCAGGAAATGACAGATGTTTCAATAGACATTGTAAAACACTGATAACTTTCTTCAAACCATAAAGACTGACCTTTCTTGCCAAGTGCTTGAAGTCATCTGTGGAGTTGATGCGGCCTAATTTACAATCAGGCTTCCTGAACGGGTTGAGGCATGACACGATGTATGTGGACATCTTCACCCGGAAGGCCTCCTTACACCGCTTGGCCACCTCACTTGATGTATCAGCTGCAGCAGTGGNAAATATTATAAAAAAAGCGGAAAGCACATTTGAAAAAAGCGGAAATCCGCGTTTCCGCGGAAAATTCCAAGCCCTGGTTAAAGCCTTGGACAATGACGATGGAACATATCATGGAATGACTAACAGCATTAGATATTTGAAAAACTATTGCACACTAAAGAGAGACTAGGAATAAAAGCTGATTCTACATACGGTGTAAACTATTGTAGTTTCTAATGGCATTTAGTGACGATGGCATCAAAAGCAGTGGGTCAAATAAACCATTGATATTATGTCCTGAAGTTGCTGTTTGGAAATGCACTGCAGTACTCCAAAGAGTCCTTTTCAAGATTACATTAGATAGCATGACAGTGTTAGCGAAAACTCACACTTATGGAGATTGTACCCCCATGTAAGGCCTGTCATAGAATGCTAATCTTGTCATATCCTTTCAGCTAACAAAGTTACCAATAACTAATTAATCATCTATTAACTTGTTCAGGAAATGACAGATGTTTCAATAGACATTGTAAAACACTGATAACTTTCTTCAAACCATAAAGACTGACCTTTCTTGCCAAGTGCTTGAAGTCATCTGTGGAGTTGATGCGGCCTAGTTTACAATCAGGCTTCCTGAACGGGTTGAGGCATGACACGATGTATGTGGACATCTTCACCCGGAACGCCTCCTTACACCGCTTGGCCACCTCACTTGATGTATCAGCTGCCGCAGTGGTGGTTGTCGTAGAAGCCTGACGTTTCTTATGCTCGGCCACTTCAGCCTCTATTTCGGCCGCCTCAGCATCTTCCAATGTGGGGGGCTCCCACTGGGTTTTTCTAAAATGTAAAATGACATGAAAAACATTGACAACTTTGTGACACTAAAACTCCAGCATCCCCTTTAACAGTACAAAAATGGCATAATAATTGTAAAAAAACAAAAAAATTTCGCAGGGTAAAAAATTGACCAAAGAACCAACAGCATTATCTTTTGTCTTTAATTTTTGTTAAACGCTTATTATGTAAAACACAATGCACAGTAATTGGAGTCAAACCCCTATAGCATATCTTTGAAGAGAACATCCAAGCACTCTCATAAGGGCTGATAAATGCCATACAGTTTACGTAAATGAATCCCAGTCTATAAGTATATCAACATTCTTGCATTTAAGACTATTTTCGTAAATTTAGCAAAAGCGTGTCATAGTGTTGAAATGCTCCCAGGACTTCACTGCAAACAATGTGCTTCCAGGGGTGTTTATTAGTATCATGGAGCGTAGTTAACACTCACTTGATTACTAAGATATGAAATCTGAATACCTACTGGCACACATACCATAAGCTGGCCAACAGGGGGTGTTATGGTGGTCCAATCTGTCAGTATAATTCAACTATTCCAGCACATCTTAGCCATCCACATTTGTTTCAAGTTTTATCACAATTTGTTGATCAGTTTTGACAATAAAGGAAAAGCAAAAAAGTAAGTCAAAAGTTAAAATTGTCAGAGCCTATGCACACTAATCATGTATTATTGGGTATAGTTCCATCAAAACCGGGCAAGCCCTTCTGACAGGCATGGAAAATTGTGTCAAAAATTATTTCCACTGCAATCAAATCAGTGCAAAAACCGACTGGTTACCGTGGATTCAAGGGAAAAGGAGATACTGCCACAGATGCAAAAAAATAAAATTGTCACTAGAGAGGTACAGCAGTAGTTGGATACGTCCAAATGTCGACGTTGTCTGTTGTCAGCTTCATATAAATACACTTGCTAAATTTAACAAAGATTCTGCAGAGGGTTTGGGAGATACAGCCATAGATGCAAAAAATGCCACTAGGAGGCACCACAGTAGTCTGAGTCATCCAAACATCATCATCAGCTGTCTTCTTCACAGTAGAAACATAAATGCCAATTTCCAAAATCATCCTTAGAGTAGTTTGGTTGATAGAGGGGCTGATGCCAAAAATGGACTAGAAAAAAATGGCCATCAGATGGCGCAAAATATGTCGAATGTATCCAAACGGGAACATGTCGTTTTTTTTTAAATAGCCAGATATTTACCAATTTTCATAAAAACCATCAAGGAACTTGAAAAAAAAAAGAAAAACAAAAAATATAAAATTGCCACTAGGGGGCACAGCGTTCCTCAGATCCATTCGAAAGTTGTCGTCATTGTCTGGTGTCAATTTCATTTACTAAAATACACTTGTTGAATGTAAGAAAGATCAAGCAGAGGGTTTAGGAGATACAACCATGGGTGCAAAAAAATGCCACTAAGAAACGCCACATTAGTCCAAGCCATCAGAAAACCATCATCAGCCATCGTCTTCACAGTAGGATCATATACGCCAATTTTTACAATCATCCTTAGAGTGGTTTGGGTAATAGAGGGGCAGACTCCAAAAGACTCGAAAACATTAAAAAAAGGCCACTAGGTGGCGCAAAATACCTCGAATTCATCCAAAAACAAGAGGAGAGCATCATCTCACTGATAAATGCCTATCTGCCAAATTTTATGAAAATCCATTGAGTTAGCTCATGAACACGTGCAGCGCACCCCTGCACCTACCTCGTCTTTGTGTGGTAATAGTACACCTTGCCCTCTGCATCCTTCGCCATTCTCCAGTTAACAGGCAGCTTGACCTCCTTCGGTCTGGGGGGTGATGGTGGGGGCGGGATATCTTCGCTATCAGTGGGCGGGGCCGAACTCTGCAGAGTGACAGCTTGTTGTTGCTGTTGCTGCAGCTGCTGCTGTTGCTGAAGGATCTGCTGTAACTGTTGGACCTGAAGACAGGAAGAATACAAGTTGTGCAAGTTCTTAACTCCATCTTTTGGAAGACACAAAAACTGCTTGTACGGTAAAATCTCACCCATTTAGAACACAATATGGCAGACAAGTGAAATTTTATGTTTTTATTGATTTATACAAGACAGGCAGCACTAAATAAATGATATGCCATTATAAAGGTATATGCTATAGCTACATTCAGATGTTTCTGAGAAATTGTGGACATTCAAAAGGATATTAGAAGCTTTTGAAAAATGAAAAAAATACCAATCTTGGCAATTATTTTTGTCCGAAATTGGTGAGATTTTACCGTGCAATGTGGCGGAGGAGAAACGGAAAGTGGGAAACTTTTGGACTGAAGCGTTCAAAAAATGTTTGTAAGTGTCAAAAATGTTTGTAAGTGTCTAAAAATGTTTGTAAGTGTCCAAAAATGTTTGTAAGTGTCTAAAAATGTTTGTAAGTGTCTAAAAAGGCAGTTTATCAAGATTGTCAACAACTTCAGGAGAAATGGATCCATTAAAGATCATTTTCAAACACTCCCGTTCTGACATCGTTGAAAATACTATCGTTAGGTATTTCCAATGGGATATCTTTCGTCTGAAAATTCTCGAAGCTTTAATAATAAAAACTGAAACTCCTGAGATACTGGGTTCCATCGTACCTTGCCATTACATAAATAATGTCCATATTTTGGAATACCTGTGTATTTCATTTAATTTTATACCATTTTACAGTAGCTTAGTTCCCATGACAATTCCTTCTGAAACTGCACTCTTATATATGCCACCTTATATTCGTTTTTAACGTCATTGTTCTTGTTTCATGTATAATACACGATAGCATTTGTAATTTTGAATTTATTTGCCTGGTCTAGTCTAGACGCAGTACAGCAACTGTTTTACTATGAAATGTTTTGTACGGTGTTTTATTTTATATGTACTTATGCGTATGTGTTTGTGATGCAACTCACAATCAGTGATCTACTCTTTCAACTGCCACCTGATGAAAGACATTTAGGGAGCGGCCAAGAATCATTCATGCTTCAGAGTATTTGTAGTAACGCCCTACCTGAATACTTTGGAGACCCTGTTCTGTGATCTGAATGACAGGTGCTGTCACCTGTTGAGCTGGAGTGTACGAAGCCTGTACAACTGCATCCTGAGCCACAGAGGGCTGAGCGAAGAAGACCCCGGCGTTGGGGGCAGCCAATTGCTGTGAGGCGGTCAATTGCTGCGGAGTGGTTGAGAAGCCAGGCTGGCTTGGATATGATTGCTGAAATTTAGTAATCTATTAGTCATGAGTGGCAGTACTACAAGTCATATCACAGCTCATAGTTGTGAGTGGCAGTACTACAAGTCATATCACAGCTCATAGTTGTGAGTGGCAGTACTACAAGTCATATTACAGCTCATAGTTTACATGCTCAGCAGTCTAGATGTTAGAGTGCCACACAATCACAGTTGAGAAGTTATAGATGGGAGTCACAGTGACTGTCCCCTGGCCTCGCATTTGATGAGGTATAGCACTGAGAGAGCCTCCAAGCACCAAATCTCATTTTTAGTCTTAAAAATATGGGCACATTCAAGTTGACACGTGAAAGTCTTTAGGTACAAAGTAATATTATATGAGTACCACATTACCATAACTATTACCAAGACTTACATATATCGGATACAATTAGAGCAGGAGAAGCTATAGGAGTTAGACAAAATACGCTTTATGTGAACAGCCAATTGCACTAAATAGAACAAAAATGCTAGAGAACTTTGTCTGAGTACGGTCAATATCAAACTCGGGCACGTCCAATTTATTTACCTTGCTATAATACATTATGTAATTCTATTCTACTCCAATTGTTGCCATGACAACCCATCACATCGACTTACCTGGAATGTGGCCGCAGCTTGTTGTTGTTGGCCGGGGGCCTGGAAAACTACCTGAGGTGACGCCTCTAAGTAAGGAGCCTGCTCCGCCAGCTGGGGCTGATCCATGTAGTTGGGGTTCATGAACACGGGCGTGTGGGAGTCCTGGTAAGCTGGATCACCTGGAGGGTATCACCACAGAATGAAGAGTGATGCAAATTGAGGAGGGGAAAACGTGTGTTTCACAAAACTTTTATAACGAAATTTTACCTCTACTACGAAAGAACAAAAAAATTGACACTTCACTACAAAAATAAAGCCAAGATAGAAAAAAAGGTAAAATTATATGCCACATTCAAAACATAATTGTTTACAATCTTAACATGAAGCTATCTGCACATAATGTTGTTGTAATATCTGGAGAATATCAAACAACCAAAAAAGACAAAAAGGGTGAAAAGATGTGGGAACCATTAAATAAGCGTAACAACCATCAAAAGTGGTCAATAGACAGAACTGGTGAGAGTATGGCCAATAGAGGGAACAGGCTTTTCTAAAGACTTTTGGCCACACGTTGACCTTGTTGAATTATAATAATTGTATGTTAACGAGAAGAACTTTCATCCAGTAGTCACCTGATGCTCCCATCATCACAAAAGTGCAGCCCCCCTATCGAACCTACCCTGATGATAGAAGGCTTGGTACTGTTGCGGCAGTGCCCCCTGTTGGAAGGCTGCTTCATGCATCAGCGCCTGCTCATGCAGCCTCATCTCCTGCTCTTGCTGTAGCTGCAAGTCGTGCTGTAGCTGCAGCTCCTGTTGCTGCAACTCCTGCTCTCGTTGTTCCTGAAGTTTGGCCTCTTCCTCAGCCTTCACCTGCTCCTCAAACAGTTGACGCCTCTCCTGCTTAGTCATCTTAGGCGGAGTTGGCAACAGCACCTTCCTGCAGGGGTCATAGCAATATACAGGGTGTTTGAAAAACAGTAGGCATGACGAGGGTACACGTGCATGTCCACAGCTCACAAGTAAGGGCAACTACAGTACAAGACAAGGATTACTACAGTAAAAGACAAGGGTAACTACAGTACAAGACAAGGATTACTACAGTAAAAGACAAGGGTAACTACAATACAAGACAAGGGTAACTACAGTACAAGACAAGGGTAACTACAGTTCAAGACAAGGATAACTACAGTTCAACACAAGGGTAACTACAGTACAAGACAAGGATAACTACAGTTCAAGACAAGGGTAACTACAGTACAAGACAAGGATAACTACAGTAAAAGACAAGGGAAACTACAGTTCAAGACAAGGGTAACTACAGTACAAGACAAGGGTATCTACAGTTCAAGACAAAAGTAATCAGACAAAATACCATTACGCCACCGTGAAGGCCAACTCTGTTACCAGCAGAAATGACCGATAATGACAGGAAAACAAAATTCTAACTTTCCTGTTAATGCCACTTCGTTCTATGTGATGAGGAAAGACTAGTCTGACAAGGAGTACTTTGCCCAGGCATCGTGACAGGGAGTTCCACGTTATTTTGTCTGAATACTTTTGGTTTGTACTGTATTATGCAGGGCCACACACCAATTTCGATATTGAACCTTGACTTGGTTTGGCTTTGCACTTGTCATTTAGTCAGTTGCTTGTACAGTGTCCAGAGTGCGATTCATAGACTTGATGTGTTTTTGAATAGTTAAACCACCTCAAATTTATCTTTTATTTGTTTGAAATTGCAACTTAAAGTGATATTCTTTACCGATCTGATCAGAGGAAAGTGGGTCACTTTGAATAGCAACATTGTTTGACATAATCCATTCACTCCAGTAAGATCATACCTCATTCAATATAAAGCAAGAGTACAAATCTTCCCATGAGCTGTGAGTGTACACATAACAGGCCATCTCTGAACGGATGACCCAGTTCAAGAAAACAAGACTAATGCAAGTTTGAAGCAAGACTTTATTTGTTTTTGGTTGAATAGCTACCCTTACCTAGCAGTTTATCGATCAGTGGCCAAATGCTCAACACTCCAGTTGAGAGCTTTCCGGATAACACTAGTTAACTAATGGGCTCACCTAACTTTATCAACGAAGATCCCGAATATCGATATAACACTCATTTTCATACAAGGTATATGTGGTTCATGTATCAAGGTCTACATTTTTGTCAGTCACATCCAAGATGGAGGCTTTGGCAGACATCTTGTTGTCAAACGTTATGTACTAGATTACCCATCCTTTTCATGATACATTTAGACAGATAGGGTACCAAGATCTAGGTTTTTCTTAAAGACAAATCCAAGATGGTGGTTTGGCAGCCATTTTATTGCTGAAAGTTGTATTTTTGGTGCGAAACTGTTACAAGGGATTTCCCATGATGGGAAAACTCTCATTCCTATGAGCGACAGCATACCTGGGCTTGCCAGAGTCGGACTCCTCATCTACAGATTTACGGAACTTCCTGTCCTTTTTACGAATCTTTTCCGGTGAATCATCTCTACTCCGTTTGCGACCAAAACGATCAAAATCTAAAAGTAAAATGGCAGAAACGTCTCAGATGGATACACATTGATACCCTTTGATGACAAGATGCCTTAGGGACTGCAGCACAGCCAGCTCTATGTAACTTCATGCATCCCTCAAACTACACTGGTGTCAGCACCACTGATGGTGCAAACAAATGCAGTCAGATAAAATCACAATTTCAGACTCTGATGAAATATCTTTAAAATTCAATGACTTTCCAAGATTTTTTCATGTTAAACTGACATTCCATGACTTTCAAAGAGAAATCACTTATTTACAGGCCTGCAAATTTCAAGTAAAAATACCTTTGAAGCATGCAGTAAATGTTCATAATCTTGTAATACTACAGGGCTATAAGTGTTGAAATGTCACTTATTTGATAAAACTTATTTTGGAATGGATTTTCAACATGGCAATCTCTTTGCATAACTGACTCATACGTTTGATCTTAGAGGAGGCAGTTTGGCCTAGTGAGATATGTGTTTGCTTCCTTTACTCAAGGTCGTGGGTTCGAATCCCACTGGGGCACACTGCTAGACCCTTGAGTTATGTACTGGGGCACACTGCTAGACCCTTGAGTTAGGTACACAGCTTGGTTTTAGTTTTATAATAATTAGCATAACAAAAGCAACACGGAGCATTGAAGTGCGTCCACGACAGCGACACAAATAGTGTTTTGAGAGTGATAAAAATGGCCAGGAATGGGCACACGTGAGCGGACTGCGCACTACATGCTGTACCAGACGACATGCAATTATCTTTTATAAGCATGATCGTATGCTTCATGGAACAAAACACATCACTGAAAGCTTCTACTATGCCAAAAGCTTCAGTTATTGCGCCAATCCTCCATGACAACTAACCACGCCCTCTGTCTCGCTCCTTGTTACGTGTCTCCAGTTCACGCTCTGTCTTCTTGCGTTCTTCTACACGCTCCTTTTTGGGAAT
>NMRA01001652.1:0-12166 GCA_002633005.1 Phoronis australis
GGGGTGTGGGGGTCGAGGGTGTCGAGGAGTTTTTAGAACAATCCTCTAAGCGCTAACAAAATCAGTAAGATTCTGGTGAGCTGACTGATGCTAGGTTGTATAGAGAGATTGCTGGAAGCCTAGTGTATGCCATGACATGCACAAGAACTGATATGTGTTATAGGCCTACATTATTGTCTCAGAATATGGCGAAGCCAACCATGGCTCACGTCCTAAACACGGCTAAACATGTCCTTCGTTATATGACTATGGTTTGAAGTTTAGAAAGACAGATTCACAGTTGAATTTGACTGGATACAGTGATTCTGTTTAGGATTCATTTGTTGACCAAAAAAGTGCGGGGATATTGTTTTCGCCTGAGAATGGGTCTTTGGTATCTTGGAAAAGCAAGAAGCAGAAGACGGTTGCTTTATCTAGTTGCGAATCAGAGAGTACGGCACTTGCTCTTGCTGCACAAGAGGGGAAATTTCAGAAGCAATCGTTTGCTGATATTACTTGTAGTTTTAACTCTGCAACAACTATACGTCTTGACAATCGGGGTGCAATGGCTCTACATAAAAAAACAGTGTATCATCAGAGGTCTAAACACATAGACATCCAATTTCATTAGATCAGTGGTTCAAACAGGTCGTGTAGAGTTGTCTTATACCCCATTATCCCATACGCGTTGAATCAGTCGAGGGAAATAATAATGTTTCCGCATTCACCTCCCGCACGTCTACTTTTAACAGTGACCTCTGACATGGAAAGTTCAAAAAGTAGGTCAATGTCGACTCGACGTCGTTGGCCTGTTCGATCATCAAACTTTTCGAATACAGTTTAAAGTAATACAGTTGCAGCAGTATAAATAACACTCAACATGCAATCAGGCCCTAAACGTAACATCTAGTACAAAACTGCTAATTGTATGACACTTCTGTCTCAGTTTTCAATATTATTGTTAAATATTATATCGTCTGCAACTCAGGAGCCGATTTCTCGGTAACTACAATATCAAATGATGTTGTTTGTAAAACTATTTTCAGGAAATGTTACAAGTTCAATGCTAAATTACCGTTGTTTTCATCTTTGTTATCTCTTTTCAAGTAAGAAACCGTTACATTTAAAACTGTTTCTTTTACTAGAGAAAACTGGTAACCTAACGCTCAAGTATATACAGTATACTCAAAACGTACCGAGAGTGGCGTACATCTCAGATAGATCCAAACAATGTGACCCAAATTTCGCCACAAAACTTGCAATAACTTTACACTGCTTGCCCCGATTTTGATACTTTTTCGATTTTTACTGAGTAGAATGCGCTACCTTTCCGATAATAACAAAGTACTTTTTCAAAACGAGAAAAAAAATAAAACCGAAAAAAATTGTTTCGACCCATATTTGTTCCTAGGTTCAACCGGCCTACGTATGGAACTAAACACCAATGCTATTTTAACATATTAAGTACGCGTAACATTCCAAAAAAAATCAACGACCACTAACTACAAACTATAAATACACTACATATGCAAGCGAATCACGAGATATTGCTAATAAAACAAAATAATGAAGACTTTTCGAGTAAGCGATAGCACATTTAGTTACAAGGAAAAAATGGCGGAGTTCAGGACAAGTTTCTGAACTGATGAGCCGGAAATGTGGGTACGGAAATAACCGATGACAGCCGGTAACTATACGCTCACAGAGACTGTTAAAAAATCGCTTTTGGCAAGAAAGGCGAAAAGAATATAAAGGGTGTCGAAAATAAGATTTTATGTAGTAAGTATTTTCGGATGACTGGAACCACATGGGCATTTTGAGACCAGGTCTTTAAAATTATTTTTTTGATTCACTTTATTTATATTTTGTTTCAATTTTTATTTGGTTTTAAGTAAAAACATTATTTTAACAAGAATAACTCAACGTTTCTTAAAAGGACACAATCTCCAACCCCAGACCTCTGACATAGAAAGTAGTTACAAAAGCCGAGGCTAGTCGATAAAGGTAGATCGATTCTTTGAAATGTTTATCGTTTAGTGTGTGGTATAAATATATTATTACATGTTCTCAGTCGTTATCCCCCTTATCTTTTGCTCTCGGGCGATAATTCTCCAAAATCCACTCGGGCTCTAGATTACGGGGAATAACGACTTCGCCATGTAATAATCTACATTTATACACCATCTCATGGGCGCATCCAGGGGGCCGTGTATGGAACGCCCCTAGCGTCACCTTGTGACGGGTCTTTTCTGACACGTGACGAGTCATTTTTGACACGCTGACGCGTCAATGATGCTTTCGAACACATGTGGACGTTGTTAAAAGAACCAATCAGTGTTAAGGTTACATAGTGTGTTGACTAAACCAATGAGGTCGTCGTGTTTTGACGTGACTGACAACTACAAATGCTGTCAATCATATATCGACTAAGTCCTCGAATGCAGAGCGCGAAATCGTCACTTGAAGTGTGCTGCCTCACAGAGATTGGGGTGACTGAAAGGAATTTATACGATCAACAGGTACTGTGACGGGTACGGTGACGGCAATTTCGTTTGATGGTGGTGTATTTCAGGAATTGCTTTCACCAGACAGGAGCTTGACCTAATAATTACATTAATACCAACAACAGCAAAGCCTAACATCGTGTGGCGAGGACAATTCGAGTTCTGCCAACAGGCAACATGGCGGTCAGATGAGCGACATTACAATTGAACTTCACGGAGCAAGCTTGTGTAGGCCTACTGCATGGAATACATGTCAGAATGTCTGAATTTGTTCTCGATTGTAAACGTGAGCTGGAGTGTTGCTGTAGACATCTTTCAACGGACCAAGTGTCGCAAGAAACTGTCACTTTCGTGAAAGCGAAGTAAGTTGACCTTTTTCTGGCTGGGTGTGATGTGCTCGACTACTTTAGTTTATGTACTATAGCAGTGGTTCAACCCAGTGTAGGTTATACAAAAGAATAGAATCGTACCTAACCTGGGGTAACGGTTTACTATAGAGTACTGCATGAAAGTACTTATGATCTGGAAAATTATGATGTGCACCCATTTACACAGTGAAGAAACTTGGCTCAAAAACTTACCTTTTGACAAAATGTTTCCCAAAAAACACTGCCTTTTTGTTGCTTTAATTTCACCACGGGGTACCTGGGGGAGGGTGGTTCTTTTGAAAGTGTACCACATACAGGTCAGAGTCTATATACCTTTTGGCTAGTAAAAGTTTAAGCCCCGTATGGTGCACCGCTCATGACCAGCCCCAGGATATCCACATTTCCTTAAAAAGCTCTTGCCTTGAGCTTATACCCACATGTTTGAATCTTTCCTATGATTAAGGGACTTGGCCCACCCATTTATTTCACAAAGCTTTGTGTAAAGACAAAATTATTTTCCCTGTCTTGATTAATAACTTAGAACGTTGCTTATGGTTACCTTTCAGATTGACCACTTTAACTAGAAGTATACAGAATGCTGTTGGTGGTGGTGTTGTCGATGAGGCTTCTTCAGCAAAATTATTGAATTTTGCTAGGAGGTTAACGGAGGAGGCAAATCAAGCTGCATTTGAATCAAGTGAGCGTCATTGTCTGTGTATTATAGTTTCGGCCACATAAAGACAGTGAATGAATAACATGATTTCCTCTGTTACACAGCGTTATTTTAGCAATTGAACCGATGCTTATTAAATTAAAGATACCAACATGTCACCTTTATCTTTACCTTGAGGTACCCTTTGCAGTGAGCACTTTTAGGTTATTCCTATTTGCATGTCTGGGTGTTCATTGCTGTCACGTTTATTGCACAAGTTAATAGAGAGCTTACATATCGCTGCTTACTAAGTAATGAATTCCAAGAACGTATTTGAAAATGATATGCCGAGATCCCTCGTTTTACACGACCAAAACTCACTTGTGTGCATTTCAGCGGGATTGTTTACGCACATGTTTGGTATCTGGTATCGTGTAACTGGCCATATGCGAAAACTCGGTTCTTTTGTTTAAAATAATCTTTCAATGTGTGATGTGTATTGCAGGTCAAAACACGTGTACATTGCAAGTGCAACGCTTTTTGGGTACATCGAAGTTTGACATAACCTCATCTCAGTTAGAGTGTATGATAAAAGCAAACTTCACACGACAAGAGATGGCTGAATCAATGGGAGTTAGTTCCTCTACCATATCACGTCGACTGAAGTATGTTATAATTTTATTACTACTGTTTAAGCATGGACACTGACTCTTGACTAGTGCTTAAGGCCTACCAATTAGATGGATAGAGCTCTTAATTAGTGGTGATTAATGTAATTCTATCACTTTAGAATCTTTAGATTGCATCTGGTAAATGTCATCCATTGCATAGGTGGATCCAGGATGTCTTAAGGGGCGGGGCACTACATCTTCCAACTGGCAACTACCCAGGAAGTCTAGTAATTCCCCATATTTTTTAGTCACACCCAGTTTCAGACTAGTGTTCTTGATTTTGATTACTTGCTATCAGAGGGGGAACCAAAAATCTTGTTTAATTGTGGCTTTCACAAATTGGCCGCAGTACAGTTACTATCCCCAAGTATCACAATTTACATTTTGTATATGACTGTAACTAAGCAATCACTTGAAGTTTGCATAGGCCTTGATGTTAATATATCAATGTTTCTTGGTTCTCAGGCAGTATGATATGTCTACAAGACAATACAGTGAGGTTGCGGACTCAGATCTAGACTCAGCTGTTAAAGGCATAGTTGGTTTGTATTGTAAAATTGCACTTCAAAGTTGAACTAAATTATTTATCATTGGATTATGATTGCCGTAGACACCTACAAATGACCACATGTGAAACAGTACACTTTTGCAAGACCTCCCGACTCAAATGTTTCGCATATACATGTGCATTTGCTCAAGATTTGCAATTACGTGGATGCGGGTCACCTCACCAAGATGCTGTCTGGTGCTCCGATTACAGACAGACTTTTTTGTTTTTGAACAAACACTATTCCACGCAATGTGTGGTGTGACAGCTCTTGCAGTAATAAAAATTAGAGTAATTGTTCAAAAATATACCAAATTGTACTTGTATGTTAAGCCTTGAATGGTTGTTGAGAAAAGTAATTAAGTACGATGTTCATTCCAGTGGCTGGTTGCATGAAACAGTCCTTATTAGGGAATCAACTATGTTCCCTTAAATGTTTGGCATATTTGTTTGGTTCATAACTCACTTGTGTAATGTTTTCCTATCATTTTACTTTTGTTGCATGCTCCTCTAATAATATACGTGAAAATTGAGCCCTTAATTTCATCAAAACTATAAGGGACTAAGTCCTTAAAGGGCGTTGCACGAAAAGATCCCTACTTATTTCCAATAGTAATGCGTCTTCTATGTTGTATTTATACAATCTTCTTGACAGAATTATTTTGTTGTATAACCATCCATTTCTTGCAGTCAAATAGTGTTATTCTTGAACTTTAGTGAGAGTTTTGTGATGGGTTGTTTAATTGGCATTGCATTTGAATTAAAACTGGTTAAAGTCGAAGAGAAATGGATATTTAGGTGCAGTTTTATGCGGTTGCGCATTAGGTACCTCAAATTTTGGCGCTGGCCTTTGTATTTTGGAAACTTCTTTTTATGCGCCCACATATTTGTATGTGGACGCATTACACCGTCATCTTCGTCCGATGGGCGTCTGCCCTATCTCCAAAACGCCTTGACGTACTGTTCATAAAATTTTGCCTGAAGGCACTGTTGTAGTGCTTCAGGCATTGTAAGACATAAAAATTCTAAGAAAATGCTCATTTTTACGAAAAAATTTGCACCTCATTGAGTTCAAACACAAATGCTTTTGAAGTGTAACATATTTGGTGTTGTATTTTACCGGTAATTTCTCATCTGCTCAGTATAAATTTTGTCTGCTTGGGTACCCAAAGCATTCATCCAATTAATAATGGCAATTTTCCTCATGCACACCATATTTTGCCAGTCTTCATACAGTAAAACCTCTGACTCTAATTTCGGAAAATCTAGGACACTAATTTCAGACAAACATAATTGCCAAAATTGCCCATTTTTCATGTTTCAAAGGCTTCTAATATTGTTATAAGTACCCACACTTTTTCTAAACTTTGTCTGATGGTAGCTATGAAACTGTGAAGCCATCATTTTAGACAGCTATTGCTGATAGGATACATTTTTACAGTCTATTGAACATGATCATAAACTATATCACACTGAGTTGCACACAGGTCAATTTCGATCAGGTAAAATGTGGGACCCAAATAACCAATAACACCCCTGAACCTGTGCGAATTTGGGTACGTTTCGTTTACAAATATGTCTTTGTCCGGTAACCAGCCTTGCGCAAAAGCTCCCTTAGTGTCAGACATTCAAAGGATTCGTTTCAACTCTTTTTCGTTTGACTTTTAGGTGACAACCAACAACTGGGTGCTAAATCTGTACTGGGTAGCTTATCTGCACAGGGCATAAAAGTCCAAAGACGGCGTGTTCGTGACAGCTTGGTGAGGGTGGATCCTGCTGGAGCAGCAATGCGTGCAATGTCCAACAAAATTCAAAGGAGGACTTACAAAGTACCTGGTCCTAACTCTCTGTGGCACATTGATGGCAATCACAAGTTGATAAGGTAAACCAGGGTTCATTGTACAAATCTCAAGCCATGGGTCACATAACACATTACAGCTAAAATCAATTGGCCATTTTTCAGACTCGAGCGTGTCATCACCCAAGCAGCCTGAGGAAAACAAACATGACGAGACTTCAGTATGTCATTTGAAATTTTAATGTGCCCAGGTGTTGTAGTGCAGTTCGGCAAAAATGAGCCCTGTAAACTTGTTTACTTTCATTATGGTTCTCAAGTTGTTTTTGAAAAGGAACACTTGAACTAAATGCTTCTAATGTGATGTTAAAACAATGGAATGTAAGACGTTCTCTATAGCGGTGCTATTGTTTGTTCTTTAATGAGAAATGTCAGGATGTCTTAGAAAAATGGAACTGCAAACTGTATACAGATGCTGCTGTCTCATTCGCGCAATTCGTGGTATTATGCTAGCAGGGCAACAACAAACATTCTGTCGTATGATAGTCGGCTGTATCGACACATTCGCAGTCACATTTGTTGTACGAATGTCATACAATATTAATCTAAGGTTTCACTAACTATATTGTATGCCTGTCATTAGATTTGTAGTCCCATTTTAAAGTACGACATTCCCAGGGCATGTACATGATGGTTAAACATTTGTGCGAGTGTCCTTTGTCTCGTGTAAGATGATTATAGGACTATTCTAGACTCTCGGACATACCAAATATCGTGTGTCAGTCATAACTGTCATACACAAATGTAAGGCATCCCACGACACTCTCGCGATTTAGATCTGTTGTTGAACAGTTGCAATAAGTTGACATGCTTTTGCACAAGTTCTCAAATTTCCCGACGCTGTTCTATGACAGCATACTCCAGCGCGTGATACAGTAAAATTGCACGAACTTTGGACAAAAATAACTGCCATAATCCACCATTTTTCAATGGTTCTAATTCATGGGCGCATTTCAATGCTCTGCATAGCTCTTGTTGTTTCACTGTTGCCTGTTTTGTTACAAAAGAGTTCAGTTCCGATAAAAGATAGTAGCCCCTATGAAACCGAGTGCCTTGGTACAATACTCCAAATGTGCTTACATGGGGTGCCACACATGTTTGTTGCTGACACATTTTTATTAATACTACCTGTTCAGAAACATGGCAATATTGTTTCTCATCTTATATCTGGTATAAGTACATATTTTGTTTTAGATGGAGAATTGTCATACATGCTGGAGTAGATGGGGACACCCGTTTCCTAGTGTATGCGAAAGCATCCTCCAACAACTGTTCTACAACTGTACTTGATTGTTTCCGAAAAGCAGTGATGAACTATGGTGTGCCTTCTCGAGTTAGATGTGACCATGGTGCGGAAAATGTGCATGTATGTGCATTCATGGAAATGTTCCGTGGTCTGGACAGAGGGAGTGTCATTCAAGGGAAAAGTGTGCATAATCAGAGGATAGAAAGATTGTGGCGAGATATGTGGCGTGGTGTCACCAATGTGTACCATGAGATGTTTAGTTTTTTAGAGGAGAAACGTCTTTTGGATCCAGATGACCAACTGTCCTTGTGGTGCTTGCACTATGTCTTTATACCCAAAATCAATGAATCGCTGAAAGCTTTCCAACATCAGTGGAACCACCATGGTCTCCGCACAGAGAGGGGCAAGTCGCCATACAAGCTGTTTGTACGATTGTTGGCATTACAACATAGCAATCTCACTGCTGTATCAGAGCTTTTTGACAACTTCTCTACAAATTGTGAGTTACATAACCAAGAAAGCATAGCACCGGACTCTTCTCCATGTCCGCTCTCAAATAACGACCTTTCTCGGCTTGACGAACTTGTATCTTCACTGTACAATAGAGGAACTCACAAGTTACAAGTTTATCAGAAAACACTAGAATATGTAAAATCAAGTTCTCATTCATAACCTAGGTGCTGCTGTTAATGTTAAAATGTTCGTTTGTTTGTTAGTTTTGTCTGTCAATTTCAAATAGAAATGTAACCCCAAGAATAACCTGTCCTCACTGAGAGCAAAAGTCCGCTTACATCTTCGATTACCAGGTTCTTATGCTCAAGGATCTTCATTGTACTTAGGCATATACCTAAATTCATACTACGAACTATTTTGATATTAGTGCTGTTGTCTGTGGATGTATCTTTAGGAGAGTGGTGTTGAACACCAGTCTCGGATAAAGTTCGGTTAACCACCCCCTCCTGGACTTGTTGAAATTTCATGTTTTAGTGCCCAAGTCAGGTTAATCTCCCACCCTCGAATTTTTGGCCATGCCAGTTTAACCGCCCAGGGCGAAAACCCGAATGTTTACAGTAAAAACACAACTTAATAGACTGTCTCCACTGAGCAAGACTATATTACGTACTGATACATCATTACTGATCAAGAAAATAGAACCTATAAGGAATCAACAACTGATGGCACAGCACTGTGAAAATCAGCCAATGTCACTGTCATCAAGTCCTGGTTACTGACCGCATTGCCCTCGTTTATTTGGATAAACAGTCTTTCGTTAATGACATTTTTGACTGCACAGGCTACCCTAACGCAGAAGCCACCGTTGTACTTTTGCAGGGTGCTACACTCCACACAGGTTTCTAAGTAGCATTGAACTTCCTTGTGTGATGGAACCACTGTATAGCCGTCTGTTTGTAACATTTGAAATAGAATGTCTGTTAACTCAGACATGGAATAGTCATGGAATGTAAAAGTGTGACTAATCCGACTCTTAAGGCCTGGGTTCGAGTTTAACAACCTTGACATCTCCTTTGGATATCCCGCTAAGATAATGCTGGGCCTTAGAGTGCTTGTTGATGCACCACCCTCCATGGTCGCCATTATCGTCTCCAAAGCTTCTTGCCCATAGTCCTTGCTCTCCCCACCTCTAACAAGCCGGTACGCTTCGTCTACAAACAGAGTTACTCCCATGGCTTCCATTAGCACATCCTGGGTCTTGATTGCAGTCTGGCCAATGTGGCCAGCTACTAGATCTTCTCGCTGGACCACAAAGAGCTCTGGGCTGTCAACAAGACCTGACAAGTGCATGACATCTGAAAACCAAAATTAACTGTATAAACTGGAGACGTTATGGACACATACCAATAATTTTTCGGTTACAGCCCCCTACTTTGAAGGCTCTTTGCGAAAAAAAATTAATCCAAAGGCCATAATTGAAATTCTTATGATTAACCTGAATTAAGTAGCACAAAAACAGCTTAATTACTTATGAAAGGTTTTCCCCGACTAGGAGCTCAAAGCTACCTTTTGGATTTAATTTTATGAATCTATTTTAGTTAATCAAAATTCTTGTAAGTGTGCATAGACATGTTGAATGTTGCCACTTCTGTATTGGCGTCTGCTGTTAGTGTTGTTTAATTGTATGAAGCACTTCTGAAATTATATACTGATTCAAAATAACTGACAAAAATGAAAATTTTCACTTGGAAATGCAGTATTTACAGATATGTTATGGAACACACCGTACAAGTTTCGTGAAGATCGTTAAGGACAGGTAGGGGTGGAGGGAGGCACAACGTGACAGAAAATGAAGGTAAAATGCACTTCCAAATGAACAAGCAGAACATGGAAATGCATTACAATCTGATCTTTGTGCGTAAGGAATGTTTTTAAACAACGACGCATCATAACATCTGAAATATTTTACAATTTCAACTTACCAGCTACTATCTTGGCAAATGATGTTTTTCCCGTCCCTGGATTGCCTTGGAAAACTATATTTGGCCGACTGCTTGATACTGGCAAACCTCGTACTGAGCGAACTTTGTTGACAGCGGCCGTCATCGCAAAATTCCTCAGCTCGGTTTTTAACCCTTCTTGTCCTACAACTGATGACAGCTTCTTTCTCACTGTGTCACTCAAGTGCGCGATGAATTCTGTAGAATTACAAGTAACTCGTTTTCATTGCAAAGGAAAGGTGAAAGTAAGGAGTGGGATCTAAAAATGTCAAAAATTTTTGTAAACTTTGGAACATCATGTCTCGCTAATGTCCGGTTGATCAAAATACATTTACACATACGATTTGTGGGCTGTTCTCCAAAATATTGTTAGAACTATATATGTGTAATGTTTTAAATTTGCTATCAAAAGACTGTTACTTCAATGATTTTTATAAAAAAAAACTAAGCTTGCATTAATTTTACGCGTACATCCTGGATCCCGCTTAATGCTTTTACAGGATGTTGGATGAGGTCCAACATAACCTTTACATACAAACTTAAATTACCTTTATCATTGAAACAGGTCTCGGCTTGACCACAAAATCGCCTCTTCTTTTCTGGCACTTCAGAGGACTGAAAGGAATACCAGGGCAGATCTAGTCCAGTTTCCAGGAAAGACAAGTTTTTACATTGCATGCTGTAGCCTTGTAAAAATGTAAATAGTTAATTAAATTGGTCTTTATACTTGTGGAAGTAATTCATCACCTCAGTGACCTTCAACAGTAGTACCTCAGACAAAGTAAATTTACTTGCTGATAACTGAATCCCAATGCTCTTACAAGATGAATGTAGCTAAGTTAAGGTAAATGACAACCCTTGTTACAAAGTATATCATTAACTTGTTAAGTATTAGTTGAAGATCCATAAAACTAACCAAACCTCACACAAACATTTATGTAGGTACGGAATAAAGATGCACAACGGCACTTTAGATAGCACTTTGTTTGAAGATTTACTTCTAAGCAGAGTAGTTAGCAAGAAATTTATGTACTTAAATGTATTTGCATGTTTAGTACAAAGTCATTTTTAAGTTGTGGACCCACTGTCAAATTATGTCATCTAGTGCCTGTTACATCATCGTTAAATATCTAACTTTGGGCGACGTGCAAAATCCATCTGACTTGATTTCTGTATTTAGTCGTCCTGTTAACTCAGCGAAATAGAGCGTATGGAAGGATAGCAGAGGTTCTGGGTGCGAGCCCTAGTCCTAACAGGAATATTGTCATAGTGTGTGACAGTGCAAAGCCGTATTTGACACGTAATTACTTCTCATAACTGCTTACCTGTGTTTCAACATAGCAATCTTCACTGGAATCACTCAAGTCAACTGGAGTTGATGATGTGACAGCACGTTTTCTATATACAAATCCACCTGTAAAAAGTGAATGTTAAATTGATCTACAGTATAAATCTTACTACTGGCTGTTAATACAAATAATTACAGGACACCGAAGTTTTCTGAAATTTGAATTTCAGTACTCAGATATTAACTTAACTTGAGTCTTGCCAATGCATACATTTGAATGCTCATTAATTTTTTGTACTAAAAGTTTTGATGTTACTTTAATTGTACATTGTCTTCTAGTGACACATGTTGCATAAAATTGTTGTTAAGGCTAAAAGATAATCTTTTTCAGGAATATAGACCGATGGGAGGACAAGGTAAACTGAAGTTTGAATATCAATGTCTAACGAGATGCCGCTATACTTTCAGACTTATTCAAGTTTGGTCAAAGACTATTTCTGTACAACTCTTCATTACTTACAAGCGACATTATCAGGCTCCCTTAACCACTCATCAAACGTTTCACTGGACATCAGTGACACTGAGCTATTGTCAAACAACAAC
>NMRA01001659.1:0-12083 GCA_002633005.1 Phoronis australis
GGGGGCCATGGTCCCCTTGCCCCCACCCCGTCCCTAAATCCGCCACTGAAATCTAAGGTTCGCTCTTTAGCGGTTGCCTTGGAAGGTCCATGTCGTGGTTGTGCATACGAAAATATGACATATGTGTACTTCATGCAAGTAATGAACAAATAATTATGCACAATTACCTCACTGACGATAGACGTGAATTCATTTGAAAATGTTAGATTATCGCACAGGCCGCCATCGGCTAAGCAGGTGCCGTTAAGCAGCGTGGTGTTCTCGTCATCGCTGTAGGGACAACCCCAATCAGGCGTTGCTCCAGCCAAAGTCATAAACAACATACCGCACGCAGCCATAGCGTCGGACAGTCCAACGGAAATAATCAGCAATATTTGAAATCTGCCGAATGCACCGATTTGCTCAACTATTTCTTCCAAGTCCTGCGACATTATGTTCGATGGCACAAGAACTGGTGTTAGTGAAAAGTAAATCAAATTAAGTTGGAGTCGATGAGATAACTAAGCAACGCTTGCAACGTTTACCAGTTTTCAAGTAATGCAACGGAGAAAGTCGGCTCCTGATATTGGCGTATTATATTTGATCAACGATCGGGACAGGTGATCGTCATGTGTCTGATACCCTATCTCTGTCTTTTCAAGTTGTCCTTCTGATAACAAATTTGTCTTAATTTTGCCAGTGTTCAGCCCCTTGTTATATATGATAAAATATAGGCTTCAATCATGGAAGGAGTCGGGCCGAGAACATCATTTGTGGCGCGACGCATACATAATAACCTAGAAACCGGTGGATGCTTGAAAGTTTTTCTAGGATTACCAGAAAGTAGTACTTTAATAAAAAAAAACTACCCTAAAAACGTTTGACCCTCCACCTTTAGGTACTGGAATACATCGTTTAGCAATGATCTAGTTTCTTAAAAATCTTTAAACTGCTTAAAGCCACCATTACCTAGTTTTGACGACTGGCTACACTTGTCGGCATCATAAAACGAGAAAATAGAGGTAAAGTGACTTCACTTGAAAGTTTCTTCAGCTCCAGGGACATGAGTGTGGCTTATGAACGTACCCAGCGCCACCACGTCATCTCCACCAACAAGCGAGTTTCTTGTATAAACTTGTGCGATATCCGCGATTCTTCGATGTTCCGCGGGAAAGTGAAAAGAGCCACGCCGTGGTCGACTGCTAAGTTGTCGTAACCACCACAAACGCAACGCCTCGACATATCTTTAGTCTACCACAAACCACGGGAAAACCAGCGGCAATATCTGACGATTTTTTCACAATAAAACACTAAGGAGGATGACTAGCGCCGTGATCGGTTGTAAATGGTGGTACCTGGAAATGAGCTTTGAATTGTTGTCAGAAAGTGTTTTCTGGTGTTCTAACTTGGCAGTTAGTCTACTGGTGGTGTGGTAGTTTTTACGTTAGTTATGAAATTGTTAACTTTAAGCGCTTTAATAAGCTTTAAGTAGTAATAATAAGCCTCAAAAAACGACATATTGAAAAAATGAAGATCGATTTTGTCATGTTCACGAAAACAGTGCTTAGATTTTTTCACAGAGATTGTCATATTTTCCACAAACTTGATTTTTCGCAGAATATCCATTTCGATAGTAGGCCTACTTTTCTATTCTAGCTTCAAAAGTTTGTCTCGGATTACCTTTTTAAATCTTTTAGGCCGAGAGCTCGGCTGTCGAAAACTGACCCAAGACGTTGGTTTGCACAAAGAGCGTTGACGTCATCATTTTTGACATCAACGTTCTCAGGCTATAAGGCCTCATAAGGAAATCCCACGCATTGTTTTGTAGCTAACAGAATAAAGAAACAACGTTTGTGAGCTTAATGAGAAAAAACGTTTGTGGAAATTAAGGCGATCTCCTTGAAAAAAAATCAGGATTTACAAAAGAAACAATTAGCACACGATTATTATTTTCTGCGCAAACATGTACTGTAATAAGATTGAGTATGTGAACATGAAGGATTTATGAATATGTAGTTTTATGGGTCTATAGATAACAGTTAAAAGTTATTAAAAATCGGTGCTTGATAACGAAGGTATACATTCAGCCATTGTCTCGGAGAAACAACCAATGCTGCTGCTGAAAGAACTAAAATTGGATCGAGTGTTTGGGGATGAATCAGCAACTTTTCTATCGATAACGAAACATTTTACCTGCACGATAAAAGAAGTACAAACTCTGTGTTTGAAGTAAACACACTGGAAGATAAGTAATTGAGCAGTGTTTACCAACACCCCGACGACTGAGCTTTGGTTGACCCGTTATTTCATTAAAGAGGGTGCATTAGGTAATGCCGACTTTTGATCGAGTTTGATTCACGATTATTGTCGCGTACATAGCACACCCTTTGACAAAAGGTCAAACATCGTGTTTGTTATGGTCACTTTTGAAAACCACACTACTTTTTGACAAAACTAATAGGCTGAAAAACCGGTAATTTCGTATATCTAAAAATACCATTCACAATGAATTTACATCTTTTTAGCTTTTTATTCGTTTTCAAACGGTATTGGCGTCTGACAAATATGTATGACCTTTTGAACAATATGTAGGCTACTGTATGTCACGCCGCACAAGAGCAATTTTTATTAATAAAAAATGCGAGCTCGTCACGAGTCAAGTTTGACACAACGATCCCTTTGTACAATGTAGTTCATGACGATACGTGTAGTATTATGATACCTGCAGTAGTCCAGGTCATTCCACACCTGGTTATTCCCTTGCAAGCGCCATGGCTCCAATGCAAGGCTGCCTAAGCCTGTGGTCAGTGTTGCTTTGGACGGTGATTGTGGGACGGATCCAGACACAAGTAAGCATGGGAGATTTATGTTACGACGGCCAGATTTCGTTGTCGATTTTTCATTCTTTAAGTCTTCACATTTCAAGGATTAGCCGAGAAACATATGTCACCCAAAGGCATTGAGATCCCGTATTGTAGGAGTGCATATGTTCGCCAGTCCGAAAGGATTTAAAGGAGGAAACGGCATTTTCATGTCATTTTTTAGTAAACTTACAATTCCTTGATAATCCCAGACTTATTTTGCAGTTAATTACGACTTCGCGAAATTTAATTAATTAGTCGTTTCCTTTTCCGGAAGTGACGTTTTGTTTTCATATAGTTTGACTGCGGTGTGAGCCGTCGAGTCAGTCATTGTTCATACAAACAATGTGTTTTACCTCGGTTACGATAATTTATTGTCGTACGTTTACGATTCAGTCAAAATGCTGCACGTACTGCTACACATTGCTTGTATACCGCATGTACTTCATTGTCGTCTAGCATGCACTTTGAGTATGCCATCATACATAGCTTTCCCGACAGATGATACACTACGCCGTACTTGGCTAGTTGAGTGTGAAGAACGCAGTGTTACCCGTACACGCAACGTATTATTATTATTATTGTTACCGTTATTGTTATCAATATTAGTTTATTTGATGATATACATAATTACAATAATAAATACAGTAATATGTACATGTACACGGCACAAGAAACTTAAAAAATAATTATTTACACTATTTGGATAACACCGAAAGTTAAAAACTTATGGTGGTCCACAGTACAAAGCTTTGGAGAATTACCGAGTATGTGGCAAGCATTTTCTGCCGTCGGAAGTGATGAAGATTCCTGCAAAACAGTGACTGAAGAAAGATGCCATACCGTTGCTGTCGATTCCCGGCAGTGTCCCGTCGCCACATCCGAGAAGTGCATTTTTGAAGCGAGAACCCTCGCTAGCTGTAGCCTCTAGAGTGACTCGAAGTCCTTCAGCTGCTGTCACCCGTACCTCCGAACTTACCCCCAAAGCGTACAATCCCGGGAACTAGCGGTGATTCGTCCCGAGCTTTTGTTGTCCCCTGTAAGTAGCCTTCAGCGATGTTGAGTAGTGGGAGTGAATACAGGTCCATTTCGTCACCCAGTGAAGGACACAGTTCGTCGTCCAGTGAACACGCCAGTGAACCAAACTTTGATAAGCTTGACTAAAGTATTGGAGCTATTTAGGTGCCAGGTGTGCGGCGAGGCAGTCATACGGCGGGATGTGAGCTGCGTTGGTGCTCAAGTCACCATCCAGAGGGAGTGCGTTGCGGGAAACTCGTGCAAGTGGGACAGTTGTTCCTCCGTCCGTGGTATGCCCGGGGTCCACTTTACCATGCCCAGAGGCGTACTCTCCACTGGAAACATCTTTCAGCCGATGAAGACACTGATGGACTTCGCCGTAAAGACAAGTTTTTCTCCAACACAACGCACAACATCCAGAATTCGTATTCACCACCAGTCGTCAGCTAGCTTGTCGTAGAATACTCCTCCGTGGGAAGTGGTGACGACAATTTTAGGAAACCATCACAAAAGCAACAATAGAACAGGTCCTCACAATAAACTCGAACGCAGAAACAAAATGGCTGTGAAATTCTAAATGCCCTAAACGTCACGAATAGGGCATGACTAATTAATGAAATTACGGAAAGCCGTAACTAAATTAAAAACACGTCTGAAATAATCAAAGAACCGCATTTTTACTAAAAACGACACGAAAAAGCTTGCTTTCTCCGTTAATGTGGATCGGCGTCGCATATATTTTTACTGTTCCTGCGTGCGAATGAAAATTGTACAGATTTCCAAATACGTTAGTGAAGTTTTAATAACTTATTTTGGTAGTGTAACTTAGAGCCGGCGTTTTCCCAAGAAAATGGTTGTCAGCCATGGAAAGAATTCAATATTTTAACTTGACAGGTGTAAAGGCGTATACTCAGTCTGACACAACTAAACAATGAAAGGTACTTATTTCCGACATGACTAATACATTTTACTTTTACATGTACCAAATTCTACCCATTATTTTGCATAACGTTAAAGTCGAGACAATTTCACGACATTGAAGAAAGCGAATCAATCGATTTCCAAAGTTGAGACATTCTAACATTTCCGTCACCTACTTTCTTCAGCAATATTTATATGAACAATACAACTATAGGGCTTAAGAATAATGTTCATGATTTTCTTCTCTTTCGTGCTATAAAGAACGAAGTTTGCCAGAAGACGTTTGATTGTCCGGTGAACAAATGCTGTCGTCGTCAAGATGGATCGGTGATGTTACAAGACACGTGGATAAACGTCCATGGTAGGTTTAAAATCGCAATTATGGCGTATCTCGTAATACATAACTCGTTACGTTGCAGGATATAGAGTTGTACAAAAACAAGTGACATGAACGTCTTCTTTCTTCCTGAGGCGATAGCGCTAGTATAGCTTACATTTGGATACAGACTGGTTATGACAGTTAGCTTGCCGCTGAACTGTAATCAATTTTGAAATGACAGTCATTCAACATCAAAATAAAATTCAAACCAAATTGTCACTTAGGGCACGATATTTACATGAATGACTTATTATTATCAGAATATCCTCTCGTGGTGCAGCCTGAATACCAGGCTTGATTTCCATGTAAACATAATGGTCTGCAAATTAATACCTAACTTTACAAGACGTCGTGTTAAAAAGTTAAAGCGGTTAGAAATTCCCACAATCACTGCACAAGAGCGAGCGTCAAAGACTGTTTGGTGCCAGGGAGGCATAAAACCTTCTGTAAGTATAGCACTGGTATTCCGTCGCTTAAAGGGGCTGCTGTCTGCTGTTTCGCACTCGCCATTGTCTGCACTCTCTGTCCTTCTCACTCCGCAGCGCCCCCATGTGGATTCAGGAGAGTAAAATTGGTGTCAACCTCGAGGTGGACCTGAGTGGAGGGGGAGGATAACCCCACACTAAAACGCCCATGCAGTTTACTTGGGACTTGTCCATTGCGTCCCGCAAAGGTTAGGGAATTCTTATTTACTGTAAAATTTGCTCTTTTTTGACTTACAAGGAACAGAATGCATTTAATAGCAAGCGAATTCAATCGCGGAATTCAAGATAATATTCCACTTTAACGATATTGTAGGACCGCCATTGAATCCAGAAAATGGAACATGCACCACGAAACTAGCCCAAAAGGGGGAGCTGTGCGACTATAACTGCAAATGCGACAAAGGTAAGATTTGGAATCGGATAAACAATAACTTTTCGCATTAAGGGGCGAACGTGTTGCTCAAAACCAATGAAACACAAAGTGATGAAACCCATTAGCTACGGCATGTACACGTACAGTAGCTATGTGTTATGATTACAGTGTAGGTTATGCGGCTGCAGGCAGGGCGATGTTCTTGATCGGAATTGCTGAAACGTATTACTTCACGATCGTTAAAATTATTGTTATAATCAAATCCACTGAAACGTTTAGCTGGATATGACAACATTTGAACCATCAAGAAATTGATTTTAAATTCACTATGGACCAAGCTGCGATAATTTGCCGCATATGTAGTACGTACGTGATGCCCTAAGAAAACGTGACAAGGTGGCCACGGGCGTTTCTAGCATGCTGGTAACTGCAGTGGCGGATCTACGTTTTCAGTAAGGGGGGTTTAGGATTCCCGCAAAGGTCGAATCCGAGGCGCGTGGCGCCGAGCGGGGGGAGGTCGGGCAAACTCCCTCCCGTGCCAAGACAACTTTTTGTTTTTGTAGCCAAACAGTGAAATTTCCATGAACCCTGGTACGTTTCTCAGGCTGGCACTTAACATGTCCCTGGAGTTTTTCATAAGATAATTAAAAACCCTTCTCGATTTTGTCACATGAACTTGGCTCATAAGTTTCGTGAAACCATATTTGTGCACATTCAAATTCAAATTCATGTATTTCAACATTTAAGGCCTTGGCCCACATGTTACATAAAATTTACAGGATAACGCTGAGCAGCTTTTCCCTGAGAGCAGTGGCGTGAAATACAAATTTCATTAGATTAATCTGAGCATTGGGCTCCGACATTTTCATAAGTTTTACAAATTTATGTTTATTTGGTTCACGCCAGCACCACTCAGGTATAAATGCAGTTCTCAGAGAGCAGTACATTTTACAAACACATATAAAATGGTATTCATCTTCAATTAGGGACACACAGAAACAACACACACGGTATTTTTGGTCCACGAGAGTATGTCTACCTTTCTCTATCATCAAGTTGTGGTTGGAGCAACGTAATTTAGCCATAGCTGCTAAAAAGATATATGGAATATCACGCAACAGATAGGATTCCATTTCAAAATCAATTTTAAATGAGAAATATGTATTAAGTTTTGAGCTATTCTCCACAGCAAAGCTCCAGTCTTGTAAAAAACAATCTTTAATTCGCTGCTCAAAAATGACAAGAAACGATGCTTCGCAGCCAACTCCCTGATTGTACCATACCAAACCAAAACCATACCTTTGCAGCAAATTCCTAACAGATGAAGCCCAATTTTTCCTACCAGCCTCATCCAATGTGACAAGCTTGTCATAGACAGATTTCGGATTTCGATGTGCTGGCATTTTTAACAATTTAAATCAATACTTGATCAGTTTAACAAACAGCTTTACATAAATTGGATACCTTCCCAGTTCTCCCAGGACAGCATGATTTGGACAGTTACTTCCAACACCCAGCAGTTGCTTACAGAATTTCAATTGGACGCGCTCGATACTAGAGTATTCTTTAAATCCCCAAATCTCACTTCCATAGCTAATGATTGGGTATACCATTTTATCAAAAATCTCGAGTGCAATTTTAGGTGAAAGTCGTCCACATTTTGACTGAAAACGTTTAATTGAAAAAATTGCTTTCTGTGCCTGGTGAGACAAAGTTTCCGTAGCTTGCGTCCAGACTAACTTAGGTGTAAGGCAAATACCCAGGTACTTATATGATGAGACGACATCAATTTTGTCATTTCCAAAATGCCATTTTTCGTATTTTCTCAATGGTCCGCCCTTTCTAAATACCATTATTTTTGTTTTTGTAAGGTTGACTTTCATACCCCAATCCTGACAGTATTCATGCAGAGCGTTAATTTGTTGCTGTAGTTTAAATGCTGTCTCTGCACAACCAACCATATCATCAGCGTATAGCAACATACAAATTTGAGGCACATTCTCATTTACGTAAATTCCGCTAATTAAAGATTCTCTTAAGTAATCAACAAACTCGTTCAAATACATACTAAATAAAAAAGGACTAAGCATACACCCTTGGCGAGTACCAATATTATTACTGAAAAAGTCAGTTAACCCACGCTCAGTTCTTACACACGCTCTTAGCTTTGAATACATACTTTTCATCAATTTTAAAACACTACCATGTATTCCTATTTTTTGAAGCCTATTCCACAAAAATTTATGTGAAATGCTGTCAAAGGCCCGAGAAAAATCCACGTATATAGCATAAAATCTGCCCCTGCGCTTACTCAAGTACTTATGAACAATTCCTTGTAAGGTAAAAATTTGGTCTATTGTACTATACCCCTTTCTAAAACCAGCCTGAGCTTCGTTAAATAAGTCATTATCGTTGGCCCAACTTGTTAGACGAGCGTTTATGAGTTTCGTAAAAATTTTCCCGAGAACAGGTAGAAGTGAAATACCCCGATAATTATTTACGTCATTGACGTCCCCTTGCTTATGCAATGGACATATTATAGCGTCACACCAGGACTGCGGAAATTCCCCTGATCGTAGAGCACTATTAAAAATGTTTGTCAAAACAGGTGTTATATAATCTCTGGTGGACTTAAAGAGTTCATAAACGAGTCCGTCAACACCGGAAGCCTTACCGTTCGGTAGGTCTCGAAGAACGACAAAAATCTCACTTTCGCTAAAATCATGATTCAATTGATTTGGGTCATCTACCATACAGTCATTACAATACACATCATGACTTGCCAAGTTTCTTTCTATTTGTCCAATCATACGTCCATTATCAGGATTTTCTTGGTTTAAGAGTGAGTGAAAGTGGCAAAACCATTCATCAGCAGAAATAGAAGTATCTGACGTCATTTTCCTAGAGCATGATTTTACTAGCTGCCAAAACGCTCTGGGATTGTTAACATTTTCAATTAAGTTTTTCCTCAGTCCATCTTTAAATAACCTTTCTTTTGACTTAAAAGTCACTTTGAATTTTTGTCGCAATTCTTTGTACTTATTAAAATTAACCTGATTACTATAGTGTTGGAAACCAGACAGAGCACAATTTCTCTCTCTTTTCAGCACCTCTAACTCCTCATCCCACCATGATGGTTGGGTTTTCACAAATTTAACCGCAGCATTGGAGTGTACAATCATGTCGCAGGCAGCTGATTTATACATTTCATTTAACAACTGAACTGCGTCTTCAACCCGACAGCTCTCAATAAGATTCGCTATACTAGAGAACACTTGGAACCCACCCACTGACGAACTTGTACATGAATTGACTACATCTTTCAGCCTTCCATCTAACTCTGTCATATTCACGGACGACATAATTTGTGCTATGAACAGTGTGATTCTGTGACTGAGTGACACCGTGAAAAACACAAACAAGAGGAAGATGATCAGATACATCCAATAAATCAACTTTAAAATCTGATACAAATTCAAACAATTCAGTGGACAATAGTACATAATCAACTACACTACACCCTTTATTAGATAAACACGTACATGTAAACTCTCCTTCCTCATCACCTGAAAATCTACCGTTACATGCATGGACATTTAACTCGCAACACATTCTCACAAGTGATTTTCCAAATGAATTAATAACATGATCTTTACTAATCCTTGGAAAATTAAAGGCATGTGAGTCGTACCATTCACCTGAAGGCAAAAATTCTGCTGAGTCGTCTTGAATATAATCGGAGAGTTTGCCAATTCTAGCATTAAGATCGCCAGCAACCAAAAGAGATACATCATCGTGGGCATTCAAAAGGGCATCTTTTTATTCTTTTCAATATGATTTTCATACACTGTCGCACCCTCAGGTGGCAAATAAACACAACAGAATAATACATCCTTTTCAGTACACAATAGACTCTTATTAATTAATAGAAAAACACCAAAATCGAAGTCACATTTCACTCGAGTTACATACCGAGCTAAACATTTTTTTACAAACACACATACTCCACCGGAGTTTCTACCAAACCTCTTTTTCTTTGAATTAACTTTACTGAAACATTTGTACCCAGGCAAAAAGTTATCAAACTGATTTTCGTTCGTTGCCCAAGTTTCCGCAACTCCAACTAAATCAAAAGAACATAAATAATCAACGATACTTTTCTTCTCTGTTTTGCTACCTAATATGTGTACATTCCAGACTGTTGTACGTATTTCGCTTATCCTTGAAGGCTCTGGGCCATGGCCAAACTGCTAGGCATTTCTGTAGATATCATGCTTGATTTCTTTAACCATTTTCTCTGCATCATCATAAATAAACTGTTTTCCACGCCAATACAGATTGTTGAATTGTATAGTTGCATTCTCCATATTGTTTTCGTTTGAAAACGTGCACATCTCCTTTCGGGCTTTTCTTACATCTGGGTATGAGTCACGCTACCAGCAAAAATTTTTGTTGGAACATCGGCTTACACACACCTTTTTAGCATACGAAAAAGTGTGGTGTGTATACAGGGGGTTTAAACAACTACCAAATATTCAAGAGCATAAGGAGCACCGATGGGGCGTAAAAACTTGAATATTAGATGATCGCAACAGCCTCAAGCTGTTTAAGAACAAAGACCTGTACTTTTAGTCCGGAAATAAACATGTGTTCTGTCTCGTTACGAGAAAAACTGGCGAACGACGGTGCTCTTAGCTCATAGTCTATTATTAAAACGACAATGAACAATTAAGTATCACTTTATTAAGCTGAATCACGTTGACATCAATTGAAAAACGTCAAACGTATAAGGAAACAAATCATCTGAAAACAGTTTCACGAAACCAAAACATCGTGTGCACAGTGGTGAATTCGATATACTGGACTAGTTTGCAGAGGGACCAGATGTACACTGAGAGTACACAAAAAGGCTGACCTGGTCCGTCACGAGACCTAAAGCGTACTTAGCAAAAAATTTTGAATTGAAAACTTGTCTATAGACACTTTTTAATCCCCAGTGGTTGCTCATACTTGTAGTTTACACATCTGGTGGTCAACTGCGAGTGGTTGTCTAGGAAGGGTTTTCGCACCGTTCTGTAGTACCCGGTACTCCCTGGAAGAAACAAGTATTGAGTACAGATTTAACTACGCACTATGTGAAATAGATTTTGGATATGAAGCAGATAGACTCAAGTGGAAATACAAACCAGAATCACGGTTTCTGTGCGCTCGTAGACCCTCTGCTGTACTGGGTAAATTTGACATGTCCAAAAATAATTTCTATTTCGTTTTCATTGTACACAAGCATAAAAAACCGACATTAGTACAAACTGTGTAGAATTATATAATTTATTACCTGGGTGATTCTCCAGGAACGTTGGTCCTGTCTTTCTGTTGTCTAGGCTGCCGAGGAATATTTATATCGGATCCAATGGTTTGCTCGTCTTGGAACCATTCTACCCAGACATCTTTGGTGTTTGTTCCCAACACTTGCACTTCGTCAAGTGCTCTGTCAATGAGCTTGTACGCCTCTACAATGCCAGCATCTCGTTTCGCAGCTCAATTGGTACTAAGCCCCTGAGGTTACCAAGTCCATTCAAAAGACTTAAGCATGCGCAACTAAATTTGATCCGTTCATCACGGACTACTTCAAACCTTGACGATGTATCCTAGGACCCATTTGCAATTTTCGAAATAAACGTCTCATCCGAACACTTGAAACCCTAACATCAAATAAATGCCCATGGGCATGGGCGTTTCGTCGGTTGGGCCTTTCTGCGGAAATTCCCAGTGTAAAATGGCAGTGGTGCTTATTGCCTTATTGCAGGTAGACAGACGGTAGGTGTTGAGGACGGCACTTCGGGCTCCTTAGGAGGCCTATTGAACATTGCACGAGTCCCGAAAGACTTTTTTGTGAAAATACAGCCTCCCAGCAAATTTCTGGTGCTGTACACTGTTCGCAAATGCGGTCACTTTTTCAATGTGAGTGACCCCTTGGTCATTCCTTGTATAGACATAACTTGTTAGAGTGCATCTTCAAACAGACTCGCGACCAGACCACGGCGCCCGCCACAATAGTAATTCTTCGG
>NMRA01000166.1:2715-44108 GCA_002633005.1 Phoronis australis
GGGCCCGGGCCCCCTGGGCCCCCCCTAAATCCGCCTATGAACACTAATGCATATTACTCGACACTAAATTGGTTAGAAAATTAAATCGTGATTCAATAAAAAGGCTATGTACATTCTGTTAAGACTTAGATTAAGTTAAATTCTGTGCACAAACAAACAAAAGTACGTTCTCGAATGTGCATTACCACAACTTCCACATCTGCGGGCTAACACTCGGTGGTACACGTCATTTGCAGATGTTACTATACAAACTGACGAAAAAGCCCAAGTACAGAAAAGATATTAGCGCGTACATCGACAACTGGTTACCGACAGGAAAACTTAAGTACACCCCAAAAGGTCTGGCTTTCCGATTGAAATGGGGTTCTTTACGGTACGCCCGTAAGTATTGCCATCTTGTACCTCACATATCCGGCATCAGTTAGTTTAGTTACCTACAGTAATACATTTCAAGTTTGTGCACTATAAAGAAATAACACATGATGTGACAATTTAGTTTGTGTGTCGCGAAAACATACTTTCACGCATGCGTACATTTCTATCGAAAGAACAAATGCATGCCCTGAGTAAAATTTTCAGTCAAGTGTACCCCTAATTAGTTTCGAGTTGAAATGCAAATACTGCGACAATTTGAGGTTCATCACTCTATCGATGTTAGTTAAACAGGTGCACCCAGTACCTTACACCGTCCCGTATGAGCTTGCGGTTTTCTTCCCCATCAACACATTCATTTTCTTCTTTCATAAAAGTTTAGAATCATTTAATCCGTTGGCTATTTTGTGATGTACCACCATTACCTTTCAGCTGCGATCATACTGTTTCGTCATATGACCCATGACCGGTGACCTAAATTAGTTTTCATTATTGCAGAAAACACAGCATTCCTCGCACTCTTAGCTGCCGACTTGGGCATCAAGCCTCATAAATATCGGAAATTTGCCGTCCGTCAAGTTCACTACGCACTCGGTGACACCGGAAGAAGCTTCGTTGTTGGGTTTGGCAAAAATCCTCCACTCAGGCCACATCATCCCGGAGCGTATGTATTCCCAAATGTGCTATGAGACCCTTCTCATGCCAACATCCAGGTGACGTTATCAGCCAATACAAGAGTTCGCACTTTCGGCCACCATCTTTAGTACTAATGAAGCATCACTTCACATGCTTTTCCCGTGGAAATGGACGGTGGAGTAAGAGTTGGGCTGTGTGTTATAGACGCAAGTCCACCTAAAATCCTTCATCGGTGTTTAAACAAATATTTTTGAAAAACGCTCGATTTCGTTCCCATTCTCTCTTTGGCTCTTCGCCTTCGGAATTATGGCGCTTAGCAACAAAGTGCCAGCCCGGGGCTCACACAAGAGCAGACGTATGAAAGGTAACGTCAAGAATTATCTTAAAGGCTACGTATGTAGTAAGCTAGGAACATGTCTGAAATGGCTGATCGAATTCACATGAAAATTTCAGATACCATGCTTTATGCACTGTTAGCCAAAACCACTGTGAGGATTTGTTTTCAAAATTTTCCATTATTGCATGGGGACTATCAATAATAGGACTTCAATGATTTTCATGAAATTACATAAAATAAAAACGAAATGATGATTTAGAAAACTGTAAAAGCTTTTTTTTGACATTTCATCTTGATTATTTATATCGAACAAAATTTGGTCATGATATTGATACTGTTGTTTTGCTATAGAAGGACCGTTCTTTTTGTTAAACTTTATAAGAACGCTGACACGTGACCCAACAGATTGGTTTCAAGTCAAAAACCAAATTCTAAAGGCCTTCTGTTTTGAGAAAATATATATTTTTACTGAACTGAAATGTTTAGTTTTGTAGATATTTGGCCACATGTTTCACACCAGCACTCAAGAACATCCTACATAATCTTAAGTTTTATTTTCAAACTATTTCTGGAAGACGGGAGTGGAATGCAAAGCCACACGACTCTCAAAACCTCGACATTCTTTTAGTGTTCAAATCAACTCCCACCGCAGTCAAGCGTTCCATTTCGTTCCCATTCTTCCTGTGGCACTTCGCCTTCGGAATTATGGTTCTTAGCAACAAAGTTGCAGTCTCGATTTCACTTGCCTGTTATTCGATAATAAAGTGGTTCCCGGGGCTCACACGTCACGGATAGCGTGTGAGACGACCCCACCCAATTTAGAGAGTCTTTGTTGAGACAGGTGATTTGAATCATATTTTGGAACCGCAGCTTTGTAACGAAATTGCAACAAACAAAAATAGATATTGCTCCTTTAAAGTACTGGTGAAAGATAATGATGTAAGATCACGAAGTCTAATCTTAACCAAAAATTATCCCAAAAATGGGTTTTGTGGCCATAGAAACGATCGTGTCCTCTTAAAGTGATTGACACTGGGGACGGAGACCAGGGCTAGTTTGATCTCTGGACAAGAAATTAGACGAACCTTACACAAAAGGCAAAATACATCGTGGTTACCGCTTTTCAAAAACCACGCGATGTTCAATGCCATTGTCAGCTCAAAATACTAGACTTCTTAAACTACACTGCAGATTAGGATGCAAAAGTTCACTTTTTTCATTCCGTATGAAATTTCCAGCCTTCATGACGGTTTCTATTCCTCGCAAGATGTCACACGTTTCACTGAAAAACATGTTTGCATTTCGATAGCTTCTCCGTGTACAATATTGATTTATATTCGTGAACCTTACGAAGAGATGCCTTGCGATATTTCATGCAACCCTGGCAGGGTCTAATTTGGCATTTTTGTAGGTGCACGATCGCCCCATAGTTGATCACTTTTTTACATGAAAACGTTTTTGGTGTTGGGTGCTTCAAACACTACAGTTATACTGTTATGTTCAATTGCATGCGATGAAAGCGTAGTTGTTAAAGGTTTCAGTCTATTGTCTGGTAGTGCTCACGGAAACACAGTGGCGAAATTAGGGGGAGGGCAAAATTTTCCCAGATACCATTTGGCAGTTCGTGGTGCGAATTACTGACTAGCGCATGCGCGCACCCAGGGAGCTCGGGGGGCGAATGCACAATGCATAGGCGTTGAACAAACCCCGTTTATCGTTTTTTTTTAGTAATAAGGTCCACAAACCCAAAAATTCGAGACCTCTGCATCCCTACATTTTAGGCTGGGCGCGCACATGTGGCGAAATTCTGGTTATTCCTGTGCCCTGGCCCACCCTAGCTCAAAATCCTGGATCCGCCCTGAAACACACATACACGAATGCGCCATGTGCCTGCACAAAATGATTAGTCACTTGTCAATGAGTCTGTATAGTGATGAGAACACTTTTCTTGACATGCAAGCGTGAAATTACGCGCCATTTATGGCTCCGAGCCGTAGACCTCTAGCCCTAGAAAGCCAACTTCGATCTAGCCGGTTGCTGATGATGCGCCGCGCATGGGTGTCATTTGTTTGCATCCGTTTGTTCCGGTGTTAAGTGGTTATTTGCTGCAACTAAAGCTTTTCGCAACTTCGCAGTTTTTCAACCGAATTGCACAAGATTCATATAATTAGAAAGTCCTTAGTCAGTTCTTGATGATGTATGATTATAGCTATGGTGGGCCGTTGAGGGGAAAGTGTCGCCGTAAAATTACGCTCGTAATTACGAGCGTAAATTAAATTGCAGGAGTGTCGCCGTACAATTACGCTCGCAAATTAAATGGGGAAAAGTTTCGCTGTAAAATTGCACTCGTAATTACGAGCGTAAGTTAAATTACAAAAGTGTTGCAGTAAAATTACGCCCGTAAATTAAATGGGGGAAATGTCGCCGTAAATTACGCTCGTAAAATACCTTAAGAACGTTCCAAATTTAAACCAATCAGTGATGACCTAACATACACGACTGTTGCTAGGCAGCTCGTTCTTGCACAATCGCTGACATGGCAGCAGCGATTTGATCCGCCATGATTCAGCGCTCGTATCGTAGACATGAAATCCGTCAGTATATAAGTATTTCTATGAGCGCGCGCCAACGTCATTGGCTAAGAGATTAAACTAAATTACGAGCGTAATTTTACGCCGTAAAGAATTAAATTACGCTCGTAAATTTACGGCGTAATTAACGGCGTAAATAACGACGTAATGTACACAAATACGCTCGTATTTTTCCGGCAACACTTTCCCCCCAACGGCTCATCATATATAGCAGAAGTAAACGATTCACATTTTAATTCATAAATAATAATTTAGCATACCTGACAGGTTTAAAAAATATTTTTTGTTACCAAAATGCGAAAAATAACAGCGTATAAAGAAAATGAACCAGAGAGGGTATATAAATGACTAATGAAACCAGCAGGGAAAGAATTCCAATGATTCAAAAGATTTCTACCCTATTGTACCGTTCCTCATATTAGTAGTTTGTCCGTGATTTATAGATGGCGATGCGATTTGCGAGATTCTCATTTTCGTGTGCATGATTCGCAGTACGGTCAAACGATACTACTTTCGTGAGTTTTATAGCTACTTTTATTGTACTTCATGCGCGCACCCAGGGGGGCTCGGGGGGCTTGAACGACCCCCCCCCCATTTGGCGAATTGGTCCGCCTCAGCGAACCAAAAAGTCCGAGAAAATGAGACAAAAGTCCACTAAAAAGGCGCAGACGCACGGTTCTGAAAGTGGTACCCCGTTTTTTATTTACTTTTTTTAGTCCTCCCGCTATTTTGTTAGCAAAAGGTCCACTTAATCAGAAATTCGAGCCCCCCCCCATATTATAGGCTGGGTGTGCTCATGTACTTACCGTCATTTAGCCTTACGATAAGTATTTCTGTCGTGAATTAAGCTTACGAACACTCATCTATAAACGTCGGTGACTATAGCTTTAGCGTTTTAATAGATTCTTTGAGACAAAGTCGAGCTGTTTGTATCTGACAAACGTGACAAACCACAGTCGTTGATATTGGGTTCTGTAAATATGTTGCGATTAAGTTAGAAAGCAAAGTACACGAAAATCCACCTGTGAATACTTCATCTTTTCACACAAACAGCTACATCTATCGAGACAAAGATTTTAGAATATAGATCCCTCACAGTTGCTGTGAAGAATTTAGTCAGGCATTCATTCAAAATTATTTATCTTTATGTAAGCCTATAAATTGGTCCTTTGGTGCCGTTTGATAATCAGTTCTTCAGTAAAAACTGAGGATGCAGTGAGATTTACAAACATGTGATCAACTAATTGCTTCACCTAGCTATACAAAATTTGCAGATAAAGGTTCTCTGATAGATAAAAATGAGCAAACATCTAACAGTGTAGGTTTGAAACGTAGTGTGGATACAAAAGTGGGTCCCGTGTATGACTTTCCACAGTAGTTTGTAAGTAAACTCAATTCTTAAAAAATGGCCCAGAGTACAATAAACAAAAATTAAACAGGCACATTTGCACACGCAGTCAACCCATTTAAGAGTTGTTCTCTTCGTTTAAGGGCAGAATACACATATTTAATAACAGATTAGCTAGCAGACGTATACAGGATTCTTGAGATGGGTGCTTTCATTGAACTTCGTTCATAAAACGTGACCTAAGTTCATAATATCCCTTGCAAATCAACAGGAAGGCATTCATCCTCTATAAGACCATCATTGCAAATCAAACATAATCTATCACAATATTCCACTTTCTCGTACCTTCCCACTTCCACTTGAAGTCTATGGTTGGGGCAACGCAACTGAGTAAACGCTTGAATAACACTATTATGTAGCGGCAATATCTGCTCGGTCATTCCACTTGACGAGACATGCAGTCTCGAAATATAGCTAGTAAGTGTTTTAATTTGTTTGTTTATGTCTCTCGGTGTTTTGCTACAGCTGCACAGCTGAAGAAAGGAGATTGTTTCGACACTTCGAGCGACTCCATATCAAGCTTTCAAACAAAAAATTTAGTGGTGTTTTCAACGAAGTTTCCTTAAAATAATGTAACTTGATTTTTAACACCCCCAAAATGTCTTGTTGAAAAACTTCTAGCATGTAGTTTGATAGGTTGTCGAAAGAGGTTTTAAGACTGGAGATGAAAAGGTATGAGAGGCCAGACCATCCCCGGTAACCGGCCTAAGGCCACGGGTCGGTGCGTTTAAAGAATGGCCGTTACAATTGTCAGCTTTGTTAACTATAATTTTGCCAGGAAATCGCTGGTTGTCTAGAACCGTAGCTCAAGAGTCTCGCTTGATGAACAAAAATGACAAAATGAAAATGAAGCAATGGATTTAGGCTTGATTTGATAACTACAACACGTACTCGATCAAAAATCAGTCAAGCGGACTGCCGGAAATTTTCAGTGCAAACTCTCGCGGCTATAGTCTCGGGTTCGCAAGCTCTAATTATAGAATACATTGGTCACGTGCGGAAGTTGGTATTCCAGGGCTAGAGTTCTATGCTTCGAGCTTGTTGAACAATGTTGTTGGCGTTACGCCAACAATCAAAACAGCCTCCCGTTCAGTAACGATAGGACCTCGCTAAAAAGCAAGACTTCGCGAGATTACGTGAGATATTGCCGTGCATTTTAAATGAGAGCACGTGACTTTGACTAGGTTTTGGCTAGGTCCTAGCGTAGGTCCTAGCGTCTACTGAACGCACGCCAGGCTTCAACATTCATGAAACAGCCCCCGATCTCGCGCTGTTGAGGTTGCGCTGCGCATGAGTGGAATTTGTTTGTATTCGCTTGTTCCGGTGTAGGTTAAAGTCATATGATCTGTTTTAAAACGTTTTAAGAACATCGTGAATCTGCATAAAAACCATTGAAACATACTCTCTGATACTTAATTAGAACTTTTCGTAAGTATGGGGTCGATCTACTGCCGGTACATATTTTTTCTTTTATTTTTTATTTTCTAAAAATCTGCGTGATCAAAACGAAGGAATGTTACCCATAATGCTGTGCTGTGTGACCCTTTCGGCAACTCGAGACAAATTGTTAGCTGTTTCCGGCACTGCTTCGAAGAAGAGGAGTTCGCCTTAACCAGGTAATTTATTCATTTCTTGGACATTTTGATGACGATATTGTCCCTGTATGAGCTGAACAGTCTAACTATTACGCTTAGAATTAGATGAAACCATTACCTGCGGGAAAATTACGTACTGAATTCAATAGTAATCGTTGTGCTCATTCGAGTCGAATCTGCAGTGGTACTCTAGCCCCACAGGCGTCCTCAGCTTATGATCACGCGTCCCCAATACACTACATATAAGTAATACTACAAGGTATGGCACTCGGGACTAGAAATTCCACGGGTGCTTCGATTCAGCCGTCCATATCAAACACAAAACTCAATAAATTTACACAAAACAGGGATTCAACAAACCATGAGCAATTTTTCTTTCTTATAATACTATTCACGGTATCCTGCTCCGGCGAGTTCGCAAGAAATTCGTAGTCAAAGCACAAAAATGTTCCCTAAAAGCCCAAACACACCTCGCACTTTGACGGTTTGAGGTTAAGGACGGAACGGAAATTACCGATGAGTTACGGATGGACGGCGTTATCGACATCTTGACTGCGCGTGACAAACCGGCAATTTCCGCCGAAGCAGGACATCTTGAATGGTATTATAAGAAAGAACGATTGCTAATGGTTTGTAGAACCCCTGTTTGTGTAAATTTATTGAGTTATGTGTTTGATATGGACGGCTTTGAATCAAAGCACCCGTGGAATTTCTAGTCCCGAGTGTCATACCTTGTAGTATTATACACAGGCGTCCTCAGCTTCTGATCGTCCCCAATACACTATATACATACTACAGGATATGACACTCCGGACTAGAAATTCCTCGGTTGCTTCACCTCAGCCGTCCATAGCAAACACAAAACTCTATAAATTTACACAAAACAGGGGTTCAACAAACCATGAGGAATTGTTCTTTCTGCGAACACCATTTACAGTGTCCTACTCCACCGAGTTTGCAACAAATTTGCGGCAGCAACTTTTAGGGAAGATTTTTGTGCTTTGACCGCGAATTTGTTGCGAACTCGGTGGAGCTGGACACTGTAAATGGTATTAGGAGAAAGAACAATTCTTCATGGTTTGTTGCTAGGTATCACTAAAACATGCCACATGAAAGACTGAAAGTTATACTGTCTTAAAACTTTATTAATAATGGACCACTAGCTTTTTGAAGAACAACCACCAGTTTGCAACTATGCAGACACCTACAAGAATGTTGTTGAAAACAACATTCCCCTTCATGTTGAGGTCATGTTTAAACTACAAATCAAAATTAATGTGGTTTGTTTTTTTTTCAGCCTCACCTAAGCATATCTGAGGATGAGCGCATTGCATTTAACTTGCTGTGTCCATGCTCACTGGGTGGTGGTGAGTATTACCTGTCCAGTTGTGATTGTCATCATGGTGTACGTGTGGCAGATGCTGAGGAATGTCCACTACAGTGAAAAGATCTATAAGAAGAAACCTGTGACCTGTATTTTACTTATGTCTGTGAGTATTTCTTATATAAAGACAGTTAAGCACCCTCACTATACACACGTGACTCCGTGAAAGAAAACACTACTAACATGACACTTGGAATAACCTTATATCATTTCCTTCCAAAGCTCTGGTTATCCCCCTCCCCCCGAATCATCCTAGATCCACATGTGTGCAGTCTGTGTCAGAGCGTTGTTTCACTTCAAAATGGTGCTTAGTTTTGTCAATGCACCCTTGAGTTTGTAACAGTTAGCAATAGGTACAACTATCTCAATTTGAATTGTGAGAAACGTAGTTATTTTTGTTGTCAGTTGAACAGCCAATAGGCTTTGAGAATAACAAATAACAAATATGCATAGACTGAGAGTGTGCTATTTGGGAATACTGACAGGGCTACTGGTGTGCATTTATTCATGTTTACTACTGTATGCAGTACGTATTATTATTTAGCTAAATAAGCTACTGGTTGGGGCCCTGTACAAAACATGGTCCACATCTCGTCCTCGCGGGTGTGATTCAAATTTTTTTGCAAGCGGGGAATGCACTGACATAAACATGATAAGCTTAGGGACATGCAGGGACCCCTGTTTCGTCGCTTTATGTGCCTCTCGACAGTGGTGGTGACTGCGGAGGGAGAGGGCAGTGAGATAAATGTGACGACATAATTTAAGTGCTAGTGTCCCGGGGGTCTGTTTCATCAAAAGTGACTTAAAACGGAGAGTTGGTCTTGCAATCAACAAGTGTTTCAGACAAATACTCAAAACTCAATTTAGCAAATAACTAAATTATCTGAAATTATACTCATAATTGTTACTTATTGAGAAAATTTGAACAAATTATTTCCAGGCTATTATGTATTAATGATTAGTGGATTAAACCTTCACTTGACAATTGTGAAGTGCTAACATTATTACAGCCCTGACAGTACGCCTGTGACATGAACATTCATTAAAGTTTATCTATGGATTATTGGCAGGTTCATAATAAGGTCCGGTTTTAGTCAAACTAAACAAAACACAATAAAACACATTCATTATTTGAGTTTTGTTTTGTGTTGGTCTGAAATTTAAGCATAAATGCCAAAATAGTCATGACAATGGATTGTCAACAGTGCATTCTATAAGGTATGTATAAATATATCTTTTTCAGTAAGGCATGGAAATACTTTGCGAACAGTTTGTCCTGTCAGCACGCCATCTTTTTGGTCACATCATGTGACCTAATGAATATCAGTCCAAAAAGATTTCTGCCCCCGTCCCGGTTAAGGGCAAAAGTCTTTTTGGACTTACATTTATTAGGTCACGTGGTGTGGCCAAATAGATGGCGAGCTGACGGGACAAACTGTTCGCATTCTATAAAGTATTCAGCATTTGTAGTTCACTAGACAATGAAGCATTTTTTCTCTTATACATGGCTATGAAGAAAATTGTATTTTTATTTTTGATTCAGGACTTTTGGTTTCTTCGTCATCAATGAGGAACTGGCAAGAGTATACTGTAGTGACGTGCTGACCTTTGACAAAGGTGCTGACTACAACAGAAGGCGCCTACCCCAACATATTTTGGCAATAAAAGGGTTATGTCACAAATCATACTGCTTTATCCACTTTGCTTGGAGTCAAACAAATTACCGGTATATTATTTTCGCAGGCACCGTATTTTATGTGTCTAATGCATATATCCGTTTTGCCTACTACTTAGTACTCAGATAAATGTGATTTCTTTATGGTACTAATAAATAAAATTGATGACCAATACCATTTCTTAGTTTCATACTGAAAATCGGATGAGGATTTAAATGACTAATGAAACAGAATTAGTAAACTTGCTACAAACCAACATTCCATCAACAATAAAGTAACTTTTGATTTACAACATTTTCAGCATCAAACCTCCTATTAGTAAGTTTCTTTACCTAGGTGAGGATCGGTTTCGTGGCTTGTAACGAATTCACCTACAAAAAATGACATGCTGTTTCAAGCCAACTTGATAAGCTGAGACTTGAGCTATAACAAACTGTCAGTTCTTACTTATTCCAGGAATCACCTGTATTTTGAGTAAGGATCGGGCCGAGAAAATAAATAGTTAAAATCAAGAGTTGGTTTATTTGAAGGAAGGCAGGTTTATGGCAGCTTTAACAACAATGACGTAATCACATTAACAAGGAGAATGGATGTTCAGTGCCAAAGTTTAACTTGCCCAACATCAAAGGCATTTCACACAACAGAAATGTAAATGCAAACAAGAGTTGCTACATGACATGTAATTAATCGAAATATGCTTGAAGTTATGGACTCATTTATTTTAATTACGTAATCAATTTACACTACCACGTGGATCAACAAAAGCAGATGATGCGAGTTGATAGACACAACAAGGGTGAAAAATAGCTCTGAATCCCTGCAAGATTACAATAGTGACATTTGTAAGAAGACATTCTGTTCAAAATTCATTTTGAGGCTTCTACACTGAAAACTCAGACCTGTATATATGAATATGAAACAGTGACATTGAATCGACAGATGGAATCATACAAAGACGAATTTTCAAAATAAGGTTTTTGGAAATCGTGATTACTCCCAACACTTAAATTATGCACAGAATTTCAACCAGCAGCTGGAGTTAGCTTGCAGTTATACTACAAGCGTAAGCCAGTTGGAAAGTTTAAAATGCAAATTAGTTACATTACAACTGTTCCTTGCTCAACTGGACATCCTCCAATTAAAGCACTGATACATTAGAATAAAAACATCACACTGATATGTTTGAAGTAGGGTTTACACAAACCTAATATAAATAACTCAAACGAAACACTGTTTCATGCATTTCAACGTGCATTTTCATGTTTTAATATGGCACAGCAGTGTCACCTGTTGCCAAAATATAAACCACGCATCATCTGCGAAGTGCACTCATCGTTCAAAATATCTGACTAATATTTGTTGTCTGGTACGCTGCTTGGCTGTGATCATAAATTTAGACGTAGAAGTCTAGGTCCAAGTAGTTTTTTAGTAAAAGTCAGCTACAGGTGGTTATTTTGAAAACTCAGATGTAAACGCTTTGATCTATGTATTTTTGTAAAAAAATCAATGTGTTGGGGGTTGCTGGTGCACGGTGGTGGCGGTAATGAGTCGTCGGATTCACGGACACCCTGAAATATTGGGAACTCCATTTTGGACACCATTATTTCGAAATCCTGGATGAGTCCCTGAATAGAAATTGAACGTGGAAACTTTAAATAATGTAAAGGAAACAGTGATATCTTTGGTTAGGATTGTGAGTTGAATAAAATGTGAAATGTCACTGCATGAGATATTAAAGAAATGAAATGGAAAAATACCTTAAGGTTTGTTCTGGTGATCTTTTTCTATGACCAGTATGGGACTCTTCTAAAGACGTTTGTACAGGAGGTTCATTTAAACCACTCATTATGAAAGTACAGATGACGAAGGGGGTTTAAATACTACAATTTGACTCGTTTTACCATGAAGTATTCACAAGACTTAAGAATGTACTTTCAGTCAATTTGTCACACCTTTACGCTCAAAACAACTTTGATTTTATTACCAGAAGGCAAAATTTGTAGCTGAGACAGCATCATTCTAAACTGACAGCGACTTAAGAGACTTATAACTGATGAAAATTCAGGCTTATATTAGAGCCCGTAGCCTAACCTCTGAATTTGATACACAACTTGAAAATTGAGCAAGTCCATGACATGAACAAACATAAAGATTTGCACTCCAATCACACGACTTGATTGCTAATTTTCTGAGGTTGTGGGTTCAAGTAATGTGCTTGGACCATGCATGCTGCAAGTAACCATTTTCTCCTAACCCGCTGCATAATCTAAGATGGAAATACAGAGAAAAGTGGCTATCAATAATGAATAAGTTTGGCACACCTATTATTTCTTTTAAAACTTAATGGAATAAGAGAGATCAACTTACGGTGACATGGGCCCATGTAGGTGCTCAATATTCTAATAACTGGAAAAAGTAAAGCAAAACTAATTAGACGTTCTCAAGTATAGCCATCTTGACCTAGGCTTACCATCCACTGTACTCAGTACGACCAACACGGACATGAGCTTTTTAATAAAGCTATTGGCATTGGCATGGCCAGTTGATGTCTCTAACACATCCTACAAACGTCTCGCCCTACCCCAGGACAATTTTTATACCAAACCCTTCACTGTTTTGCTAGCTGAAACCGATATAAAATCCTTTTCGTACTGACTTAACTCCGTTCTGAGCAGAGGGTCGACGTGAACTGCGAAGTTAATTGAACTGTTTATACCGGCTTCGATAGATACGGATATGGAAGTAAACTGTAGCTGACGATGTTGTCATCAAAGTAATTCGACTGGTGATTATTCAAGCAAAATCTGAGTACCTATTATAGACGACGCTCCGCTGTTAAATCTACCTGTCTACTGCGAAGTTAACTGGCGATCCAGGACCGACGTTAACCTTCATACTGACTGCATTTCCCCAAGAGGTTTTTTCGTCTATAACTCGGACCATAAGCCTTTAATGCCATGGAATTTGTCATTTTTGCAACTCCGCCGTTCTTGAACCGAATCGCATCACAGTCACATCATTAGAAAGCCAATTATCAGTTCTTGATCATACAATGATTATACCGGAAGAAAAAGATATATAATGTTATCCATAAGTAATTATCATTTCGCATATCTAACAGGCTTAAAATATTTTAATACGAAAAATAACATAGCGTAATGGTAAGAAAATGAACCAGAGAGGTAATATGAATTACTAGTTAAACCAGCAGAGAGATAATTTCAATTATTCAGAAGATTTCTACCCTATAGAAATAAAGATTTCATAATATGTATCCCTCACAGTTGCTGTAAACAATGAAATCAGGCATTCATCCAAAATGATACGTCCTTATGTATTAATTGGACCTGTGGTTTCGTTTTATACGATTACATTCTGTAGTAAAAATGTAGTATCCAGTGACATTGACGCAGCATGTTATAAACTAATTACTCTTACTACCCACACTGTATCTGAAGTTTGCAAATAAAGATTTTCAGCTAGATAAAAAATGGGCAGCATCTTTGTCAATCGACAGACGTAACACCCAAAAGTGCAAGACGGCGTTTGCGGTTCAGTCGAATGGGAAATTATAGGTCCCGCAAACCCTGGAAACGTCCTGTTTTTCTTTTTAGTTGAATAGGAAAATAGGGCAACGTCCCGTGGAAAATTACAATAGCATATTGATAACGCCAATTTCGCCTGATGTGGCGGGATGGCGGGAAAAATCAAACGGTATAGGTAAATATCGCAGATAACAGTACTGCTCAGAAATCGGATTAACAAAAATGCATCTGGACAACAGGTTAACATTGCACAAATGACTTATTATAGAAACAATTGAAAGTTATCAATAATTTATCCATGCATTCACAAACACACACACACAAACATTACGCAATTACGAATAGTTTTTCGGAAGATACCTAAACATACCTGCTGCTAGGGCCTAAACTTTTCATTTACAGTTGCAGAACAAACACTCAGAAACCGAATAATACCTTATCCCGCAAAATACTGTAGCATGATTTCAACACCCAAAATGTTGAAAAATTCCTGGCATGTAGTTTGATAGGCTGTCGAAAGAGGTTCTAAGACTGGGGTTAAAAGATATTAGAGACTAGACTATTCCCGGCATGATCCTGCCACGGCCACAGGTTGGTGTGTATAAAGAATGACCGATGTAATTGTGGAACTTGTTAACTTTGTTGAGAAATCTCTGGTTGGCTGGAACCGTGCCTCAAGAGTCTCATTTAATGAACCAATGAAATTAGGCTTGACTCAGGGGTGGATCCAAGATTTTGAGTTATGGGGGCGGGGCACAGTATTAGCTCCAATTTTGCCCGTCAGACATGCGCACCCCCGAACTGACAAATAGAAACTTGAAGAATTTTAGGGGGGCATTAGCCCCTTTCTAAACCCGCTACTGTGACTTGATAACTGCAACTCTCGGTCAAAACTTATTCGAGCTGACAGCCGGGAAGTCACAGTGTAAACTCTTGCGGCTAAGCTCGGGTTCTCAAGCTCAACGTATGAAGACTACATGTCACGACCAGGAGTTGTCTAGAGTTCTATGGTAGGACGTTGATTGAGAGTTCATGGGTACTGTCCAGAACTGCATAGATTATCGGTTATAATTACCAGATTGTCAGCTTTTCAAAGCGAATGTGGCAATTTAGGCGTAAGACCAAATTTCTTTCTTACGTCTGGTAAAGCCACTTTCATGTAACAGACACCTGGAAGGCGTTTTCTGGACGTGAAGCGATAGTGTTGCTTGACAACGCTAAATTTGATCCCTTTGCAAATCATTGGATTCAACCTGAAAATTTAATTATATTATAATAATAATAATAATAATAATAATAATGATAATAATAATTGTTATTATTATAATAATAATGATAATAATAATAATAATAATAATAATTGTTATAATAATAATAATAATAATAATTGTTATTATAATAATAATAATAATTATTATTATTATTATATATTATTTCTGCGCTCGTCGTAGTATGTCGTTGTTTCAGTTCCAAACAAGTGGACCCTTTCTTCTCTTTGAATACTGAGTTTTGGCACGCACCTTATGCACTGTTGCTGGCAATCTGTGTATTTTACAGTCAAAAAAGCTTGAGAGCACGAAGTCAATGTGATTTTAGAATGTCTTTCGGAGTGAATCTCCTGTGCTAGCCGTCAGCAAAAACAGAATCGTTACATTTTCGTGTGGTTACGTGCAATTTTCAAATGTTTTAGAAATATTTTCGATAAACTTACAAGTTCTTTTTATTATTGAAATAAAAAAAACTCTTTCCAAATACCGTAAATGCCAATATCAAGAGCCCAGAATCTTGTAATGAGCCTGTTACCACCAACGTACTGCCAAATGGAATCTGGGAGAATTTTAGGGGGGCATGGCCCCCTTGCCCCCCCCCCCCTTAAATCCGCTACTGGTTGGCGCTAGTAACAGCGTGAATAAGTTCTTTGTCGAAACACGGTCAAACTGAAAAAATGTTAAAAATATGAAAGCTCACGTATTACACTCGTTGCCACCAGGGTACAATGATCAATCTATTTTATCATAAACTGAAAACACCTGCACTTAAGTTTATTCATTTATACAGGTCATGTCCATGGCCACCAAAGAAGTGCGGCTTCAAGTATTTCAAGATCAAAACGCCCAATCCACACGTGATCTATGGCGCCCTGGTAGGGGGGCCGAATATTGACGATAGCTACAATGACGATCGCACAGACTTTGTGCATAACGAGGTTGCCTGTGACTATAATGCAGGATTCACAGCATCAGTGGCAGGTAATATTGAAATATTCTAAAATGCATGTATTAGTGACACGTTGAACTTTATTTTAGCAAATGATTGTGTTCCCTATATGCCACTGAAGCTGAGTTGAAATGCTTTGTTTCTAAATCTAAATATGTGAGATAACTTAAAATCTGCCGTCAACATACATGTACATGCAATTGTTGATTTTATTGTTGAAAACCAGTCTCAGTAAGAAAGATGAGATTTCCGTTATAATGAATCGTAATTCTATCGGAAATGTTGGTGCTCGCGTTATCGTGGTACTGAATGTTGTAACTTTAAATACAGTTTAAACGCCGCCATACTGTTAATTCTTGCCGACGTTGATAGCATGCAATCTCATGACTACTGAGGATTCAGGAAGAAAAACTATATCAATGGCCTTTGAATAAGAATCTCCCACCTAATTCAAACACGGGTCGTTGACTGCGTATCTGGAATATAAATCGCGTGTTCTTAAAACTTGAACTATTGACCCCAGAAGACACGTCTCGTGCCAGAGGACGCGATTCACGAGGTTTTGGAAGCAAAGCTTTTGTTCGATTGGACTCGCCGCTTATACACCCCGGCCAACCCGCGATCGAGAACCGACGCCCTGAAGGCGATCGAGAACGCGACCTTGCACCAAAAATGGCAGACGACAGTCACGTACCCGGTGAGTTTAAGTGTCATTTTCTGGTTAAATGGAGGCCACTTTGGTACGAATGTCCACACAGAAAAGCGTCAGGGTGTAACCTTTGTTGTGGATCTGAAATAATACTTGGCTTTTGCTTGTTTTTTAAAATATAGAGCTCAGAAAGCAATGGCTTTCGGTAAAATGCCTTGCGCCTCGTAGAATCGACAATTTCTACCTGTTATTGGCAATTCCAGAGTTCTTAAGAAGAGACGTGTGACGTTTATAGTTTAATCGTCCCTGGTGACACCTTTGTTAGTTATGATTTGTGAAACAATTTGAGATATTTACCAATACAAGCAGGTCCTTGTGTGAGACGGCGATAGGGAACGATGTCGTTAATTCCCTATGGCGATTGTGAACGTAAGAAAGGCGATCGTGAACGTACATTTTTTCTCTGCATTGGCCTGAATAGTCGTTCAAGTTACGGTATTATGTCAATAATTTTAGAATACGGAGCCTGAATTAGTTGATGGTTTAATTATTAATTACACTTCATCATTATTTCTAAGTGAGATTTAGTCTAACAAACATAACTGAATGCGTTTGATTTTTTTCAGTTGAACTCATAGTGTAGCCACACGATGAGTCCTTCAGGGTGTAAACGTCCACGCCTTCAAAAAAGAGTAGTACAACTGCTGCATGTCACAACAGAGTGTGTGTGTGTTGTGGTGCCTCGTTCAGGAACTTAGAAATCGACTTAGTGTGACCGCATGGCAATAAAATACAGTGACACTACAACAAAGCAAGACCTTTACCAGCCCTGTGATTGACGCGTTGCATGCGTTAAGAGTTTTTTACCAATATAGTAAAACACAGCACGAAGCATCGTGCTCAGGAACCAAGTCGATTCAGTGTCCTATCTGTGATCAACGTTTCACGGAAAGAGTAAGCCTGATGCGACACTGCGTCACAGCACCAGGACACTCCTTTTTGTGGTGAATGTGGCATGTCATGCAAACAGTATGTCTCCTTCTACAGGCATAGGAAGCAGAAACGTAATGAATGAAATCATTAAGTCCAGTGCTGAAGGTTATTAAGTCACTATAGTTTATTCAGATTTACAAAGTCTGTGGTTGGTAGTTGTCTGATGTGATAGTATTTTGACGTTTTGTTTTGAACCTTTTTTCCTCAAGTTTCTTTCTATATTCGTGTTATTTCAAAAGGATTTTTAACAGAACCAGTACATGTACATTTTTGTAGTGTTTAGGTAGATTTAAATGGCCATATTAAGTGTCAGTGGGCAATACTTACATACAATTGTTCTGACCAATGAGTATTTTGAATGAAAATATATGTCTATGATTATTGTAGAAAATGCTTTCATGTTCTAGTTGATTTCCTGTGAGAGACTGTTATACTATCAAACGTTGTCTATGATTCAGTGATGATTTAGTCATTCCAAAAGTAATTCGTTGGAAATGTTCAACGGATTTGTTTTGTTGATTTCCCTATAAATAAATTAATATATTTTTGTAAGACCAATTTTGAGGTATGTGTTTTAAAAGATTAATATAGAAATGCTATAATATTGTATCGATGTTATCAGTAAAACATCAAGTAAAATCCCACCCGTTTTTTCAGCACACCAGTTTACACAACTTCTGGTCAATTTTTTTATCCCAGACGTTTATGAGTGAGAATCTTTGAATCATCTCGTGAAGTGTTGCCGCACTCCCCTCTCTCCCCATGGGCAAGCTCATCGTCATTCTTTGACTTCACTGGCTATTTGTTTTTTTTTTTTGCTTTTGCCGTCACAATTTTACAAGAAGATTCTACACTCGCTTTCATCTCGGTGCTGCAACAATTTGTTTACCCCTGGCTGACAGGCCGCATGGAAAAACTTCTGGGTGAGTCTTCAGTTTAGAAACCCTTGTTCTCAGTGGTTTGGTCTAAAAGTAGATGCCTGGCCTGTACTTTTCAAAACCCTGATCAGGTGTACCTTCACGTCGTGGGTAACATGTTCGTTGAAGCTCGCCAGTGAACTTGTTTCCTGTAATGAGAATAAATTCGTTTGTGAAACTAAACTTGAATTATGCTTGATGTACATGTAGTGCTCATGGCAATTTAATGGAAATATGCTATGTTGTTGTTCAGTTTCGATACGAAAGTAACGCAGTAACGACATAAAATGTGATTAAATCATTGCACCACACTTATTTTGGAACCTTTTTCACGTTTTATAAGTAAAAAGTTCATTACTGTTCGACACATCACAATGCGTTCCCGATCGCATAAACAAACACAAATTTGCGTTCCCGATCGCTTATCGTTGCGTTCTCGATCGCATCTTTCAACAGAAAATCGTCGAAAAATCAGAGATTCTGATGAAACTGCAAAAAAACAGGCGTTGCGTTATATTTTCACTCCTCATTTCTTCATAACTCCATGGTCAATTTATTGATTTAGTGCCAAAAATAACGGCAATTTGCCAAAATGACATTCAAATCACCTTCGGCTTAAGCGATGCCTCTGTCAACGTAACTTTTCTCTTATAATTGGGAGAGACACTAGCCCAAACCTCTACGTGCCCTTCCTAAATGTGTTACGCCTTGAAGTCATGTCTCTGTTTTCACATTGGAAGTAAAAATGAAACGAAAATTCATCAAATTTACTCACCTTGCCTGGCTTCTCTTCTCGCGCCAAATTTCGTTCTCGATCGCCTTCCGGTCGTTCTCGATCGCGGGTTGGCCGGGGTGTTATAGTTTTTTCGCTGTCATGCTGTCACCGCGCTGACAGCTTGGAATCTTATGAACACTGGGGATTCAGGAAGGAAGACTGAATCACAATTCACGAGGATGTGCTGCTCTGCGTTAACTTAGTTGGAGTCCTGCTTCATCTCAAGATCGCGTATGGAAATGAATAGTTATTAAGGCAATTGGGTGAATTTTTTGTTCATTGTAAAGAACTTTTCTAATAATTGGCTTTACGATCACCCATTTTCTCCTTTACCGGAACTTGTGTCACAGAATAGGAGGACTATGCGAATGGTTAATTAATTTTTGGTTCGGTGAATAAAATCACCAATAGTTGAAATGAGTTTGGTTAAAATTTACATTGTTTTATTAACATGTAATTTGCTTTAGTGTAGTGCAAATTTTATCAACGTGAACGTGATTATTTGAGTGAACTTGCCACGTTCCTTGATGTATTCCAAGTTAACGTGTGTGATTAAGCAGGATTCCAAGTTCAGACACAGCAGTGCAACCAGTGCCATTCGCTATTGCGTATAATCGTTTCAAACTCTTCAAATGAACAGCAGAAACAAGACAACGTCAAATGGATGTTAGTCGAAATAAGCGATTCAGTTCTGGAGCTATTTGATTTATAAATTAAAATCCGACGTTCTCTTATGGGTCTGGCGTCCGTTTTACGTCCTTGGACGTCATATGTGTGCTTTTTTCAGCGGAAATTGGAAATGTTTGTATGGAATGTTTTGCTTATCTAGGTAAAAATGAATTTTATTGCTGAAAATGGCTAACAAGTGCTTTACCATTCGGTAGTCAGTATTTGAAAGGTGTCATTGTAATGAAAAATGAAATTTATTAACATTCAGACGTTTTGGAGAGAATTTTGAAACTTTGCATTTCAGGTTTGGATTCGCTATCTGCAAGGGGACTGCTGAAGAAAGAGTACGAACGTATATAATTTTCAATTTTGCGACATGACCAAGGTTCACAAATCAATGAAAATCGTGCTGTTGAAAGTGTGCCACCATACATGTATGTGTTTGTACTGCTGTAATCTACTTAAACCTTTCAGCGAAACGGCTTTAATTACAATAACTTCATCAGGGTTCTGTTTATGGACCACTCAGTTGGCTTCTGCATAAAAATCATCCTACATGTCTGTTTCACATCATCAGACCTAGGCTGAAAGAAAAATATGTGCACAACTCGAAACCATTAAAGACAGGTATCCATAGGCTGCTCCGAAGCACACTAAAATCCAAAGTTAAAAGATAAAAATCGACTTTTGGATACAAATCTTACGACTGAGAAACAGGCTCTTGTGCTACTGTGTTTACTTGGAAATGTACAATATACATGTACGTTTGAACCATTAAATGCCGTTTGTCCCATTAAATGTGTTGTAATTTGTTATTTATACAGTGTCACCCATCTGTACTTTAAAACTTGCCATATTGTTACTGATTTAGTCGTCGTGAATAAAATATATACACACAAAAGACAGTGCAAATGAAGTTTGGTAAAATTGAACGTTCCCGGGTTCGTTCGTCTGCGATGATATGGCATGGGTGAACTGTGTTCTCTATCACATACTGCACTGACGTTTTCAGTAACAGCGTTCTTTTCTCCTAAATCCACTTCTTTTCTCACAACCTGTAGCTTGTTTCTCGTTCAACCTCAATTTAGCTCTTAGTCAGCCTACGCTTAATCTTAGTCATCAATGATACCGATTTTATTGACAGTTTGACATTCGCCATCCATGCTCAATATATATTGTGCTGTATTTAGTTTGTGCCAAACTGCGATGGATCTTGCTCTAGCCTTGAACGAAAAACGCCTTAAAAGAATAAACAAAAGCGACAAATGAGTTCAAGAATTGCGAGACAATGATGTGCTAACACTTGGTGAACAAACAACCGGAATTTACAATTCAAACTCTTGCGGCCAGTCCCGTGAAGGGGTCACAAGAATGCATGGGTCACCTCTGGGAGGTGGCATTCCAGTTCTACAGGCCTACAGTGTGTTAATAACCAGCCGGCCATAACTCGATAAGGGTTATAAATGAAGTTTGCTAGTAAAGTCATGCTAGAAGCAAACAACACTAATAGGCGATGAGTTTTGTAGGGCTTCTACAAAATACTTTTGTGAGTAATTTAGGGGGCAATTTTATTTTGGTGTTTTTAATTCATTTACCAGTGTTTTCAAAATCTAAAAACTTCCTGCATATAAAGTTCCACATTTTAAAGAAATTTGAGCTTGAAGTTACTATTAGTTACCAAAGAGCTTAATGAATTTATATTTGTAAAAACAGCACTTTTCCTCCTTTTTGTAAGACAAGTAGTCAGGTCTCATCCATATCATTGAATTCAACAATAATACACCCTCATTAAATGTTCACTTAAGTAGAGGAGTTGCAAACATTAAAATTTAAAAATACAATGTGACAACTAGCGGCAGAAAAATGAACTAAGTCTGGATGTAACAAGGAGATTATTCCCGCATTGTCTGACAAAGTAACACAGTACACTTAAGGTAATCAACATTTGACAGAATAGGCAAGGGTTAGTCTTCTATAGCAGGACACGTTAATAAGCCAGTGAGGCAAAGCAGCTGTTTTTCCTGCACAAACGCTTGTCACACCTCCAGGGCTGAGTTGCATAAAGCTTCAAAAGATATCCGCTGGATAAGTTTGATTGTTGCATGACGTCATGTGCATTGTTCAACAATAACAACGTGTCGCGTGCTAATGCGACGTCATTGTTGCTATACGGCGTATAACTTTTATGCAACTGGGCCTATTTATTTCATCAGTCCATCAGCTTCAGCCAGAATGCTTCTGTAAGCTTATTCAGGCTCTAGTTATCACAATTTAGTTCTGTTTCATAAACCTTGAATTATACAGGCATCTCACTCCTGGGAAGCTGCCACATTGAAGCTATTCAGCACAATAGTACTTCTGGCTCTCGAGTGGTTGGTCAATTTAATAGTAAAGCGCCACCAAGTGGCAGAAATATGCATAACATGTCTTGCAACAAAAACACCTTTTTAAAATAAAATGTGAAAGTGTAAACTTGTGAATTTTTTGAAATTTGAATTCTACATGTAGGTGTATTAGCGGTCACTTAGTGAAAATTAGGTAACCCCCCAAACGTACTCACAACAATGAATGCTGTGAGCTACGGCCCACCGCCTATTTCCATAATCACCCAAAACTATCACTGATCAATGTTTGGAGAATTGCCAAGCTCAAAATTGCGAATTTTCAAAGTTATTAACGTTTTAAAGGAGAATGCCACCCGACTTAATCAACCTTTTTTGCCGTCTTAATCGGTCTATATCCACATCGCCTCGCATACGGTCGACCTTACCTTGCCAAGAGGTGTCGCGTTAACCTGTGAGGAAGGTGAGAAACGACGCTAGCGACGTCAGTGGTTCATATGCGGAGTGAATGCCGCTATGTTCCGGTTCCCGTTTGTCTGAACTAAACAGCTGCGAGGAAAGCGGGCATATCATTTTTTTACTTCCTCGAGAGTCCGAAATGCTTAGGAAGTGGCTCATGGTAGTGAAGAATGCAATGTATGCTGTAAATAGCAAGTATGAGGCCGTGAAACATCTCCGTGTCTGTGGCCTGCAGACGTAGACAGTGCCTGACGAATGCCGGCTTACCAAATAACTCCATACGTACCATTGTCTGAGCTTGTTCACGGCGCCTCTCTAGTATTTCTCCATCACTGTATTCCTGTTCGAATTGATAACCTGTAAAACTCAACGATCCACCTGCGAAGTCGGGACTGATGAGCTCTAGCTCGTCCTAAGTCGGGATTGCGAGTTGCCATGTTGGCGTTTATTACTGAGCGTTCTGTTTCAAAATGAATTATTCTCACCCTAACCAATACTTATATAAAACTGAAACAAAGTCTGTCTCATTAGATGCAATTTGTAATGCCTTTAGAGTGTTCGTGAGTGCAAATGATTTGAGAAGCCAGCAATGAATAAATCACTGCGTTACCGGCTTTAGGTGCAATAAAACTAATTGACGGGACACCTAGGCCGCCGGTGTGAGCTCATGCTAATTTAGTGTTAGCTGGCAGAAACTGTTGTGAAGCAACTCGATTTCCAACCCACGGCCAGGTGTTAGGGGAATCTTTATTTACATTTACATTACTCAAATAATGATTGTCAATGTACAACTTCTGCCCTGACGGTGCTGTGGCCAAAGCGGAACCTAAATTCGCGGCCCCCGACGAGTAAGTAGATTTGCAGTTTCGTGGCTAATTCACCAACATAATCAGGTGCACATTACTTTGGCTCACTAGTATAGTATTTTCTTGACTGGAATTTTAGTTTCCACTGAACTTTGGCTGGTTTATGTTCGTGATGTCTGATCAGTCTCCGAGCCACTGGCGGGGATAACGAGGCCGGCCGGCCGCGACGGGCCTGATCGGGCTCCGAGCCACTGGCCAGGCTAACAAGCGTTTTGTGTTTAGAACTAAAAAAATCACAAGTCTAAAGAACACAGATCTATGTTCTCCTGTCTGAATCTCACGGAAAATACTTCGAAATTATCTCCGAACAGACCCCAAACTCCTGCTACGGACCTTATTGGCCTGCCGAACTTTGTAGGCTACGGTGTGTCCAAATACCAATAAATCCGTAACAGCGAAATAAAACAACACGTTTTTATAAGAACTCGGTGTATTTTTAAGGGTTTTACATCGAAGTTTGATGATTTATTGATGTTAAACGATGACTTCAAGCGATGAGCTGACACCAGTAACCCGTGTTGTTAACTGCTGAACAGACTGCGTGCGAAACTGTTGACGTCATTGGATAATTTCAACATCCGTCTGCCGTCAGGTGTCAGGTAACGCAACCGTACGTGTCGTTATGGAGTAGAACTACTCGATCTAAATTGATACAAATTAGGTTGTTTTTTGGGTGGCATGTTCCTTTAAGCTAGCCTGATTCTCTTTAAACTTGCGTTACGATAATGAGGCAACTAAGCAGGTGTGTTTAGGCCGTGCAGTATAAGCACCACTCTCATTGGTGAATGTGTGGCTAATATGATTTAGACTAGCCAATGAAAAGCAAGGTCACATACATAGAGCAACTTCCTGTATGTCAGCTCTCAGGGAAGCCATGCACTTCTAAATGACCTGGTCATTTGTATAAATTGGTCATTATTTAAATTGGTAAGCTGAATTTCACACGACTTCTATTACAAGTATTTTAGCCCTTGCAATAATTCAATTTTTAGTGTCTATATATATTTATTCAAAATTTTCGACACTGACTCCAGTATCTTGACTAGTAACTCACATTTGAATAACAATCTCATGATTCAGTACGATTCGCATTGGGGTGTGTCACTGTTTTCTGACTTCACTACATTCACAAGTTGTTAGTTAGTCTTATGTCTCTCGTGCACCTCAAATATTCTTCTGTTACCATGCTAGGAATCTATTAGTGATGAGACCTCAGCTCAACAGGGATGTGTCACGTTGATTTTGGCCAGCTGACTATAAAGGCTTTTGGCATACTAGAAATTGTCCTGTATTTCGGGTCACCTGGTTGACCTTTTCTAGCTGCCGCAGCAGTAATACCGATTTACCACGCGGTACTCATTTGACTGTCCAACGCGGCTCTACAACAGACAGACGATTTTGTACAGCTAACTTATACCGCATCACACTGAGTCCCGCTAAACGGTGTATTCCAGCGCGCCAACTTCTTCTTTTTATTTATGTGTACATGCAATATAATACCACATTATAACACAAGTGAATAGTTTTTTACATAAGAGCACTCACACTCACTCGCGGGGCCTTCCAAAAATTATGCGTTTATTAGCAAATAAAAGGTCCGTGGGAGTCCTTCAAATGTTAAAATTAAAATATTAGAATTTTTTGTTGATTAGGTTTTTTCTGTTTTAGTAATACTAAAAAATTTCGACTTTTAAGAATTTGCCATAGACTTAAGATTCATTAATCTCCTGCGAAAAATCCTATTCACAAAGAATTAATATTATATTCGGTACACGTGATTCTAACAACTTCTCGAGGGTAACATAACTTTATTTCAAGTTCCTGTTTTCATACAACTGGGACATTAAAGAATCAAAACTCACTTAATCTTTCTTATTGCAAAAGAAGGTATTGGAAAAAAAGTTGAGAAAAATTCGGTAAGATGCGCCAATTTCTGTACCAGACATTTGCGAGGTGCAAGTGAATCGAATCATCAGTGGAAAATGGCAGCAGCATGCCGTCTAAGAACTCGGAAAACAGCTATCAAGTTGCCGTCTAAAGTAAAATTGGTAATTTTTCTCATGTGATACTGATTACAAAGGAAGAATACTTTTACAAAAAACTTTGAAATTGTCTGCAGACAATGCATGCGTAAGTCATACTCCTGACGTGCGGCACCTGTCACGTGAGTAGTCATGACAATGGTACTTCCTATACGATACGCACACCAGAGATAAATAATAAAACTGTTTGGTTTTTCTTTCCAAAAAAGAACACAAACACTGTACATGTACGTGTAAATGAAACGGAACAGTAATGACCCTGTTTATTTCCGATATGAATGCAGTGGTCTGCAGACACCGACGAGTCACATGACCAATTTAGCGATTATGCAATTCGAATCCAAAAATAATAACGGTGGAAATCAAATTAAAATTCTGTATTGCTAAACAAGCTGAGATGTGATAGCAACATTTAACCACTACAGTAAGACAACTTTTAATGTCCTATTGTTAAATATATGTAGCTAGTTTACCTTAAAATGGTTCAGAACTGTGTTTAGGGATTTTAACCAATCTTCGTTCTGTTCCCTGCTAATTCACTATTTGTGTCTCATGACTGATCAAACCAGGATTCATCTAAAACAAATCACTGTGTCATCAGGTGATCCAGCCGTTCTCGATGGAAACACTTTCCCCACACTTGTGTAACTCGTTAGTCACGTTTGCCGGTTTAGCAGATGTTTCTCAAACATTGGGTGTAGATAAGGGTTATAGGGCATTCTTTTATTATGAGAGTTAATTGGGAAATCAGTGTTCATACAATGTATTTATTCATAGGTCAGAACCGGGTTTAGTTTCTGCAGTGGTACGATAACAGCAACATTCCGCTGCGTATTTGCGATCCAAGAATATTCTAACGTTCAATACTGTGGTTGTGAGGAGTTCTCGATAAAATTATAATCTCAAACCCTCAAATGGTGAATAGTGCACCTGTCTGACACCTTATCGTGGACAACGCAAAAGTAAAATTCTAGTCTCAGATTACAAGTGGAAATTTGAGTAATAATGATTTCCTCTGTAGCACATTCGTTCCATGCCCATCGAAATGGCAGAAAATTTGAGGAAGTTTTTTATAATGTTTATTACGAAATCATCGATACAATGAATATACATAACCCAGAAAGCGCCAAGAGGCATTATATCTGAACGGTTAAAAAAGTACAAAGAACTCTATATACAATTATTTTACACAAATACATAAATTAAAAAAAACTGTTGTTAAGATTACAATGACATATGATTACGAAAGTAAATAAATCATTTTCATACACATGTATACAATTCTATCCACTCACACAAAGAGATTTAATGTTATAAAGAAATTTTGATACTATTTCGAATAAAACTTTATTTTCATTTGGGTTGAGTTCTTGGCTTCCATATAGAAAAAAAATTAATTTTGTTGTACACTTGTGGAATTTCAGAATATCTGTTATAAATATTGGGGTATTGTTCGAGTGTCTGGAAAAGCTGTCCCTTCTGCTCCTTGCATACCTCACAAGCAAGGAAAACATGAGCATTTGTCTGTGCGTCTCCACAGCAACACAGAGGCGAAATATTATTAAAATTATGTCTTAATTTCTTGATGTTTAGGAATAGACCGCATCTTGATCTATAAAGGATTATTTCGTGGTTGCGAGGATGTTGGAACGATGTCAATGGGACTGGCAACTCTTGAGTAGTCCTATGCATTTTGAAGTTATTTTGTAGAGTGCCCACTGAAGTGCCGCGAAGTGCTTTCTTTTATTTTGGATGGTAAGGAATTATTCCAGTTGTCAATACAAGTTAATATGGTAGATTTCCTGAAGCCTTGGCTGAGGAAAGATGGAACAGTGTGCATATTACTTTGCCGCAGTCCTGGTCTCGTGTTAGGTCTTTTGTAGGTGTCAAAGAGGATTTTATTTGAGTAATTGTTTATGTTGGTTAAGACTTTGAATGTATACATGGACAAGTGGAGTTTACGACGGGTTGCTAGTTTGCTCCAGTTGAGACTGTTTAGAACCTTGATTGTGTTGGATCCTTTGTATGCTCCTGTTATGGCTAAAGCTGCTTGGTATTGTAGTCTTTCTAATTGAAGAAGTATGCCAGCGTTTGCCGATTGGTAGATTATGTCACAGTAATCTGGATGTGGAAGAACAAAAGACTTGAATAGAGTTTCAAGATGCATGGAGTTGAGATGACGAGAGACAATTCTAATTGGATAAATTTTGTACTTTTTGAACGAGTTCGCGACATTTGAGGAAGTGCGTTGAATGCTTTAAATAAATAGCCGTATAAAGGTACGTTACGTATCTTAGATTTGTTGGTCCGTACTTTTGAAACTAGACCAGCGAGACTCGTTTGCACTTGGACATGGATTTACTGCACGCCACAGTATGACGATTTTTACAATTTGCACACAGTCTCTTACAATGAGCGTAATGGGCCTGGTCTGGGTCAGAGGATGCTCTTTTCACTTTAAAACTGAGCTTTAATCCATAAACGGTGCAGATGCCTTGCGCTTAGTATTCCAGGCAGTGACTTATGGTCTATTCTAAGGAATTAATTGGATTGGGAAGGCAAAACACCAGATTTAGTAGTGATGATAATGAGCTATTCAAGGTCGTTGATCCCCGTAGAGTTTAGCAAGGCCTCCATGTAAACGACCTCGAGCATTTCACCCCCAGATGGTCAAATGGCCTCTGGTAGTCGACTTCAACAAAGTTTGTGTTTAAAGTAAAAATGACCTGTGCTTCGGGATACGGACGCTTTTGGTAGAGTGAAATCATTGTTGTAGAAATCATACGGTTGTCGTATAGTACACGCCTAATGCAATGATCCAGTGATGGTTTTAGAGAAACGTTGCTGTGGGACAGTTTATAAGACCAGCACGTTAGTATTTCTGTCTTTTTTCCGATTCGATTTTCGTAGGGAGCAGGCATACGCGATTTCTTGTGCTACCTCACAGCGATTAAGTAGTGATTGGTCAAAACGTGTAATTAAACCGAACACATACATTCCTAATTAGATTCGTATGCTAGATCAGACCTCGCTAACGTGGTTTTGGTTAGTTTTGACCAGCCATTCGGCATTGTTCTTGTCTAGAAATCTTAATGCACTGCGTATTGTTTAAGACAAAATATGGTATGATTGCAAAACATAAAGCCCGTTCCGGATTACAAAGCGGTAGAACTATCCTTTGCCCCACAGGTAAAAAAGCGCGTTGTTTTTATTGACCTATTTTAGAATGTCAGACACATTTCCACAGGTCATTTCGGAAACCGTCGAAGAACGGTATGGTCATGCAAAAATTTTCAATTATTTAAAACCGGAATTGAAAAGCTATTTTCAAGAAGGGGGCTTCTGTTCGGTTCAAAATTAACCCGACGAACTTGCTTTATCAACTTTGCATTTTCTTGTCTTTTGATGTCAGAAAGGCAAAGATCATAACACACGTACCCACGGATATTTGTTACATCTATCCAACAATTGCACCCCAGACCCACGCCACAGTTGTACTACTCGGTTGGCATTGTAAGGCCGAATAAAGTAATGCAGCTTGTTAAAAACACCACAACAAGAAAGAACATTCGGAACTCCAAAGTGGCGCGAAAACACCAGGCTCCAAAAAGATCTAGACGGATATCGCGGTATACGTAATGTAGGTAAATACAGCGAGATTCGCGTGCTGTTGTGTAGTCCGAAACGGCAATATTGTAATGCGGTCATAAGCCCGAGTTTACCATATTGCAGCCTAGTGGGCAAATGAGAATTTCATACATCAATGACGCGGGGCACGCTCCTATAATCCCCTTCCATTCAAGTGAGATGGGAATGGCGGATTTGTCATTGCTAGCGCCTCTTTTTTCTATACGGACGCCCTCGTGATCTTCTGTTAAACTGGAGCTTCGCCCAGCACTCTTTAATGCACTAATGTTTTGCCTGGATTAAAACTGCATATTGTTTTTCTTAGGTGTCCGAGAAACAGAAGTCAAAACTAAGGCACTCAGTTTAACCAAATCGGCTTCAAAAATTCTCTACTTACAACCAGACTTTATTTCCTTTGCCAAGAACAACCGTCCTCGAAGCCCTTGGGTATAAAAAGCTCTTTGAAAATTGGGGGTTGGCATGCAATTCTAAAGTTTAACCTCCTCAAATTTATTCGCAGATTTTAACCTGGATAAATGTTAAAAACATCCTGGATTTTGAAAGTGATTTTATCACGTCCAGTAACATATTTCTAAGACACCACAGCAATTTTCATTCACGATCATAATTCGTATGCCCAGAAATGCAAAAACTGACGCGAGTGGGCGTGAAATGCGAGTGAAACTGTTACCTTTGATTAGATCATCCATAAAGCTAACTAAGCTGAAGGATAGGGTCCCTACATACAACACGACCAGGCCCTGCCTTGCAGCAGCAGTGCCCAGCACACAATGTTTTTTTTTCTGGGAAACATATTAAAGATACTAGAAATATTTATGCAGATATAATTAGGAAATGGAAGGATTTGTAAATAAATTGCGGTTGGTTTAAAAGAAAACGATAGTTGATACTGACACTTAAAAACAAGTGTGAACATATGAAACTTCTTAGTAATTCCCAATATTACGCAATCATTATTTGATAGTGAGAAAGAAACAAATAATAAAAACTGTGCCTTGTTTCATTAGGGTAACGACAATGTTGTGGGGGTTTCCCAGGGATTCCCGTGTCGTCCTAAGAAATATGGACGAGAAGTGTGTGGAAATAACAAGAATTTGCACTACCAGAGGCGCAAAATGACATGATGCTGAATATTTTCCAAGGTAGGGGCAAAATGAAATTACAGAACGAATGCTTTCGTTGTGGACAACAAGAGGTAGTGAGGACTGCTGGCCGATTAGCCAGACCTCATTGGGTGGTGGCGTTCAGCTTCTGTAAACACTAAGAGCTTGTAGCCATTGGACTATCGAGACAATTAAGGGCATCTTTTTGGATGCAGAGTGCTACAAGAAAAGTAGGATACCTGCACATTTACAGAGTAATTCCAGGTAAAAAATCATGACACTTTAAACAGTATTGTTCCAGAGCGTCACAAAAGGCAACCTTTCAGAGTGTTAATTGTTGTTTTGTTTAGTTCACTATCAAAAAGCAGTAAACTGTTGCGTAATATTTGGAATTACTAAGGTTTTATATATGTTTTCATTAGTTTTTAAGTGTATAAATTGTAGTGTTTTCTTTAAATTCGCAATTTACTTACAAATTTCTTTTCCTGGTGATACATGTACACAGTTTCCAGGAAGTCACTAGGTGGCGCTTGCTCCAAATTTGAATATTCACGGTTATAATGAGACATGACATCTTCAAGCGCGAGCACTATTATGTGGCTACACTTCAGTAGGCCAGCAGCTGTTATCCATAGGCGGATTTAGGGGGGGGCCCAGGGGGCCCGGGCCCCCCCCCTTGGCTGCCGCAAACTTGAAAAAATAAAACAGTAAGAGCGTAGGGAAATGTTGAGTTTATTAATTAACCCCGGTAATTAAAATTATGCGGAAGAAAAAATATTTAAATGTGTGCAGTTTTAGTGTTGTGGGGGGGGGTCTCAAATTCAATTTCAAGTGTCAAATTCGGAACACGGCGCATTCGTAACGGAAGTATGGCTAAGTATAGGCTCTCCCGCGATATCCCAGGCGACCGGCAGTGGCGCTGTGCACTACGACTCCTTTTCCGTCGTCTGCTCCACTGTGCAATGAAGAAAATTTACTTCATTTTTTAAAGAAATGGAACCTGAGTGACGATGAAAAAACAGTGGCTGCTGGTAAGATGTGAATTTTAATCGAAGCCTTAGTGAATCACTCAGAAACTCGCAATACTCTCTTTGTCAAACCTTATCTTAAAGCAATCCCGTCATTATTGCCAACACGAAAGACGGATTTGGTCTTTTGGGCATTTGAAGACTATTTTAAATTCGACAAATTTGTTAAAAATTGATGGCACAAAATATAAAACGTGTACTAAGCATTACAAAAAGAAGTAGGTTTCGCGCGCAAACGCTGTGGACAATAAACTAGTAGGTCTCTTAGTACGTGGTTGGTAGGTCGTTCGTGGTGGTGTAGTGGTAATGCACGTGCCCTCAGGCCGCCTGTTCGTGAGTTCGAATCTTCAGAAGTCGCAGTTTTTCCTGTTTGACACGTTCTCCGTTTTTTTTTTTTTTTTGCTTTTTTTCTTGGATAACATTTCAGGAATCAAGGAAAATGCTTGATTTTTAGAGGTAAAAACAGAACCCCCCCCCCCTCCCGACCTCCCCCCATTCGATGCTATGTGGTTCACTTTACGCAAATGCTTGCAGCCGGACAAAATGTTGCCCCCCCTTGGGATATCCTAGATCCGCCACTGTTATCAATGGCACTTTTGTAATGTTCACAGCACATTTTGTTGAATGCGTCAAAAGAACAAGTTTACTATCGTGAAGGTGATACACTTAACTAGTCAATGTTGATTTTATCTCGATGACAGCCTCGTCGGCATGAGCGTACGTCAAACATATTAACTGGGATTCCCTTCGTTGATGAAAAGAGTACCCTCGAACAGCCGAAATACGAGCAACCAAATGACTTTCAAGAGTTCAAGGATAGCTCTTTGTTCAAATGGTAAATGAAAAATCCTCACTTACAAACTGTAAAATAAGCGTGCATTTTTGAAAATCTATGCGTACTAATCATGGCAGAAATATGTTTAATAGACGTATGTCCAGAATACAAATACCGGTAACCAACATTGGTGTTTTTAAGCCAAATATCCGATAAAATGACCACTGCCAGTGAATGCTTTCACACCCTTACACCGAAAAATAACTGTCAGATAGTCACGTACGCCGCATCCAGCCACACGGCGGCTACTAATGCGAGACAAATGTCGAACGTTTTTAGCACATGAGACCGGCAAGTGCTAATTTCTTTAGATACAATGCACATCTAGCTCGTTAGATTGCGTGGCTCTGGCCAAAAGACGGTATCTGCTCTGGCAAATGAACTCTGGTGACACGCACGCGCTCGCTTACTCACAAACGCAGACAACTTCAAAACAAACGCCACGTGACAACAACATGTGTGTTCATCCAGACATTTTCTCATGTTGCCAATCATACATATAGATGGCACAATGTACTAGCACAGATTTGTACCTGCCGTGATCCCGACTCCACGGGAACTTAAAAATCTTAGGGACGCTACTTGGAAAACTTAAGGAGAATTTCAGGTCATTTGCTTGAGTCGAAACTATATTTTTATTCAAGTATTCAAGTCGCCATATCGACGATTGCGAGGCAGGTAGTCGGCAAGTTTTCGCCCTGGGATTTCAGCACAATTTTCTGTAAAATGATCGTAATTTAGGTTTGATAGCAATGCACCACAGTTTTGTAGAAAGCCTTTCATAGATTACAGATACGTCACTGAGCGTTAATATGATGAATCTTAGCTTCCGATTTCACCCGTTTCGGAGACCGTGTTTCAACGGCCTTGGGTTATAATAAGCGCCCCCCCCCCCCCCNCCCCCCCAGAAACGAACTTTTCTAAGCGCCCTGGGCGGTTATTACGGCGAATACGGTAAGCGTGTCGGAATTTGTTGTCAGAAATAGAATGGGAGACTTAGGGAGTGTGCAAAAATAAGTCAATTCAAAACAATTACGAGGAACTTTAAACAACAATGTAAAACATCTAATCTCTGGAAAGATGGAGAATCAAAAGCACTAACAAGAAGCCACTTACTGGGAAGAATTGGGTGTGTTAAAATTACAAGAGCTCATATCATGACAAAACTTTACTACGGCTGCAAACAAAGGAAAGTGAACTGAACATCACTTTGTGAGTTTACAAAATAAAAACACTCCTAAGGAAATGTGACAATCATCAACCAATGGCTACGGGAATTCGGCAAATTACCGGAAAATGATAAAAGATTATCAATAAGTCAGCAGATCATGTGTACATGCTCCCATTGGGTTACATAAAATTAGCAAATTGCTACGTAGACAACCATTTGAAACCAAGAGTATTTATAGCTCAAGGTCCTTTCTTGAAACTAGTCGAAGTACTGGCTAGAGCACAAGATACCAGAAAAAGATAGGCATTTGTGCTTTAACTTCAATAGTTATCATTAGTTGTTTGTTACCATTCCACCTGTCTGCTGACAGAGCTCGCTTGCCGCCTGGTTGGAACAATATTAGTAAGAAAATAATTTTCACTGGAAGTCCAAGTAGAGATGAATGCTCCACCGAACAAGAGTGCAGACGAAACTATTCTTGTAAGGATGCACTCGGCTGTGAACGATTCGGCATAGGAAAGAAGCGATCTGGCAGACTCAGTATTGGTAAGAAAATAATTTTCACTGGAAGTCCGAGTAGAGATGAATGCTCCACCGAACAAGAGTGCAGACGAAACTATTCTTGTAAGGATGCACTCGGCTGTGAACGATTCGGCATAGGAAAGAAGCGATTTGGCAGACTCAGTATATAAGAAAATAGTTCTCATTAGAAGTCCGAGTAGATATGAATGCTCCACCGAACAAGAGTGCAGACGAAACTATTCTTGTAAGAATGCACTCGGCTGTGAACGATTCGGCATAGGAAAGAAGCGATCTGGCAGACTCCGATTCATTTCTTAAAGACTTCATAAAACGGATCTTTACGATCTTTACGCAAACTATTTTGTTCGTGTCGTGAAATCCATAGTTTATTCATGATATATTTTACTTAGCATGTTGGTTTTGATGGTATTTTCAATATTATTACTTGACAAGTGGATTGTTGGTATTTAGATTAACTTCTTTTGGCTTTCATTTGAGTCAGTGGTCCATCCGGTGAAAGAACACGTTTCGATGAACCACGTAGCAAACTAGATTATGTAACGATCGTTCACAGAATGATTTCCCTGAGACAGCTGACTATTACCATATGTGGCAAACAAAATAGAGAAGTTCTTATGATTGTTGTGAAAGTTCTTAGAGTTGTTTATTGTTATTTCCTGTAGAATCTTGAATCATGAAGTTTAATGCATGCAACTTACATATATGTTACGTATATATAAACCTTTCACTTTTCTAATAAAGACAGTCCTCACGTTGCTACTGCCGGCTGCTGCTACTAGAGTAGTTCCGTGTTCTGCACTTTGTTACAATTGCAACCACCTCATTGACGGACCGAGACGTATCACACAACAACGCGTCTGCTACGTTCTCTCTAATCCCCACTCACGTTATACTACAATTCGAAACTTTTAAGCTTAGGAGCTCTTTCAACAACATTGATTTAAAAAAATAAACTGCATTGATATCGATTTTAATTTAATATTTAAATTTGTTTAGTGCACCAACAGAATGACTACCGAACTAAATGATAATTCGAAATTTGTAATTGTTGAACATACACAGTAGAACTTTCAAATTGGGTTATAGACCGGCAGCCCAGAGCACTTAGAATAGATGAACGAGGTACCAACATCTGACCACGACAGCATTTAGACTCTACCTCAGTATGTACAGAAATAGACGTCTGCCGTTATGTGCACTCTGGGTGTGACACCTGGGGGCATTAAAAGATTAGATATTCGAGGTACCGACCAAAACCGATTTAAAAAGAACAATAGTACAGCACTGAACACCGACTGACCCTATGACAGACAAATTGCACTCTGGAATGGGTCCGGCAGAAACCAAAAAAGGACCCCCAAAAATGAACTAGCACATACATTCAAGGTACCACAAAAACAATTTCATGTGATTCAATACATGCCACTGACCACTAAATCCCCTGTGACAGACAAAATACACTATAGATTGTGCCTGGCAGAAACCCCAAAAAATCACAACCACGGTATATGCCATCGAAATGTTAAGCTACATTAGATACCCCAGGTACCGGCTAAAACTGACTTAAAACCAATAATTGTGCCGCACCAGATGACACATGACACACAAATTGTGCTCTTGAAAGCGTTCGCCAGAAACTCAAACTGACTCCCTAAAAGGAGCTAGGTCATCATTCGAGGTACCTCTACAAACAATTCCATGTGATTCAAACAGATGTTACGTACTGCTTGCTAAATGACCTATGACAGATAAAACCGACTTTGGGTTGTGCTCGCCAGCCCCAGAAATCTCAACCACGTAATTTTGAAAATCTGGTACACATGAAGATGCCGGTTAAAACTTGGTAGAATTTAGTAGAATATAAGATTTCAATAAGGAAGGTGTTGTGATCACTTGGGGTTCAGCTCATGGCGAATTCCTATATTTTCGTAATACTTTTGCGTCCACTGAGCTCTCATACTGAGTGTCAAATTGATGATGATGGAAAGTAAGCATTGTAGAAACTACCTGATGACAGCAAAACTTTGTGATACCAAGAACTGTCAAAAACCAACCCATTAAGTGATGTTTAAGACCGCAGCTATTGTGGTATAATGAGCTATCAAAACTGCCAGCAGGAAAGATACGTCAGCGGCAACACATGTCCCCTAAATTTGCACTTGATCGAGGAACCACGAAAATGATTTCCAAAGAGACCTTTCATTCCATTGACTAGTAAACAATACGTTGAAATAAGAGCAACAGACTGTTTTCAAAAATCTTCTTTAATCAAAATAAACTAGAAATAACAACACCTAGAAACAGCAACCCATCAACTAGTAACAGCATAATAACAGACAATTAAAAGCACTACATCGACAACATCCGCTATTATATTTTAAAGTCATAGTAGTTTCCTGTTAGTTTTAATACGTTTCAATATCAGATTCGTCATTGCTACTCCAGCTTGATTCGGGCTCGCTTGTTTTGTCGTAGTCCATTTCCTCTACTTCTTGATCGGTTTAGTTTTCTTGTAGAAGACCAGAACGTTCAAAAAGGACATCAGGAATGGCAGATGAACAGAACCATTCGGAAGTAAAGTATCCATATTATATCTTCCAACCGTAGGTCAGAGGATCCAAACCGTTTCCCGGATCGGCTGAATCAGCTTGACCCCAGAGCATGGCATTATAATGGGCTCGTTTGAGCTTGCTCAATAGAGTCTTTCGGCAATGAAAACATTTGAAATTATTTTATCAATTACAGTTATTACCTTGTTTTTTTCCGGTCATCTCGATCAATTTCAAATATCTCGCTTAATTAACGTCTTTGACTCCTCCATTCACTCCGTATAGGATGTATATGAATTCTTCTAACTTTCATTCGTCTGGGACATCTACGCTTGTTAACTCTAAGAAGAACCGGATAAGTGTCCCAGATGAGTCTTTCATCAGAATTTCGAGAGGCCTTAATTTCCCTTTTCTATACAGTGCTTCTGAAACGTCACACCCTGTCATTGCATGCAGACCGGGCAATGATGCAGGGAGGCCATGTTGTATAGACTCTAAAGTCTGGACAATAGTGGTGACGTCTATACGTCTGCGGCTATTACCAGATCCACAGTCCATTATTACACGTTCGAAAGGCATTTCTCTGCCGCTCTTCACTTGTGTTGCTATCATTCCGATGACAATTACAATAACATCTGTGTCAGAAGCCCTAATTAATGCATTGCCATTTGTAAGTGGAAGGTAAGAAGCGTGTCGTCTCCTTCGTAGGAGCCTTACAGATCCCGTGGATGATCAGCTGCCATGGTATCACAGTGCGAAAGGCGAATGCAGTTGCCGCCATGCGAGATAACAAGTGTTTTCTCCCTAAGAATTGATCCATATCAGTCTTTTTGCCATTCTTGTAGGAGGAAGGCTCCCAAACTGTCCTTAAATGTCCCGTTCTGCAACAATGTTTGACTAGTCTGTCTAAGTGTTTGCTCTGGACCATTGATGACGAAAGGTTGGTCTTCTGTTCCACGCGATCGCCGTTCAATTCTCTTCAGCGAGAGCGTTTTGTATGTATCAAATAAGACATGGAGCTCCTTACTTGATCTTGAACAGAGTAGGCTAGAAGGTTTCGGGCCAGATTTCAATGATAAACAATGTTTCCACTTGTCAACAGAAACCAATGCAGCAAGAGTTCCCCATCTATTAAGGTCACCTCAATCAACGGAACAGGTGTTTCTGAGAAGCCTCCTTGGAAACCCTCAAGTTTACCTTGCAAACTTAACTGACAGTGTAATACTGCTTGAGATTAGACTCGATAAGTTGGCTTGTCACGGTGTGTCACTTAATGCGACGAGTGTGGTCTCACTCAAGTACTACCGAATTACCAAGATCATTCCTCATCCGAGTAAGGAACAATGTGAGACTTATTTTGTAACAGATTAGGACCTTGACGGTCAAATGGAAAATGCAAATTAGATGTATGCTTACGATTTCAGAAGTAAATGTAACGCCACTTGATGTTTTCCGCCGACATTTGACAAGTTACCGACTTTTGCTATCTTCAGATGTTCTTGTAGATGTTTTGTAAACAACGACGTCTTCAAGAAGGCAGGAAAAATAACCTTGGATGAGTGAATGGAAAGTACAACTGTATTGTGGTAGACTATAAGGTAGACACGAGGAAGCTCCGGACATGGTTTTTGCTCTTTGAGTAGGCTTAGGCTAACATCTATAAGGAATTTCAAAAAAAAAATTAAAAAGCCTCCTACAGTATTATCGCTCATTTAAGAAAAATCACATTTTCAACTTGTTTCCAAAGTGTGTGATTCAAAAGAAGAACGCATGAACCGAATTTGTGATTTTTGTGAAAAATTTGCTCATGAGGTCACATTTTCAATTCATGATCGTGCATTTTCATCCAATAACTTCAACTTTGTTTCGTTTGTGACGATGAAGATGCTATATTGGTTTAAAAATTGTATTTGTTCATTCCAATCGCTGTTTCCTTATGTGTTGATGGAGTGACAAACTTGTTTTCACCCTTAAATGAAATCTAATTCTAATATCAAACAGCATACAGTTTAGCCTAACACTCTAAAGGTAAATTGTTTCCAAATAGTGCCCTTATTCAGGGATATTTTTAGTATCACGACCCGTGTCAATGGCGCAAAAAATATTGGCGCGCTATGTTTGCTTACCTTAGGTCAACTGGCGCTTTAAATTTGTGTCGGCAATCACGCCTTGTGTTGTTTTGCCGCGGGAATGATTAGTACCAATTGCAAAACATCCGATCGAAACAAATGACCAAAATAATAATCTTGCAGTAAGTAAGTGATAGCGGGGCCTAACATACTGTAAAAATAAAAATTCAAATTGTGGATACACGTGATTTCGGTTTACGTTTAGACCAATTATTAGCCACAAACAGAAACAGGAGACGAACTTACGCGCGTGAATGATGCCGCCGAAGAAATCACAATTCCTCCTGCGATTCATAGTCGTAATACATTACCTTTTATCGTGGACCCACTTGGACTACCTGTTTTCCATCACACGTCAACCAGTGAAACGCAAGAGATTATCAAGTCCAACATTTATCAAACGAAGCCGCTCCAGGCGTCTCTTCTAGCTGATAAATTGAAACTTTCCCTCTTCCAACATACCTTTAAGTCATGGTTTGAGAGTTTGGTGAATGTATGCAATTTTAAAAGATAACACTGACTATTAGACCTATTATTTTTTGTTCTGGGAAACAAGCTCAGGGAACAGGCTCAAAGGAATATTACTTGTATCAAATTCATCCTAATAAAACATATAACATAATACTGGACCGGACGTGGAGCGATGGCCATTGATCGTCGACCTACGAATTGGAATCGGCAGACAATCTGCAGATCATCGGCCGATTGCCGGCGGATTGAACAATATCGTCTGACCACCTCCATACTTCCTGCGACTGTAAAATCGGCCGGGCGACGGCACAATTTTAACTTTGCCATACATTGCACCACTTGGGGTTTCTGATACCAATGTCCTGCCGACGCGCCCGATAATCGCCTGATGGCACTTGACTGTCTTAATGATACAACGATTTTAGCTCGGAAACTCATTTGTTCAGCGGAACCTTCATTTGACTGTGGCATAGGGTCTCTTGTCCTTTTTGATCCCATAAAAATTGCCTGGTCTTGCCACGGTCGCTTATTTACACTCACCTTTTCATTTACTCTTCATAAGAGGTAAAGGGCCTGTAACCCTCATTCACTCCATGTTGGATCGTCTTCTGACAAGTCTCGTTCAGTCTCCTCACTATGTTTCACGGTTCTCGATATCATAGTTCCAGTCTTGTGACCGTGGATTGCTTTGATTGGCTACTCACAGACCTTCCATTGGGGGTCAAACAGCAGTCTGTGAAATGTCGCTAGCTCCCTGCGTGCCGATAGGTGGTAACCAGCACGCAGGTATCACTTAATTTTCTTCGGGATTTTTTTTTACACCGGCGTTTCTGATTGGGTGGTCGAATTCTCAACAGACAGCGCTTTACGCAGACAAATTGGCATGACTAATGGAGTAAGTGTAAATGTGGTCTGTTGTACAGACAAACCTGTGCTTAAAATTCATGTTCAAGAAATGTGAATCCCATAAATTGTGGCTGCGCCTTTTCGGCCGGAGTGCATCTTTCTACTGTCGCTGACTTTTGTTTATGTTGCTGCCCTGTATTCACACAGTAGGAATGACACACAAGTTACACCAGCCACATGACGGCGTGTTTATTGTACATGTGTGTGCTTCAAGCACGCGGCTAATAAACATTACTGCAGAAACGAAATAGTTGCTGCTATGACACTTGACAAGGCTAAAATCCGTTTGTTAGTCAGCCATTTTCTCACTTTGTTATAAAGCTAACCAATGACTGCCGAGGTTACATCAACCAGTGATAAAGCGCGTACTATTGCGTGATACATGCGTTCTGACTCGGCACGCAGGGATCCAGCGGGTTTGCGAAATTTGAAACCGGCTGATCAAAGCAATCCACGCTCGTAAGACCGGCGCTTTGATCTCGAGAACCGCGACACGTAGTGACGAGAATGAACGAGACTTGTCGGAAGGCGATACAACATCATGGAGTGAATGAGGGTTACAACGCCAGTGGTTACAGAAGCTTTTTCCCTTATGATGAGTAAATGAAAAGGTGAGTGGAAATAAGCGACCGAGGGTCATGCTAGACATCGGTATACATGTAAATCTGGATTTCATTCGTCGAGATCGGCTGACCATCGTCTGATTTGTGACCAAGGCATCAGGTGTGCTGAAGTTCAGGTGTGTATTGTAGTGGTAGCTTGTCACCGTTATTTATTAGGGTTTGTATTACAAACTCACAGAAATCTTCGTGCACGTGGCTGCCACAGCTTGCTATGAGTAGCTTGCATAATAAAACGTCCACGTTCATATAATACATTAGGGCGGCCACAAAAATATCTAATGTCCAACAGTTCGCATAAATGTTTTCTATGAAAGCCCAATACAACGGAAACCCAATAGTGTCATTTTGAAATGAATAAAATACTTTATTATCTAGTTGCCGCCAAATAATTATCTGGAAGTAGCCAGATAATAAAAATATTTTCTTCACTTCAAAATGGCTCTATTCATAACGCAAAGTTGTCGTGAGGACTCGATTGGGACCTCAGGGGTCTCACGCTCCACCGGCTAAATTGAAAAGGCTTTGTCCAGTCACGCGTTGTGGGTAATAAATCGAGATAATGATACCAACAGCCGACGCGACAAGCAGAACTACTTTCTTTTACTTCATTTGTGCACTAACTGGAGAAATTTAGAATTAGACTTTTAAACACTATCCGATCTTCAACTTTTTTCGGGAGACTTAAATCTCAGTGTAGTTTGCGCAAAGACGATGTGCAATTTTTGGAGGTGTATTGACGATGATCAACGTTAAAACGGAGAGCAAATAAGTGCGTAATTGATCATCCAATCGGTAGTTTTGCGAGAAAGCGACGACCTTGCCGAAATTGAATGACGGAAACCCTTGAAAATCATTATAAGCGAGAAAGAGAAAACAAATATTTTCTGACGTTTAGGCTCATTAACTTTGAGTAA
>NMRA01000166.1:44612-77405 GCA_002633005.1 Phoronis australis
TTCTTGAAATGTGGCCCATAATGTACTTTTCCTGGTAACAAATGATGCACTCATGTTTCAGAATGTTCCTATCTTGTTCAGGTTAATTGGGTGTTTCAGATTTTGGAAGTAATTGATTTTCTTGGGAAATCTTGGATAACATCTGTATCACTTTCAGCAACTTCAGCTTTAGTACTACTGTTGGTGCCTTGAAACGTTGCTATGCCGTTCTATGTCCTTTCAAATTTTTGGTCTGACACTTGGTCTTCTAGTCTACAGCACTCAGCAGTATACTGTGTAGGCTACCAGGACATGCAGATGTTTTCTGCACAAACGTTTGTGACACCTCTTCTTCTTTTGATCTACTGATCTACAGAGTTCCACAGTCAATCAGCTTTCGTCAGGAAGCTCTCCTAAGCTTCTTTAGGCTCTGACATCACAATTTTGTGCTGTTTGATAAACCTTGAATTATAAAGGCATCACACTCAATGGGAGCAGCCATATTGAAGTAACTAAGCACAACAATACAATCTGGCTATCTGATTGGTCAATTCAATAGAAAAGCGCCATCAAGTGGCAGGAATCTGCATCATATTTGTGCAACAAAAACACCTTTTTTTAAAAAAAATGTGCAAGTGTAGACGTGGGAACTTTTTGGAATTTGATTTATGGGTATATTATCTAGCCACATAGAAAAAACTAGGTTGCCCCCCCAAAGTACTCACAAGGGTGAACGCTATGAGATCTGGCCCACCGACTATATTGGGCTTCCGTAGTTTCCGTGCGGCATCAATATACATGTATGCTTAAATTACTCGAATTTGATTGTGATCGTCGAAAGTTGTGTAGTTGCCTTTTTATTATTTCTCTTTTAGTAACGTTACTTGGAAAAAAAACATCAATATTTTTCGTATTTGCCATTGTATCAACTCCGATAATTTTCTTTATGCTTTTGTGTTTGCCAAACGTTCGCTACTAGCTTGTAATCCATTCTTGATATTTTTGTTTTTGGGCCCGTAACTTCATATTGCGGTGCTTTGCAAGAAAATGTTTGGTAATTTTCTCTGACAACGGCAACTGTTACTTACATGCACTTCATCTCGTAAATAGTTGACAGATGCTTTTTGAACGTTGAAAGTCTAGTAAACTATTCAGTGCATGCGAGTCTGCGGAAGGTAAAAAAGAGTTGAATGATTACTACAATGCAGTTCAAAATTTATTGAATGTTAGTCTAACCAACCATTCAAAAGTCTAACTGATATCAATGAGCGTACAGTCTGAAAACTATTCACGGCTTTCGAGTCAAGAGAATGTAAAAAAGAGTTGAATAAATACTACATTGAAGTTCGAAACTGAATGAGTATTAAGCTAATCAACGTTTCTAAGTCAAAGTGACATCAATGAGGGTACAGAGAATATAAAAATCATTCAGGTTAATTTTCCATTGAATAATACCATGCTTGAAGTCTTCTCGTTTTGCCTAAATTTTACATCCATTTTAGTAATAAAACTTAACATCCAAGTTGTCCTTGAAGCCCTTGAACTCAGAGACAGCTAGGCGAGGACTGCAATCGACGTATAAATGGGTTTGCATTTGGCGAGCTTGGAATTGCAGACGGTAAAAGGCCGGGGGTGGGTCAAAGTGTTTTATATTTAAACTTTAGTTCATCGGAATGTTCTACACTAAACTTTAGCTCATTTTGCTAATCGGACAAACTTCTAGCTGGTTTCTCTTCGATGTTAATTTGGATATAGCTTCTTTCCGAGGCGAAATCGTTCACAACCGAGTGCACCGTTACAAGAGTAGTTCTTCCTGCACTCGATTGCGGTGGAGCATTCATCTTTACTCGGACTTCCAATGAAAACTATCTTTTTACCAATACTGAGTCTGCGAGATCGCTTCTTGCTTGTGTCAAATCGTTCGCAACCGAGTGCATTTTTACAAGAATAATTTCTCATACACTCTTGCGCGGTGGAGCATTCATCTTTACTCGGACTTCCAATGAAAACTATTTTTTTAGCGATACTGAGTCCGCTTGATCGTTTCCTTCTTGTACCAAATCGTTCATAACCGAGTGCACTCTCAGAAGAGTTGTTCTCCTTGCACTCTCGTGAGGTGGAGCATTCATATTTGCTAGGACTTCCGATACTGATTCCACGAGGATTACTGGCAGGCACTGCCGTAATTTTTTTCACTATATATGGGTCTCGTTTCAAGAAAACTTCGTTGCTTTTTCTGTTGAAATGATGAGGCGCTTCATATTGACCTGCTACTTCCGCGACTTCATGACCAGACGACGTCAAGCTTATTGTCTTCCAGGCTGCTTTCTCGCAATGCTTCTTCAAACGACTAAATAACCTCCACGTCAGTGGGCGAGATGGTGAGATTTCAAGACTTACGCGATTAGTTTCGCTTTGGTCACCGTCATTCAAGATGAAGTTCCTACCAGGCACCAAGTTGGTACCATCAAAAGCCAGATGGAATGGTATCAAAAAACTGACGATGGCTATGGAAGTTAAAGCGAAAATGGTCATCTTTTTCTGGTACTCTGCGCGCCAGTCACTGTTTCTACTAGAGTTTTAAGAAATACCAAACTATATAAATCCACAAGACATCACGTGGTTGCCTACGTATCAATTACTTATTTGACGGGTTAACTAATATTAACGTGTACACGCCAAGTTCCACCTTAAGGGTTTAAGGTGCTTCCGTCCGCAATGTGCGCTCGAACATAAATGAAATATAACACTTGAATGAACACGCGATATCTGAGGTAATTGAACACGACATCCCGCAGATGGCGTATACTAAATATATCCTAGAGTTAGATTTCATCTACCTCTTAAACGTGAATTCAAGAAAATGTCGTCATATCTATCAAACTGGACTCCATTTCTTACCATGATAGCACCAGTTTCAACATTTAATGATAGTGACTAAATTTAAAGCGGCTTTAAACCAGAGTCAAGGTTTGATTTCAGCATACCATTTGCTGTAACTGGTTTTATCCTGTTCATTATTATGGTAGTTTGAAAGTGATCTGTTAGTTCCGTGTCAAAATAAATGTTAAGTAATTAGAAAGAATAGATCCATTTTAAGTAGCCCAAAATTTGTGCATATGTACTTTTAAGTCATGGGGTCAGACTTCTTGACATGTACTTTAACGTCAAAATCTATTTTTAAATGGTGTTTACAACTTTGGGTTCTGAGGTCAAAGTACTGTAGAGATTCTAGAAAATTCTGAGAATAAACTGTAACAGCCAATGATGTGATTGAATACGATCATGTGGTTTTTATTAACCAATCACTAAATAAGTAGAATATTATAATGTGGGCTTAAGTCAAAAAGAAATTCAGATGCGCTATAGAGTTGAAGCATAAAGACTTGCTACAGTGTACAGAGGAAATTGTACGACAGAGCCATCTCGTGGAAGATTCTAGAAAGGACCTTGGCAAGGGCAAGGGTTAGGAGGCACAGAACAGTTCTCACTGGGTTTTGCCCAGTAAAACCGACATCATTTGATTTGTCGCCTTTTCTTCACTCTACAAAAACACGATGCAAAGAATGACATGTTTTCAGTTATTTCACATAAAAAGCCCTGCAGATGAGCGCAGACACTTTATTCTCTCTTGTATTTTTGACCCTTTCAATCCCACTGAAAACCAAGCCAGACTAAGAAAAATAGGGGCAAAAAAGTGCAAAATCGGAACTTTTCACCCCAAAAACACCACACTTCCCTGCCGATGCACGACTAAAACCAACAATAGGTTCTGAAAGCAAATTTTCTTCAGATTCCGAAAATGTGGTCCAAAAGTACTGTCAACCAACTAGTTTTTTGGCAATTATGGCTTGTTTGAGGGCTACCTAGAATCGCAGCCAATTTCTCAGTCGCTACCCAGCAATGCACAATTGCAACAGGGGGCCGCCATCTTGAAGAAGAGTGCAGCTACAGCCGAGAAAGTGGCTTTTTTATTCTCAGCATATGTTAACAAATGCAAACAAACCACATTCACTGAGCCTACATGCAATGCCCTCCTACAAAATGCCCCCAAACTTGGCCTACCCCAAAATTTTAATATTTTGCCGTGCAAATTGGCCGCGGCCGCAGCCTAACTATTCCGTGCCACCTTAAATAAAATCACATTTTCCAAATTTTGTTCAGAATAGTTCCTCTCCACCTGCTGACTTATTTTGCAAAGTAAAAACTTGAAGCGATGACCGGTTTTGATTTTTCAAGCCGATTGCATGTGCCCATCCAAAAACCGGGATTTTTAAACTAGGGCCATTTAACAGACAAAGACACCAAATGCAATGTCTTGCCCTGTTTTGCCCTAAACTGACTTTTGATTGAGGGAATTGGGGAAAATTGATAATTAATTAGAATATGAAAATAACAATAAAACTTTAATTTAATTTACATGTAATTTCCTGACCCCACAAGTGGAACATGTTCTCACCAAGGCCCATTGTGTATAGGGGACATATTTATTAGAGTCGATTTGCATAACCACAAAAGCACACACAATGTATCCTGAAAAGACACGCAGTTTCACTAGGAGCAGAGGGAGAAGAAAAAGCCAATTTAAAAAAGGACACAGACCCTCCAACATGGACCACTGCAGCTCCAGCATGCCAAGGCAGCCCTAGGCAGCAATAGACGGTTGCAGGGCTGTGCGTCTCACACATTTCGAAGCTGAGGATGTCACCTACCTAACTGACAGTGATGCTGCTGCGACAGCTTACAGGTTTAGGCCAAGTACTGAAAAAGAAAGAAAAATTCGTGACAGCAAAGGACTGGATGAGAATATCATCATTAACGTGTGTCGCTTAACAGACCTGGTGGGACATGTGCATCAGGTTGCATGCAAATTAGGAAAACTAGAACTAATTGTTGAAAAAAGACTGGGACTGTGAGTCTATGCATCATTGCACTGCAGAGTTTGCAAATATAAATCGCCCACTGTGCCACTGTCAGATGAGGTCAAGCAGCAGACGACTGGGCCACCAGCTGGAGCCTTGAACAGCCAGGCTGTATTGCCTGTGCTAAAGTCAAAAGTGGGAATTGAGGATGTAATCAACATCCCGACATGCTTGAATGTTGTGCCAGCATCCAATCGCTGCCTGCAGAATAAAATGAATGCCATGAGCCCAACACTAACTTAACTGAACAAAGAACAAATGATTGAGAACCAGCGCTACGTTAAAAAAGTCACCACTCTGGCTGGCGGTGAAGGTGTTGCAGACGTTCAGTTTGACGTTTCCTACTCTAGTAGGCCACAGGGTGGCTGCGAGAAAGCTAAGCAGAGCTTCGGTGGACTTGTTGAGCACACAACGACCCGAAAACTTCCACTGGCCCTTGCCACGGCGAACAAACACTGCAGGATTCCCGGGTGCAAGCATGAACACTGCAGCAAAAACTTCCCAGCTGAGAAATCAATTGCATTAAGTGAACGCACACTGTTACAAGCCAGCCTCATAACAGTGGAAAACAGTGGTGTGGACCTGAATATCAGGAGCATTACGACCGATGCCAGCAGCCAAGAAGCAAAGGCCATCCGCGATTTCTACAGTGCCAAAAGAAAAAAAAAACCTAAACACTACAAATGCTTCATTCACAGACTGAGGCGAATGGAAAAAAAGCGTTAACGAAGCGGACTTGAAAAGTTTGCCCAGGTCACATAACAAGACTTGTTACAAGAGGAAACTTTCATCTGCTGTACGAGCCAGAGTGCGAAAAGAGCTCATCAACCTAAAAAACAGAAAAATCGAAAGAGATGAATTTTTGCATCACCGGAAACGGTGACCAACAAGTACACTGTCGCTATACAGTGTGTGTAGTTCGAAGATTCACCAACAGGACAGTCATCCAACAAGTGGAGAGTCCTAGCTTGGATAGCAGATAAGACATTTGATTATTTTGGTTGATTGATTGAGGTAATCTTTAAAGAGGGCGCTAGTGTAGTTACTCTTCTTTGTAGTTGATTACTTAACTAACAACATGTTTCACTTGTCTAATTAGAGCTTATCATGTAATAAATTAATTACTGGATTTGATTATTCACTTTCCATCTACGCACAATCTCAAAGCATAGCTACCTTTTAAACAAACCCACAGTCAATCGTCTGACTCTCCGTGACCTGGAAAAAATTTAATACCGTTCTTTAACGTCAAAGTTGGAAGGTCTGACCTACACCTGATTTTCTGAAGCGTTTTTGAGTCGTTAATGCTGTAGAAGCATTTACTACGTAAGCCAACACTGCGTGTATTATCTTACTCACATGGAATACATTTGCCTGCGCGAAAGTAGTTCACTTCTATCGTTTTGCTCGGTAGACGGCGCTTTTGTAAACATGGTGACTCGCGATTTCTGATTTAGGCAGTAGGCCTATCGCGTTTCAGCATCAATGTAAATGTTACTGAACAACTGTTGTAAATGCCTACTCAGATCAATTTCCAAACCGAGAATCTAACTGGGGCCAGTCATGTACGCCTGTACGGTTGTACTTGCATAAAAAGTGAGTGAAAAGGAGTCTGAAATGAAGGTAAATTAGGGATTTTCGACACATCATTGTGACTGTGGCCGCTTGGACTTCGACTTCAGAGTTCAGTCTTATCACACCTAACTACTTTGGAAACAAGTCGCATATAATGCTTCCTGATTTTGAGAATGACGCTATCGACATGTTGCAATATTAACTTCAGTGCAGGTTCACTAGTTATAGCTCACAGAGTCAGACTGTTAGTGTTAGCCAGATGGAACACACCAGCGACAGCAAATGTCTGGACTTGACCAGGCAAATACGTGTTGTTGGTCACTTTATACTTGGGAAAAATGGGAAACGAACAACAGGACAAGGACATGGTCGAAAAAAGTTGAGGAATGTAACAACTGAATAACATTCCTATTATTCAGTGGATTAGACAGTGACCACCGTCTCAATCTGGCATTTCATTTTGTTCAAAACTCACACAGCTGCAGAAATCAGCAAGAATGGATGTCAGCAATCTCATTGCTCAGTCTTAAGATCGACAGAAACATGTACTAATGGATTGATTCGCCATCTGTTTCTAAGAAGCCAACAGGAGCAAAAAGTTAGTTGACCATGGGCATTCAGTATCTGAGAATTATCAACAATCCAACCCTTTCTTGTCAAACATGTCTGAAGATTCAACCGAGCAAGTTGATCGGAAACTGTTTTTTAAAATCAGTACATCTTTGGATGACCTTTGCAAGACTTCAGGAAAAATGTGCTTAGACTTCCCATGAGGAACCTGGATGACAAGCCGCTTCTTTGGAAAATTGTAAAAGAAGTGGAAAATCGTCCACATGGGCTATCACTGCCGTTACTATGTGTCATTCACTACATATTGGTATGACTAAGAATGAATTCACTGTAGCCATAATGTATGGGATACATGTAGATGTTTGCCAAAAACCCTCAACTCTGTGCTGTACAGAGGCTATTGACTGCTGCGTGCATTCGTCGTGCTAGCAATGGTGTATGTCTGAACATTTTTCATGGCAAGAGATGGATCACGTTTATAGCATATAATTGTTTTTAGCATATATGTCCCAAACTAGAGAATTTTTGCGTAATTAATTTTTTTAAATTCTTATGTAGTTATCTGTAAAACTGATGGATGACTGTTCTTGTTTATGAGAGGATCTGCTTTAAGAAAAAAGGTTGTAAAAGTGATGGCAATTTATTGTTTAGCTTTTGATCTTAAGTGATGGTGTGGTAGTTTTCACCAGCTTTAAAAATGCCAGTGACAAAAGGTAGAAATCATAAGTGACAACAGATATCAATAGCCCATTTCAGTTAGTGACTCTGAAGCAGATGATAATAGTGGCAGTACCCGTGTGGTTAAAGAGTCATGACATAATGCTTTCGATTTAAAAATCTTGAGGGACTCTGATATGTAAGCTACAAGTGTTTTTCTCACAAGAAATGATGTTTGTGTGTTGTCAAAATCAGTTGCATACTGAGTTAGCCACTGAATGATCTCAGTGCTTCATATGGTTAAGGGGGTTTTAATCAAAGAATAATATTTAATTTAATTGGATAGACTGATACATACCAAGGGAACTTGCGCCATGTGATAAATGTTATTGTTTACCTGTGTTTTGAAAAAAATAACGTCAATGCATAATACAGGATTACTTTCACATAAACATTTAAAATGTTATAGATTTTGGATATCCTATATATAGTTAAGGTTAAGAATGCATGCCTACGTGATGTTCTCTGTACATTTGTTGCTTTGATAATACTATCAATGATAGTGTTACTCTTTCAAAAATCAAAAATTAAAGGGCAATTTTGACAGTAAAATTACCCATGAAAATCTTATTTTAATGATGTGGATTTCCGACTCTGTCCCAATTTTTGTACTTTAGAGTGACCTAAAAGGGCTGCTGGGTTCCTTGTTAATTCCAGGTTGTCATATCTCTTGGGAGGCATTTTTTATTTAGTGCACCTGCATTGAATAAATTTATGTTTTTGATTATTTTTTGCAGCTTTTCAAGATTTCCGTAAAACTTCCAGGCTCAGATTTGGAAATTCCTGGTATTAGAAATGGCATAAAAATTGGTGCTGTGAAACCTGTTGTGATACGAATAGATGTTATTGAAAGTATTTTTTATCTGCATTAAACTCATCATTCTAACACAATGTGTCCTTCGTTGATTATCACAATTGCCACGTTGGAAGCTAATTCCTTGTTTTGGAAGCTAATTCCTTGTTTAGCAAGCGTTTCACACCATCACTTGTTGATGTCAGAGCCTCGGGGTTAGCATACATTACTTGATAATTTCCTTTAGTTATATCACTAATTGAAACACATAGGCGCATTAAGGGGGGCAGGGGCTGCCGCAAGCAAAATGAAACAGCAACACCGCAACGCGTGAGGAAATATAACTAGGACCGGTACTGGAGAAGGGGAGGGGAGGGGGACTCAGACCCCAGATCGTGGCTGGCTCTCGTTCCCGTTTTTTATTTTTTCAATTCTTTTTAGTTGATAGATTTCCCGAACAGAAGGTTCATACTCCGGGCCACCGCAACTTTCGGGACACCTGTACACATACAACCGTGCTCTGCTCAATCCCCAAAGGCAACATGTTGGGGCCCCCCTCTTCTGGTCCCAGATCTGCCACTGGAACAGTACTACAAAACGTCACCACTAGTTTCTTCATCATCAGTATCATCATCACTAATGTCTTGCAAAAATGTTGCTATTCTGGTATTGTAATTAGTGCAAGGCAAAGATTCACTAAAGTTTGGTGAACTACAGGGCTAAAAGCAAACGAATTGCAGTTCAGTGTGGGAACGTCAATGCTGCAGTTAGTTGGCCTGTGCTTCTTCTGCTAGTTTTATTTCAATCGCACAGTGAAACTTTTATGTTCACTTAGTGATAACTAAACCGTTTCAATGATGTTTTTCGTTTTAAAATTGCTTCAATTATTAATACTACAGGTACTCCAATATCGTCCGCATTAGTCACGATTATACTCGGGGATTCCATTGACAGGGAATTCCCCGGGTATGCATGACAAGGGAGATAAGTCTTTATTTTGATACGTAAACGAGTCGACAAATACGGATTTTCTCATTTACAAGGATTATAATTACCATTTTTAAGAACTTAGTCCTAACTGCTACAAAACTCATTCAAATTACTACAGTGAGGAAACGTTTTTCTGCGCTTTATTTGGCGCGGATACGAACCGATATGATCTCGCGAGATCCAGCCTCATTACCCGTTTTTCGCGGTATTTTGTAAATGTGATGTGCCATGTGTGAAAGAGTAGTCGCCAACCGAGTAGAGCGACGTCTTTCGTAATATGGCTGTAGAAATGGTCCTTGGCAATGGAAATTAAGTTTTGCGGAAGTAAGAAAATTTTGACACCGATTTGGTTGAACTAAATGCTTTAGTTTTGATTTCGTTTCATTGGAGAGCTGTGTTGGAAGAAATGTTATTTTAGCTAGAAAAGGTAACGGTGACATGGTGGGAGATGATATTCAGCCTCAGTTTTATTGACGATTACCGAGGCGATTGTTTGTTAATTTGGGAAGTGCTGTTAAACAGGACAGCCGTTCTACACTCATACGAGTGCATGATTGGTATACGACAATCGCATGACTGGTTCGAAAAGTTCAAATTACCTCGTAAGACGGTTGATACAGTGCCTTAAAGTGTAATTTGAAAGGTCCCGTATGTTAAATTGCAATAAAATCTTCAAGGTATTGCTATTTGGATGTATTTCATTGAAATTTTTTGTATCTTTAGTTATTTCAAAAAAGCGAAAATAAAAAATCCGCGAAAAGTTGACCTTTGACACCGTGACATGGTGTTGGGAACACAATGCAGTTCACCGCCATTATAATCGCGTCTCGTCACACGACGAACAAAGACCGTTCAATCTTGGCGTGTTTTAGCAATGATGCATCGTTGTGTGCTAACACCATCCAGGTAGAAGGCGTGAGCCCATGTAAATTCCCAAAAGACACGCATCAGGCCGCGTAATGGTACGTTTCGTGTGCACTGCTAGTCTTCGGAAAATTACTGTCGAGTCAGCCATCTGTAGGAGCCGAAATATGCCCGACCATTTCGAGGACGGCTGCTTCGACGACAAACACATCATGAAGGCTGAAGCTGGTCTTATGAAAAGGTAAGTTACCTTGATAATTTTGATGTCTAAGAATTTATGACGGTTTCGCATTGCCTGAAGAAATAACGTTTTTTTCACAATCACCATCGTTCTCAATTGTTTAAAATGTGTTGTTTTTCTGTGAAAGATTTAGTTATCAATAGATTAGTAAAACTAAGAACCACAGCAAATAAATATGATCTCAAAAGATGCATGTATTTTGAAAAAAACACAGACTATGAATAAAGTAATACACGATGGTAACTTAATTCCAAGGTTTTGATTTGTAAAGTAATCTGCTTCAAAAAACAGCCGAGGATTAAAATCTAGCCATTATAGCGTTCTGTCGTTCAGTAACTTTTCCAGGCGTGAGGGGTGCTGAACGTGCGATAACATCTGGCTCTTTTGTTAACTGCCCAGCTCACTTCTTTTGTCCCGTGTGATAACAAGCAGGCCAATTATCTCCCAGGCTATTACCGAACGCGTATGAACACAGTCAAACCCAATGCGTTGGTAGTCTGTTTGGACAGAATAGATTGTCTTAACTTCTGTTGTAGTTGAGCAATTTTGGTGATACAAAAACGGAACATGATCAGCATTTGACGAGGAATTCAGAAATGCTATTGGTTTAAGCTCACTTATGTTATAACTTAACTTTCATTTTTATCAGCCCAGCCCAGTCAGGCTATATACGATCTGCTCGGGAATTAGAGCATTTATCGAACAAAAGAGCGCGGGTCTCCCAACCATAAATGCCAGAAAGGAGTTAATTAATAAGTCGTGTAAGATATTGGCTACGGGGGTAAACTTCCCAACTTGTTGTTGGGCTATAGAATCGAACAAGTTGGGAGCAACGGGATGTCGCCGTCATGTCTGGCTTTTGCTTGAAGGTGAAAACTTGCAATTAGATATCGTCGTGTTTTACCGAGGGATTATTTTGCAATGAATGTAGGTTTCTTAAACATGGAATGTTGACTTAAAAGTTGTTAAGGTAATAATAATAATAATGACACATAAATATATTAAACATATTTTCAGAAAATATATGCTTTTACTAGTTGCAAAAGCTTATTTTTTGATATACGAGTTAGAATGGAGACCACTAAATAAGGTTTGAGATTATCTTAACTTCCAACCAAAGATATGCAAGTAACTGTCATGCGATCGAAAACTTGTTGATCATCGGAATAGCTGTGGGGTATCGTTCGGAAACCACTAAAGTAACATTTGAAAACTGAATTTGTCAGACCCAGGGTGATAAAGAAATGCATGTCTAAGCCCAAAAAGTGGATGAAACAAATTAAACTGAAATTTTATTATGACTGATGCGGTAAGTGTACTGATATGTGTACAGCTACCGCATATACGCACAGGTACGACAGCAGCACATCTGTCGTTTCTAATTATTACCGCAACACGATGAATGCGGCAGGAGTTACAGCCTCTATGAGCACTGAGTAAAAACTAGACCACCTCGTGCACGTATAACTCGAATGTTAAACAGTACACACCATGGATTTTTGCACATTTCGAATTACCGGTGGCCACAGACTAAATGTATGACGTAAAATTTAGCCAAATCCATGATTATTTTGTGTCATTAGCTCGAAATTTTGATTTCTCTTTCAATTTTGCCAATTTTCACATTTCCCGCCATGTGACATCATGGGTTGAACACAAGAGATCAGCGACTAGCATTGAATAACGGCGGAGAGTAGGGAATTTGAAAGCGACAACGATTATGAGCAAGAAATGAACAAATACTATGAAGAAACGTACGAGAATGGTGGCCAGGATGACGAAATGGGGTTGCACGAAAGCGAGAACGAGTTTGATATGTTTTCAGCTGCGTACTTTTCTATTTTGAGGCCTTACGAACTGGATCCTCCCGCTAGAGAAGCGGCCTCGGGCTCGGCCAGTCAACCCAGTCATCCAACAGACGATCCTGAATAAAGAGCCGATGTTTCTGAATAGTAAATATTGTCCTTTATTGAACCAGGCCTTCATCGTAACATCTCCTCTGATTGGAGTAGTGTTTCGACAGAACACAGAGTGGCTCCGGACAGAATCGCTTGGTCCACGCTGAAGTCCCACACTCTCGTTCGGCGCACGAAGCGATGCCACTACTGCGCAACTTTGGCGTCCTTCGGAACACCGAGACGTTCTCCGTCTGACTGCTGTTGCTGCAGCCTCCGCAAACACATCTTTTCATCCCTCTACGAACCTTCTCGACGCTAAATATACTTTACTTTCACTTCACTCTATACACTTAGTTGCTGATCCGAACAGTGTGCCGAACGACTTGGGTTCAACCCATGACGTTGTACATAATTGTTATTTTTTTCAATTTTTACGTGTTTCTTTATGAGCTGTGCACTAAAGGCACTGAAATCAAGTAAGATATAATAATAAAATTTATTTTGAGGTACTAGAGTCATGTTACGTACACTTTAAGCAGCTGTGTGCTAAGGGCTGAGTAATCGGTGCAAAATTCTGGATCGACTCGGTAAAATGTCATACGATTGCGTAAATGGGTCAACCAGGGTAGAGTTTCTTAGACGCGAGGATTTCGCTCAGTAATCTAGTGTGTATTCACATGCTTCCCTTGTAATACATAGTAATATCACGTATGGTCTTGTATTTTCGCGAAAGTTGTCGCCCGCACGAAACGCACGCCTGGAAATAACTTATATTTAACAGATACGCCACGGTCACAGCGACGATAGATGACGTGCACAGTTGACACAACACCTGCTGAATCACCGTATGTTTAACATTTTTTGACTTGCACAGGTGTTGCGGGTCATATGACACGGTGAACAACGAAGCAACTGCAAGCACGGAAATACAAACATAGGTAAGAGAATTTATCTTTAGTTATCACCGAAGATGAGAAAACACTGACAAATACCAATCACGGTGTGCTAAGGATTCAAGAGAGGGGGCTGTTTTAAATACAATAAAAGAGCCTAAGCGGACTACCAGTAACGCTTATGGCAATGTGGAATGGCGAACGCATATGGAGTCGATTTTCAACAGTTGAGTACTTAATTGCTTATGTTACATTTATCACCGAAGATCACGTCATGTGTGGAAGTGGTTCCGTGCACGAAGGCAATCTTGTAGACTAGTTTGTAAACTGAACACTCATCGTGGCATTGGTTTGGACGTACGAGCTCACATATTTTCTGCTTTACACGACAAACAGAGCACACCTTTGTACACGTAATGTGTAGTGTGCTTTAGTGTATGCTATAGTTTACAAGTAGGTCTCCATACGTTGATTTGTTTTTCTCGTGAGCAGAATCCTTCGTCAGATTCTAGTAGAAAAAGGTCCCTCCCCCGTGCATCCCCTGACATTAAACTTCAAAATTGCATGTTGCAAAGGAAATTGGGTGAGGCAATGGAATTTGTGTTTAACCAGTCAAAAAATTTCACACGTATGCTTTGCATGCAAATGTGTCGTTATTTTGCAATAACTTACTGTCGGACTATTCCATAAAAAAACGTTAAGTGTCTTTATCTATATTTTGAGGGTACAGCAACGCAATTTAATCATTGTTAAGCAGTTAATTGTATCAATTATGTACTAGACTACAGAGTAATGGTTCTTAATTGAGGGATCGCTTACAAAACACGGTCAAATTTGGACATTTTCCATAATCTTAAATAATTTTGTCACCATTAAGTTCCACCATTTCATGTCACTTTCGTCACTTTACGTGAAATTTTCACAAAATAATGGCCGTTCTTTCCTCTTCGTCCACTTCACAAATACCTCCCAGCAGAAGATCAGTCGAGGAGTTGGCTAAAATAGGACCACGTGACACTCCTTTATCATTCCCCATCATCTACACTTTTCGTAACAAGGTTTTTACGTTTAGCACTGAAGCGTCAAAGGGTTCTTAAACGAGTACTGCGCATTGAAATGTGATTATTCAACGCGCACTTTAACGCGTGGTATTAGATATCCAACGCCCTGAGATGGTTCTTTTAAGAACAAAAATATCTTTCTGTACTTAATCAACGCACAGAATTGCATGTTCAACGAGCACTATTGCTTATTCAGCGCGTGCTTTTAATCACGTTAGATATCCAACCAAGACCGTGCTCTCAAACCCCAATGGCGGAAGACTTTCTAAGATTGTTCAAGTGAGCACATAAATGATAGCGCCGTTAACTTTGGACTGACTGTTTTAAAACTTGTCTTTGATTGGACATAACGAATAACTAATTCAGGTCTTTGAACATGGAATACCACGCGTCGATTAAGAAATACTGCACGTTGACTAAGAGCAGAAAGCATAAACGTTTAAAAACCAATTAGCTGTAACCCGTGCTTGGCACGAGTAAGGTAGTGTACGGGAATCAGTTATGACTGTGTTTATGCCAGACATGGGAGTTTTCCTGAGAAACAAAAATATCATGTAAAAATGTGCTGTTATCGATGCTTTTTTAAATATCATTTGGTATTGTAAACAATTTTGTGTTCTGAAACAACGCATTTCATTTTTTTTCCTTGAACGTCATTTCGCCGTATACAAATGTGATGGTGATGATACCACTACGTACATAATGTAATATGTCTTTACTAACGTGCCTCATCGACGGAACTTCGTAATTTCAACCTTCAATTCAAGCAAATTTGACAACAAAAATATAAGAAATCTAATAGTTTACGAAAAGTGCATATCTATCGGAAGCGACTTAAAATACGAATTCTAATTTGTAATATTTCATTTGAAAGGTGTTTCCCAACTTTCAGCCAGTGGGAATTACTAAATGTTATGACGTCAGTTTCATTCCTTTAACCAATGAGAAGCCATGTTGTTAAACAACATACGACAGTGCTGCCTAACCAGTGAAAGAATGTAAGTGTTCGCAGACAGAAAAGTCCAATTCCCTTCGGACCAGCAAAGTAAATAATAAGTTGTTATTCTGTACCAGTCCACTGAAACAAAGGATTACTGTCGGCACCAGTTTCGAAATATTCCTTCAAGTTCATTAATGACCGCCATCTCGGTTGCCTGCCGAGGTAAACACCTGACATGATGGGGACACCCCGAACACTTGTTTACAATTGAACTTGAACCCAAAATGCAAAAATGTGGTGATCTACTGTTTATGACCATAATATTCCTCAGCAGGACTGAGTCCACAAAGAGCCTGACGCGGCAAATACCATAAGTAATGATTAAACGGGAAAACAAAACTTTTGAACACTTTACTCAGTGGGCTACTACAAAGATAAAGCCCCGGTGTGACAGTGCCCGGGCCTAGTTCCATTTATGCAAAAAAATGGACCTATCTGTGGCACTGAGCTAAAATTGGAATAAAGGTGGAGGTCTTGGCCGCTTACCTCTAATAGAAGAGTACTTTTAACAGGAGGAATATCTGAAGAACACCATCAGCCGATTTCATAAAGGTGGTTTAACGAAACCAGGTTTAAGACTTAAACCTGGTCTTCCTAAACCTGGTCTAATTTTAGACTTGACTTACATTTCACAAACATAGTTTAAGAGTTTGAAAGCCTGGCGTGTGTTCAGTAGACGCTAGGACCTAGCTAAAACCTAGTCAAAGTCACGTGTTCTTATTTAAAATACACGGCAATTTCTAACGTAATCTCGCGAAGTCTTGCTTTTTAGCGAGGTCCTAGCGTTACTGAACGGGAGGCTGGTTTTGCTATACCAGGGAGCTGGTTCATTAAAACCAGGGTTAAAGTATTAAAGGCACCACACTGTGTCGAGCTGGGTAAACCCAACAAAGAAACTATTGAAGTACTTCAATGAAACCTTGATCACGTTGGGTGTAGAATGGCATACACTAGTAGAAACAATTCAGGCATTTACGAAAAAGGTCCCTAAAGCTTTTCTCATGAGGAAAAATGTAATTTCTGTGCCCAACACACACACATTGAAGAACATGCTCACGATTAGATGTAACATGATAAATGCCCAAATTTATTTCAGTGTCATTAAGTGTTAATTTTTCGCGACCAAAGAGGGGGCAAGACCCCTTCCCGGCAACATTAAATCGGAGAACAGTGGAGGTGGAACTCAGTCAGAAGAATCAGAAGATGCTGTCTTAAGTCAATTCCGTAGCGCTTACGACGATGACGCCCAGCTCGACCAGCTGTATTCTGAAGAATCCGCAGGACACACTCCAGCATGTACTGGTCTACGCATAGGCAGATCCAGGGGGGTCAAGGGTTCCGGAGCCCAGTTTTTTCCCTGGATTTTAGTGATACCAAATCTATAATTTTCAAACTGTTGACTTGAGCCCCCCTTTCAAAAAGTCCTTGACCGCTCCCCCCCCTTAAAAATCCTGGATCCGCCCCTGCTACGTTTGATCTTGCGTCGTAGTAAAGCTAAATATTGAAAACAGTCCATTTTCGCTCTAAAACTGGGTCGCAAACGCCATCCACGGCATCATTCAGTTGTACCCTTACCATGCAAGTCTGACATATTTAACAGTTAAACCTGGATCTGACCAAGTCTAAAGTTAAACATGGTTTAAGATCTTAATACAGGTCTAAAGAATATAGACCTCATTGGTGAAATGAAAATTGACTTAGACCAGGTCTAAACTGGTGTTAAACCAGGTTTTACTAGACCACTGGTCTAAGAGTTAAACCACCTTTATGAAATGCAGCTTATCTTTAAACCTGGTCTAAGTCCAGTTTAAACCAGGTTTAACTTTAAACCACGTTTGTGGAGTCGGCTGCAACAGTCTAGTCATTGTAGTTTTGAAATATCTGAATGGACGCGATTGCTGCACTCTGTACTCGTACGCGGCGACGAACAGGTACGCGTAAAATACCAAGGTCGCGCATTTGCTTTACTCGTTTCGAAAAAATATTTCACGTTAACGTCGTTTCTTTGAATTCTCTCACCGCCGCCTATTGAACACGCATCCCAATAGGCGTAAACGATAAACGTAGGCGGCGGATGAAGGCCCCGAACAGTACTGAGGGTGGCTTGGAGAAAGAAGCGCGTTCGTTGGATCGAGATCAGCGGACTGAAGCCACGACTTGTTAAAAAAAGGAGAAAAAAAAACGCGCCAAAGCTTTGCAGCCACAAAACTTGACGCTTTACCGCCATGGGAACTAAAGGAAAGGACGCGTCTGGTGGGGGCGAGTGTCCAGGCGGCCACTTCAGAATTTTTCTTGTACGATGGACGGGAATCCAACATTGGGGGCTCGTTATTGTGAATTATATATTGGAATTAGCGCGTTGAATAACTAATTTAGCGCGTTGATTAAGCAATATTACGCGTTGGTTAAGCAAAAGTCCCCGTTGAATAACACATTTGGACGCGCAGAAAGGTCGCGAAAGCTCGTCCTTTTAACAATCTCTACTACAGGTTTATTCACTTTCCCTTGTGAGGGAATTTCCAGGAAAAAATAAAGAAATCACGATTTTTGATATACGCTCGAAAGAAATACTCTGTAGTCACTACTTATGATAAATGCGCGCATTCGCTTAAATTCATTCGATGAACGGCTGACTGACAAGCAATTCTCAAAGAATAATTCCAAGTGCATTTTAGAATGTATTTGAATACTACGATAATTTTTTAACTAATTTTAAGCAGTTAGAATTTACACCAGTTGCCTCTTAATCTAATTGGCTGCTGGTAAAGTCCCCGTGTTTTGTTTTCACCAAAGATCAAAGTTCACATTTTGCTGTTTCTTAAAAACAGGCTAAGGCCGAAAGTTAGACGATCTGTCTACCACTCGAAGTCAAAAGACAGAAATCCTTTGCTCAACAAAACGTTTCGAGAAATTCAAAAGACAAAAAGTCAATTTTCGGCTATTCGTAGTCACATTTCTGACTTTTGGCTAAAGGCAAAAGCCAGTAGTCAATTGCCGCTTCAATAAACAGGTCCATAGTGAAAGTGTAGTACAGCTGATGTTGAGTTTGATGTTTTTGACAAAATATGCATGATCCAGTGACAGTTGCTTGTTTATGCAGTGACAGACTTGGGGCTAAACATACATATATATATATCATGTCTTGATTTTGTTGACTAGTAGGCTTTAATACAATAAGTGGCCATGGGTTTGCTGTTTTTTGTCTTTCGCCTAAAAGTCAGTCTACGGATGGCTTAGCCTGTTTTACGAAATCAGGCTACTAGTTAGACTAAAATTCAAAAAAATCTGTCTACAACTTGAAGCCAAAAAACTCGGGAGCAGACTAAAACCCAAAGTCAAAACACAAAGTCGACTTTTGGCTTTTGTCTTTAGAAAGAAGTCAGAAATCTAACTCAGTGTAAAGCGCCAAAAGTTGATTTTTGGTCTTTTAAAAGCGTTTCTCGAAACGTTTTGTCTTCTCGGCCCGTTTCTCGAAGAGATTTTTGTCTGTTGTGTTTTGACTACGAATAGGCAAAAGTTGATTTTTTGGTCTTGTCTTTTTCTTTTCTCAAAAGGTTTTGCCTTGTGTATATTTAAGCAGCTGTGGATTTATGTTTTTGACTTCGAGTTGTAGACAGATTGTGTGACCGTCAACCTCATCCTGTTTTCGTAAAACAGGCTAAGTCGTACGTAGACTCATTTTTTGCTGAAAGGTGAACGCCCATACAGCCGATTTCATATTTTAAAGGTGGTTTAACAAAACCAGGTTTAAGACTTATACCTGATCTTCCTAAACCTGGTCTAATTTTAGACCTAACTTGCATTTCACCAATGTGGTTTAAAAGTCTGAAAGCCTGGTTTTGTTCGACCTGGGAGTCGGTTTAGTAAAATCAGGTTTTAAGTATCTACGCCACCCTGCTGTGTCGATCTGAATCAACCCAACAAAGAAACTATTGAAGTGCTTCAATGAAACCTTGATCACGTGGGTATACAAGGGCACACACTAGTAGAATCAGTGCAGGTATTTGCCAATTGGGTCTAAAAGCTTTTCACATGAAGAAAAATGTAATGTCTGCGCCCAACAGAAGAACACACATTAAAAGTACATGCTCACGATTAGCCGCAACATAATAAATGTCCCGAAATATATTTTCATGCCATTTTAGTGTTACTTTATTTTTCGCGGCCAAAGGGGGGGAGCAAGACCCCTTACCGGCAACAGTAAACCGGAGACCAACGGAGGTGGAACTCAGAAGAATCAGAAGATGCTGTCTTCAGTCAAACCTGTAGCGATTACGACGATGACGCCTTGCTCGACCAGTCGTTTTCTGAGGAATCCGCCGGACGCCATCCAGCACGTACTGGTCTACACATAGGCGGAAATGGTCAAGGGGTCCAGGCCTCCTTTTCCCATGACTTTTGTGATATCAAATATATAATTTTCAAGTTATTGACTTGGTCCCCCTCTTTTAAAAAGCCCTCGATCGACCCCCTCTCCTTTAAAAATGGTGGATCCGCCCCTGCTACGTTTGATCTTGTGTCGTCGTAAAACTGAATATTGAAAATAGTCCATTTTCGCTCCAAAACTGCGTCGTAACTGCACACCACGGCATTATTCTGTTGCACCTACATTGTATATCCTGCAAGTCTGTCCACCTTCATGAAATCGCCTGATAGAGTCTTCAAGAAGTAGGCCTCAGAACATTCTTATATTGCTTGCGTATCTGGTTATTTACAAAAGCAGTGCCTTTCTATCATATTGGATTTTTTTAGGAAGTGCGCAAGCGTATCAACCAGCACGCACAATTATGTTGTCAGTTTGACAGACGTGATGAAGCAGGCATGAACATGTCTAGACAACGAATTACGTCAAATGCATTTCGTACGTCATCTTTTGTGTTGTTAGATTATGGACGACGAAAGCCCCACAAAGCCAACGGCAAACCCAACAGAAACTCTCCAACTTCTGAAGCCGGACAACGAACAGTCGAAGTCGCGTTTACTTGGATTGACTATCAGTGCACAGGCTCAAACTCAAATTAGGCGGTTACCAAAAACGCTTGGACTTGTATCAGTTTGGATAACCATGGTATGAATTTGTTTTAACTGTTTTCACAATTGAAACCATCCTCATACTCATCATCACTTAAACATGTTTCATCTATCTATCACATTTACTGTAAAATATGAAGAAAAGAACAACAGTAGTATATTTTTTATCCATTTCACAGCACACGTCGGCCATCTTGCTGTGTGTCGCAGCCCAACTAGACGTTCATTCCAACCTGGTACACGGCTCGATCTCGTTGCTTATGGGAAACCAATGCGCCGAGTGGCAGTTCACTTTTTAAAAAATCTAAATCCAAGATAGGGTTATATCGTGAAAGGCTTTGGGATGCTTGACTTCCCAAGTTTTTCTTTCTGCTCTACGAAGTCAAGCCATGCAGCTGGTTCTGTTTACCTGGCTATTTGACTAAAGGGACTCATGAAAGATTTTTTTTCAGCGCCCAGCAACGGAGCAACAATTTCCTATAAGATCACAAAAACGCAACAGATTTTACATTTTCATGACTATGGGTCAAAACTAAAAATCCAAGAACTCAATCCTTCCCAAAAAGATAACAGGTCCCAAATGGCATTTACGAAAATTAATCACAATTAAAATGGTTTTTATATTGTTCCTTAATTCTTTGTATATGATATTCAACGCCAACAGTGCCATCTCGCATAAAGACACGTTTGAAGTGGAGCAGAAATAATCTATAAATTCCTCCTAGATCTTGGTAGCCTTGGGTAACTCGTCTTATTAAAACCTCGAAATTGCCTGGAACACAAACACGAAAGTTCGACTAATAAACATAATGATACTGCCGTAGTAGAGCATTTGATTGGGAACTGGAAGGTCTTGAGTTCAAATCCGCTTGAACACGAAGATTTACTAGATTATATTTTGAATTTCTAATACCAAAATCATGTAGCCAATACCATGATCATTTCAGGTCAAAGTGTTGTGAAATTTAAGTAATGGGGGAATTTTCATTCCGCAAAAACGTGTCGAAACAATGTTTTTCGGTAAGATTGTTCTGTTTTCATGTACGTCACCCTCAGTCACACGGGAACCACTTAAAAAACATCACAGGCTCATTATTTACAGCGCCATGCCAATTGCACTCTGATACCAGAGGTAGATGTAAAAGGTGTCGTAACACTATGGGACGTGTTTTAACAAAATATAATTAACGCCTAGAAACTTCTCTGATTGGCGAATCCCAGCTTGCCGCGAACATCGGGATTGCAGGGCCTTCGCGATTGAATATTGTATTTTTGGATTGAATTTTGCTCTTTTTCGTTCAATACCAACGAAAATGGTTTCTCTTACTAACATGGTCTACTCATAAACAGCGCACATGTTTGAATAATCCTTTTTGGGAATTACACTCAGCATCTCGTTCGATTAAAGCCTGAAGGCATTTCCCTTGTGGTTTACCCTCGAGTTGTGTTGACAAAGAATGAAGAAACTAGGATCGGCCTCATTCCATGAAACAGGAGACAGTCAATTTAAATGTGGGCCCACGATCTAATCTTTGTAATCCAAAACTCGACTCCAAATTAGACCAATACTCCATGGCACGCGTACGCTTCGAGTATACTTGCCAAACTTGGACATTTGTGGTCGAATAATGCGGCAATTTCAGGTCTGAATCGGAGATTAGACCCTGGGATCTGAAGTGTCCTGGTTTTCATAAATGGATGATTAGAGGATATAAATTTTATTTTCATCGATAGCGAGGTATTCATGACATGTTACCAGCGGTAGATCCTACTTCTACCGCGAGTACCGAAATGTTGCCAATCCGTCCAAGCGATTTGGATAACTAGACAAAATGGCAACTTAGACAATTGGGTTTCAATCAAATAAAACGTGGGAAAATCATGAATTAACCCTTTTCTTAGCCTTTCATTCATGGGCACTGGCATGGCATGTGACATTCGCCATTCTTCGGTTATTTGCTTTTTTGCGTGAAGGTGATTTATTTCTTCTCGACCTTCTGTGAATATCAAATAAACATTTCACGAAAATCTTTATTCTAAATTCATGAAATGCAAAGTACTACTTCATTTGTATTTTATGTCATTGAGTAATTTATTCCAGGGCATGGTGATGGCGGCACAGTCTGTGACTTTGCCCGACATGTTGCCGCGCATTGACGCCAACTACGAAACAATAGCGTGGGCGATAGCCTTAGGCTCTCTTACGTGCATAGTTTTGATCCCCTTTGGAGTTTTCTGCGACAGATATTACAAGAGGTAAGACGCGACAGCGGTCTTGGGCACCAAGTAACACGAATCCACGAATGTATAACGAGTTATTTTGCAGACTGGCTCCTTCTGATGTTTTCTTTCTTTTTACCGAATGCTTAATATGTTATCTATGGTCTATCTGATTTCCAAGAAAGAAATCAGTAAAAAAGCAAATCGCAGATCTGCATCGAACCTTCTAAATATGACGAGTACAAATGGGCGTTTTTTGGTTTCTAATGAAAACGGCCTCACGATTGCGTCATAAATGACCCGAGCATGACCCCTGTTGTTTTTCCCTTAATTGTGTTACTTGACATCATAAATGGCGCTGTGGGTTACGTTTGTACACGAGTTCGTGCTTAGGTTGTAGCTTAGGGCTCAATTCCATTTTAAGAAAGAGAGCAAATCGAGCAAGATTCAAGGATCGAGTAAAGTCAGTTTTTCTTGTAATAGTGTTAGAGTAAGTACTTAAATTTTCCAGTCAGTCATAGTTTCTTTAAAACAGAAGACGAAATATACGTAATTGGTGGTCAAAGAAAATTTTTCCCACTGGGCATATGAAGCTTGGATATTTTAATACACGCAGGATGTTGTTTCACGTATTAGTATCTCGGCTATGCTATAAATTAATGGCGCAAGCTGTGCACAATATAGCTGAAGGCGTCCACAAAATCGTCTGCCTCTTATCTTTTTCACTTCCTTTGACGTAAACATGGAATTTTAGGAACATGTCTCTTATTTTCAGCGTGAATCTAGTCATGTGCGTGTCCCTAATGATGATCAGCGTCGCATGTGCAGCGTTGCCATGGTCACGTTCCTTGGGACAGTTTTGTCTAATTAATACTGTCATTGTGTTCTCTCATACGATTCAAAACCCAAGTAAGTGTTGTTTGTGTGTTTTCCCGGAGGTCTTTATTACCACATTGTCTTTACTGGCGCATGGTTCTTGTTTTACATGGAAAGATAGAACTCCATCTCCGATAAATTGGGCAAAACGACCCGCCTCAGATTGCTTCGAATATGAACCTCTGTAGCTGGCACCTTCCTCACTGCTGTTGAATTCTCTAGCAAATAAAGTGGAAAACAATGCGTTATATACCCGGGGTTACGTTCCGTAGACGCACTCGCCAAAAACAAGAACGCGCAAGACCCCGCAAAAATCACGCAAACGAAAGGCATTTTCGAACATCTAGTTACCAAACGTAACGCAAACATGGCGATAGCATACTGTAAACCCGGACTTGGAAGACATACCCGGAAGCTAGTGACAGTCTAAACAAAACAACACCGTGCAAAACATCGCAAAATTGCTACTACGAACACGTACAATATGCCTGTTTATAGCGGCTACCATATAGCACTATGCCATATAAACACAATTGGTTCAAATGGTGTCGTGATATGTTCAGTAGCTCCTATTTTCAAAAAATGACGAGCAAAAATAATGATTGATTTCTTTTCTTTTCTTTTTGTACTCAACTCTTACCAGTTTCGGGTGGGGGGAAGTCTTGCTGTGCTATTAAGTGCCAAATCTAGATTAGTTCGCTTTTTATGCTCATCGGCGACAGCAAACACGGAAATGGCGTGTCACAATTCAGCATGGCGATCAAATACTGTCTGTTCTTTAGAATAGCTGATTTCTCCAACAAAAATGAGTTTCCCTGAGAGTAGATGATATTTAATAAATAGAAATTCGGAACCAACTCCGCGCCGCTCCACGACGAGACCGCCGGGAAGAGTAGGATATGATTGCAACGCTTTCAATTCATGAACATGCAATACGTCTATCGGACTTTTAATACAACTATTTAGCTGTCACAAGACACATTATGAACTGTCACTGTTGCAGGCAAGTTTCCCTGTACACAAGTGCATTGAACATTAAAACTGCCATGTAATGCTCTGCATGAACGTATGGAAACATGGAAATGTAGCGCTGAAGTGGGATGTCTTGATATTTTTTCATTCGCCAAAACTCTCTTTAGCATGGATTTCTTTTTTCGTTTTTTTTCCGGTCCCAACTTCGTAAATCTTGACCATTCCACCTAAAAGTTCACTTACAAGTTAGCCACACACGTATGCCAAAACATCTGGGACATGTCATGCTTCCACATCTGCCCCATTCTACCATCAAAGTCGGCCAGGAAGTGACGTAACAGGCCTAATAAAAGGTTTTCTTAGCCCCGCCCCTGCGCGAATTTGAAACTGGAAGCTTCGAGGTGGCAGTGAAACGTTCTGGTGGCCGCCAGAGCTAACCCACTGGATAAGTGGCAAAGTACTGAGCGTAGTTAACAAGTAAAAGTACACACCTTGACTTCAGGTAATCTGTCAGGCAATGGCGAGAAATAGTGAAGTGAAATAAAATCACAAAACAACGGGTTTCATTGTGGTCAAAGCTAATAACTTCAAAGGTCCACTCCATCCAACAGTAACTCTAAAAATGTACCTTTGATAATGAACACAAAATGATGTATAGATCCAGGAGCACAATAATTTGTAAGTGCGAATTCTGCTCTGAAAACATGGAAAATCGTCTACAACTTGCAAGTTGACGCATTTCTGCACTGTCTGCATGTTGTTTTATTTCATATGTGAATCACTTAGTCGGCTTTTATCTCATACAACCGCTAAAACTAACCTACCTTCCTTCTGCCAAAAGACTAACTTTTGGTTCAGACCATTTGCCTTTATAATAATGGTCTCGACGCAAAGTGATTTCTGGGATAAAAAAGACACTTTGTTATTGCTAGTCCATGGACCATGCTGGTTGCCCCGTAAAATACCAACCCGGCCCGCCTGCCCGTGTCATGCCAATGTATTGAACCTGCTTTCGACCTATTATGAAAAAACTGCCACCAAGTTCTTCCAAAATTACGAAACAATTGGGCCCAATCATAGACGAATAATTTAATCATGTTTCTCTTTTTCAGTCGGAAATTTTATGATGGCAACCTTATGGAAAGAAGACGCTTCCTGTCCACTCCATATGATGCACCTCGGTTGGGGAGTTGGAGCCTTTGTGGCACCAATCCTATTCCGACCCTTCCTGTCTCCGGATCACGAAAAACTGGACAAAATGTTAAGCGGCACAGTAACTGTTGGAGTTTTCGACTTACCGGGTAACACTACGCTGTTGGTTGACGGATCACAAATAAAATCAACAATAGAAGTTCCTTATAGCATATTAAGCGGAATAAACGTGATATGCGCCATTCTTTTCCTTGGGTTTCATTTTCTTGGGTCCGAAATGCAACTCAATTACGAACACACGAGCAGAACGTTTAAGGAAACAATCCTGGACTTTTGTCATCCTCGAAAGTGGGCGTATGGCAGTGCGAGTTACGGTACAGTAATTTTAATCGGAATGATAGCGTACTATACAGGTCTGGAAGCTTTGGGAACCCCGTTTCATCTGTTTTTGTTTTCGTTTGCTGTGGAAAGTGAGTTCAAGTTTCCAAAGCAGGAAGCGGCAGTTTTAGAAGCAGTGTTCGACTTGATGTATTCTGTTGGAAGAATCGTTTTCGGTATTCTTACTATATTCTTACCACTCGAAGTTTTACTGTTTACTGAACTGACTGGTGTTTTGATTGTTTTAGTCTGCATGTCGTTGTTCCTTTATTCGAAATACCACTTGTGGTTTTACGTCTGCATCTACGCGTTCTTGTGCGGTCCCCTGTGGCCTGGTGGCTTATCGTGGAGCAACAAGTACATCTTATTCACGGCTACGTTCGCCACGTGGATTCACGTAGCGCCACAGTTAATGAGCATGGGAAGTAAATGGTTAGTGGGATATCTATTCGAGTACATTGGGCCTATGTACGCTCTTTACTTTGGATTAGGTTCTGGAATTTTTGTGTGCTCAACAATGATCGTGTTACAGTTATTTGTGTGGCTGAGACAAAGAAGGAAGGATAAAGAGTGAAACGAATTTGAATAAAACATTGTGGACATGCCATTTTCTTTTGTATTGTCATTAACACAGACACGCAACTTGAACTCTGAAAATATTATCATTTATCATATCCAGTTTCGTGATTTGTTAAAACGTCAACATTTTAATGCGTTGAATAATTGAGTTATGCCTACATATAACGATACAATATTGGCAATCAATACAAGTTAATTTAAGCACCAAACCATCCACCGTAATTTCCCAGTAACAATCGTCACTTCTTGATAGAAACTTCCGTTACATTGACGTTCATTGTTCATAACTTTTAACCTTCCTGAAAGCCTTCCTCGTGCGGATTTCTTGTTATTCTGGATGTATTGCAGTATCCAAATAGTCCCAGTAATGCATTATCAACAGAAGGAAAACACTGAAACACAGTCACGTCAAATGATATGTGAAATACCCTTTCAGACAGCGTCATATTGTGTTAACGCGGCAAAACAGCAAACAGGGCACGGTAGCTTAGAACATTCCCCACTACCCACATAATTATGGGAACAAATCTGCTATAAACTTGGCCTTCAAATAATTTAAAAACTAATTTTTGATTTACCCCAATTACCGTTATAAAATTCCAGTGCCAAGTTTTCGCCTGAGACGAGTGACCCGTTTTGCTCACTACGGTCGGGAACGATCAGCGTTGTCTGGCGTCAGCACTTCAGGTTTTGAGCCCGATCCCTCAGCGGGAGACAGTTAAAATATGCGTCTCAGATGACCAACTTGGTTGTGGCTCTCCACTGTTAAATTTTTAATTCACGCTTTTACAGACGCGACAAAGTTGTTTTTACCTACGTCTAAAGGATTACGCGTCAGCAACTTCGAATGAAAAATTGTCTTACAATGAGAGGAGTTACATTAATTTGAAGAGTGAAAGTCACGGCACCAGCACAATGCGGTCTGCTTGTAAACTGCTTTGTGGAGAAACTTGACACCCCAGTTGTATATTTTGTGTAAATGAATTAGGCACAACACCATTATCCAGGTAGAAATTGTGTAAATCGAATCAGGTCTTTGTCCTCAAGACTGAGAAAACTTGGCTATGAAATCGATTTAAAATTGCTCCTTATTCACAAATACAGGGGATTTCTGGGCTTGGGAAGACCTGTTACTGCCCGAGAGCATGCTGAATAAGTTTTCTTGACACGGAGGGAAATTTTATGCGCCGAGCATAGCCTCAATCAGTAACGAATAGCGAGTGCCCAGTCTCCCAAGCCCAGAAATCACATGAGTAAGGAAGAAGTTGAGTCCAGGTTTATAACGGTAAGTGGTCTGAATTAAAAGTTATCCCATTTGGCAAAAGGTGGGCTTATACCAGTTTTTACATGAAGTCGGCCTGACTTATACGGTGACTCGTTATATATGTATATGTATATGTATGTGTGTATATATATATATATATGTATATGTATATATTTGCTGCTTTTGGGCTGGAAAATCAGAACACGCATCTACAACTCTGTCTCTTTTCCAAAGGGATTACAGAGTCTGAAAATATGAAGAGTGGAGTCCGACCCAAATACTTAAAATCCATGTGCATATCTGAGATAAGCGGTGCGAGGATAGTTCCGTAGTTTTTTTTTTCAGAAGATAGCACGATCACGCAAGAGTCTCGAGTGAACGGGCTGAAACTTTCGAGAATACGGTTGCGTGCTTACTCGCATGCCCGGATCCTGGCAACTGAATTAATTGCTCGACGAGTTTGATCCAATACACTGTATTCGTTCCATGAGCGAATACTTTTCGCCGCAGGCTGCCTGTATGCTCATCTTGAGGTCTAAGGAACGTAGCCTTGGAATTGATTTGCACAATTTTGGTACCATCTGACACAGCGCCACCTATACTGAAAAGCGGCCCTGTGGAGGTATAAAAGTGTACCGTATTGGAGTCGAGCACCTTCTTCAGCTGCCCGTTTTAATAAATTGCAACTATTAAAGTAAAAAATGGTCGCCATACTACGTAACAGTATACTGAAATGGGTTCCCAGATTTCAACCAATGGGAATGAGTGAATGTTATGACGTCGGTTTCATTACTGTAAAAATAAGACACGATAAACAACATTCCACAGTGCTACCTTTCGTAACAGTGTGAAAGAGTGTACAACTGTGGCAGAAGCTTTCAGTTTGATTCCGATCGGTGTTTTTCACAAAATTTTGTTATGGCTTACAAAAAGTACGAGGTTATATTTTTCACACTCGTGTCAATTCGGGAGATGTACGCGGTGCTGACGGTTGTCGGCTCATTAACACAACAAGTAACTTGACTCGTGCAAATAACGTAATGACAGAAAACAGCGTTTGTCACTTGTTTTCACCAAAATTGAAAGCAAGAGATCACTGCAACATGCTTTTTGGTGCAACCATCACAAAAAACAAAGTATTGAAAACAAGCCTCATGAAATGCAAGTCTCCTTTTGCGCGAAGATTCTCGAGGAAAGCGAAGTCCATCACGCTGAATCCAAATATTACCACCTAAAATTCGTCCACAGATGTCTGTGATGTGGCGGATGTCAACGAGCCAGCATTACCAAATAAAAACATGCGGGGGCAAAGTATAGGCCAACTTTGGCAAATTAGTTAAAACTGTTACTTGATATACTGTATTTTCAATAGCACCGTTCACAAAGACGTGTTTGTTCATTGTAGGTAACACGTACTCTCAAGCACGAGAGTCCGTTTTGACGATATACATAGGCGGATTTAGAGGGGGGGCAGGGGACCCCCCCCCCCTTGGCTACCGCAAAAAAACGTAAAACAGCAAGAGCGTAGGGAAATGTTGAGTTTATTAATTAACCCCGGTAATTAAAATTATGCGGATGAAACGAGATTTAAATGTGTGCAGTTTTTGTGTTGAGGGGGTGGGGGCTCAGATCCAATTTCAAGTGTCAAATTCGGAACACGGAGCAATCGTAACCGAACAACTATGGCTAAGTATAGGCTCCCTCGCGATATCCCAGGCGACCGGCAGTGGCGCTGCGCACTACAACCCCGTTTCCGTCGTCTGCTCCGCTGTGCAATGGAAAAAATTACTTCATTTTTTAAAGAAAATGGAACCTGAGTGACGATGAAAAAACAGAAGCTGCTGGTAAGATGTGAATTTTAATCGAAGCCTTAGTGAATCATTCAAAAACTCATAATTCTCTCTTTGTCAAACTGTCTTAAGACGATTTCCAAAGCAATCCCGTCATTATTGCCAGCACGAAAAACGGATTTGGTCTTTTGGCCAATTGAAGACTATTTTAAATACAACAAATTTGTTACGAACCGATTGCACAAAATATAAAACGTGTAATAAGCATTACAAAAAGAAGTAGGTTTCGCGCGCAAACGCTGTGGACCATAAACAAGCAGGTCTCTTAGTATATTAGGAGTAAATCGTGGTTTAGTGGTAACGCACGCGGGCTCTATTCGCCAGGTCGTGAGTTCGAGTCTATGGTATTTTCAGTTTTCCCTGTTTCATACGTTTTCCGTGTTTTTTTTTTTTTTTTGCCTTGTTTTTGGATAACACTTCAGGAATCAAGGAAAATGCTCGATTTTTAGAGGAAAAAACAGAAAATTTTCCTGGGCGGGAGGGAGGCAAACCCCCCTCCCGACCTCCCCCATTCGGTGCTATGCGCATCTACAATCGTGGTTTGCGCAAATGCTTACAGACAAAATGTTGGGTCCCCCCTTGTGATATCCTAGATCCGCCACTGTACAGGGTCGGGGAGACCTTTTCACTGAGCAACTGAGGTCATACAATATTGATAATGACGAATTAATCGGAAGAAATACAGCCATGAAGTAAAATCAGTCAAAATTATTAGGTAAATGAACAGAAACTTTGTTACTGTGTGTCGAAATCACAAAGTCATTACAATATTGCGCCAAAGTAACACAAATGTAGTGTTTCAAGGCCTTCTGTCTGGCCCTTAAAATCTCCCAAGATACCTCATACTATGATTGGTTTGTTTTTCTTCATTAAGATTCTCTGAACAGATTTTTATTCACAGGATTTCAAAATCTGGTTGTTCAGCCTTTAGTTTGTCTTTGATAGCGGTCAAATGAGCCTCGGCAAACATATCTTCTTCCTCAATGCCTTGCTGGCGTACAATTGCAGCGACGTCTACAGGAATAAGTTTGATGGCTTTACCGGTTTTCATGGCTTCAACCTGAAATCGCGAATGAATTTAAACTAAAAAGATGCATAGTTTTCAAGTGCCCTATTTGGGAACCTGTCTTTCGGGTTCGACGGTCTCGGCCCTTCGTCGGGGCAATGGCGGGGATTTCCGTGTCACGTGGCCACCTAGGCCAGGGCCGTGCTTGGCGGCCGTCACACACCACCTGGGGGCTGCCACTTGATAGGAGGCACTAGTAAATGGCAGGTAATTCGTAACCACTGTCTTTGTTCAACTTTGGCTTGTTACTCACGCTTTCGACTGATTCTCGGATTTTGCGATTCTGGCTCTTGATAATATTCTATCTGTGGGTTGCACAGCGAAATATGTCGGTGAGACCGCTCGGAATTTAGGAACCAGACTAAAGGAATATTTCAATATATCACCTGCCAACTCTACAGCGGTATGGATAGTTCACACATTTGTAAACCCACAGTTAAAATACTATCTACAGAGAATAACTAACCGCAAAATCCGACAATCAGCTGATTATGAGGAACACAACAGAGTCGAAAAGAGTCAGTGGTTGCCCATTTCCTGCCATTTACCACCGCCTGCTCTCAAGTGACAGCCAACAGATGGTGTTTGACGACCGCCAAGCACCGCCCATCGGTGACACGGACCCCCCCCCCCCCCCCNCCCCCCCCCACTTCCCCAACGAAGGATCCCGCCAGGACAGGCCCGAAAGCTAGGTTCTCAAATATAACCAGGCCGCCGATTGGTAACAAACTTCATTTCAATTAAAAAAGCGCATTTTGACATTTCACTGGGAACGTACAGAACATGACCCCTCGACAAAATGTTTTCGATACCCGTGACCCGATGTGAGATGCTGGTTACTTTTCCCAAGAACTAGTAATCTTGGAACGCGTTTTTTAACTTGACTAAAACGTCAAATTGTGCAAATTGAGTAGTTACTTTGTGAAAAACATTATCATTAAATAACTCAAAAATATGCAACATGGTTGGTTTTTGGTTAGATTTATTCATTTTAAATGTGGTTGTAGTCTTACGGACAGAGAAGAACCACGTTGCGTGGTTTTATCGCGTTCGCTTAATCTGCAAAAGAAACGAATTTTCAAAATCTAACAGTTACCACTAAGATGTACATAAATTGTTCAGGTTTGACTTGAACGGAAATAAAGTACAACACAAAGAGCGGAATGCCTGGACCAGCCGGTGGTGAGCCGGTCATATTGTGATCCCAGAAGTCATGTTCGATCCCATGTGGCTTGTTTTGTTGTAGTGCCGCGATGTTTTTAGCTGTATAGGTCCGCAAGTTCCATTTGATCCCTTCAGACCCAGTTTTGAGGCCAGTCAGTCCGATTTGGAGGATGGTGGTGGTCCTGTTATAGGTCTGCTGGTCATGCTGTTACTCAATCATTTGTGATACTGAGCAGAACTTTTAATAATGTTGACTTACTTGAAACATGCAGGCTCGCTCTAAGTAGTAAGCTTTGTCAAACGCGACAGCCACGGATGATCCAACGGTTAAGCATCCATGATTGCCCATCATTAGGACGCGTTTATCTCCCAGTACTCGACTTAGACGAGTGCCCTCTTCCAAACAGTCAGCAAACCCGGCATAGAAGTTATCGTAGGCCGTGTCATTGTAGAATCTTGCCGAACCTTGTTGTACAGGCAAGATTGTTGGGTCTTCGAGGCAAGCTGTGAAAAACACGATAAAATTCTTACGATTATTGGATTTCTTTCCGATTTATTTCTCAAAAACATGTGATTTTGAAGAAATTTGGCACAATGGTGTAGGGTATTGCTGGAACGGTGCGTGCCGCTCTTGTATCTCTCTTTCACGTGATCAGTGGTCTTTTTCAACGGTATTTTGTAGCATGACTGTAAGCCGACTACAGTATATATGTTTGTGTGTGTGTGTGTGTGTGTGTG
>NMRA01000166.1:77469-183109 GCA_002633005.1 Phoronis australis
CACACACACACACACACACACACACACACACACACACACACACACACACACACACACACACACACACACACACACACACACACACACACACACACACACACACACATAGGCCTATGTGTTGCCTGATATAAAGATCTTCATCAGCGAATTGACGGATGAAATTGAAAACAAGGGTGTACGACGGCAATGCACCGGCACCAGTCGATTTTCAACTACGGCAACACCCTCAAGTGGTCATTTTCAAGTTGATCTCGGCCGGGCTTTTTCAACGTTTTTGGGAAGAGCGTTTCCAAGTAGGCCTAATATCTAAAGATGTGCTGCGATAGTATTGGAGTCCCTTTTAATTGCATTTGAGAAGCCTGTTTTGAATGAGCAGCAAACATTTACAATTGTTTGCGTGACTTTCCTGTTAACCCCCTTCATTTGTCATTCTTTGCAGTATTTCACACCTGCAGTGTCGAACTTTGTTCCGAGAGGATACGAACGGAACGAAATAAAGATTTTTAATAGCGACAAGTGTCGTGTATTGAACCAATTTTGAATATCTAAAGAACTGAAGCATGGATTCCAATCAAACTGAACACAGCAATGAGTGACGTCAACCCCCTAGAACCAATCGATTTCCGGGATGATTTGACGACTGCAGCATCCCTAGTGATCATTCTGGACTCGACGAGGGGCTTTTAAAAATTGGGGGAAGAGCGTTTTCGGATGACATCGAGACAAACAATTGACGGGTGTCATTAAACTTGACGTTGTTACAGCACCCAATAATGACCGTTTTGGTCTCTGCAAAATATATCTTTTACTTTCTACTGTTAAGATGAATCACCACGTACAAATGAAGCTAGACAGAGGAGTATATGGCAGGAATTGCAAAGGCACCAATCGATTTCAGAGCCCCTTGCACTCCCTAACGGTCATTTTCGTTTTTTACAAGATATTCCATGTCAAAAGTGTTACATCCAGAGAAGTTATCAAAAGACCTTTATGAGACTTGACACCTGGCAATTGTGTTTCAACATATCTCGCTTTGAAGAACTGATGAATAACATAACGTACCACTTCTTTTTCGGGACGAGGCCAGTGCACATAATTTTGTAACCAAAAAAGCGCCCACGGCATTTCCCAGACAGCTCCAAAGGACGCTTGCTCAGAATATATTTCGACGTGTTGAGGTAAGCCCGATAAGAAGATCGGTTCGAGATTCTTGAATTCAGTCCATTGCATGAAACACAGTCATAAAAAGATGCATGAAGTACTGAAAAATACTGTACCCAGAGTTGTGGCGTACTTGGAATGCACGTGGAAGACACTGCGAATGTCCGCTTTATCGCGATTATCCAAGTAAATCCCTCTATGGATATTCATCGCCACTCGTTCCGGCATGTTATATTTTGTGTTGCCGTTTTCCAGAATTTCACCCGTTTCCAAGTCCATTCCAACTAAACAACCTGCCGTCACCTAAAAAGAGTACATCTACATTACTGGCGAATTTCATTACGATACGAACTTTGTTTGAAACCCATACAGCGACAATAAGGTTAAATTGTAAGTTAAATTTTAATCAAGAGCTTCACCTTTTCATCTCAAGGAAAATCGATGAATATTAATTTCAAACTAAAAATGTCAACGTCTGTATGAAGTTATCATTCGAGTAACGAAGTAAATTTTAAAAAACGAAATACATTATTTCTGTGATTACAACAGTATTCTAAATGTCTACGGCCCATGCGAAAGATGCGTACAGTTCCTGGAAATGATCAATTAGCGAAGCCAGGAGTAAGGGGAAGTTTACAAAAACCGAGACTACCAGTGCAGTAAGAATTGGAGTGAGGTGGACCAGTCAGTTTGCTAACGACTGAAAATGCGCTGACTAAGTGGTCAGAATTTTACATATCTTTCCCAGCTAAAGTTGGGATTTTCATGTGAAACCAGGGGCGTTATTGATGGGAGAGCCTTGGACTTTACAGTCTCGCAATTATTCGAGAGAATGTTTGATGTTCCGACGAGAAGTATATGTATTAGTTCTATTGAAATACAAGGTTAGACTGGTGTGGCAATTTTGATAATGGGCAACAGAAAAAGGCCAGAGGAGAATTCGCTGACGTCAATGAAGTGACAGACCTCTGGTAGATGATAACATTAACTCGAGACATTCGTTACTTATGAAATTCCAAGTTTGTCAGTTGTTTGCACGATAGTGTTATACACGTTAGCGTGTTAATTCAGGCTTACGTGTATTGAATAACGCGTTTAATTCGCTCTGTAAATCTAGTCAGGTTTGTTTTGTAATTTTGTTGGAATTTTTTGGGGACAGTGAAAACTATACATTTTTGGAAACCTCGTGGAATGACAAATCAGAAAATAATCGATTCCCTTTTTGGCCCCCATCTTGGCGGCCATCTTGGATTTTCAAAATAGGCGCCGGTAACATGGATTTTGCCCAATTTCTCCGCTTTCGAATGTTGGTTTTTATGGCTACACCTGCATTTCTCAGGTCAAGGAATTGGAAATTTTAATTTTATTGGCTGCCATCTTGGATTTTTAAAAATGGCACCCGTAAAATACATTTTCCTCAGTATCTTTGCTCTTGGGTCACTTTGAATGTTAGTTTTTTAAAACTGGCTGCACCCACATTTTTGTGGTCAAGAAATCTGAAAATGCAACTTATTGTTTCCTTCAAGACACGTAAACTAAACAATTACCTCAACAACTTGTTTACGTTTGAAGAACACGAAAGTATGTTTTTGTAGTGTCAATAGTCTTTCAAAACTTTGAAATCAGTCTATTGGTCATTACTATAGCCATCACTGTCATCAGGAATCCCATCATCATCACAGTTCTGACATTCTGCACTATACTGACATTAATTTGGGTAAGATAGGTCCTTTGAGCGGCAAGAGCATCTTTGGGAAGAGGAATTGTTTTTGCACTGGCATCTAACCATCTCGATGATAGCCTCTGGCGCCGGAAGCTCCTCAGTTGTGAGGGTTTCAGCTGGTCATCTTTGTCCTTGTAAATTCACTCTGCAATGGGTCAAGGAACTCCTGTCGAGCAATGACCGCCTGGCCCCACACTCTGGCTTGAGTAAATACCCTCGGCACATGCTGTTTCAAAGCACCAATGGTTGGTGGACGTTTGTCGCTGTCAGTCATATGTTCACGAAAGAGGTACCATCTCAGCTCTTGGATGCTATTTGTGTCTATACCCTGTGGTAGGTATGCACATGTAAAAGAGGCTAATGTGTATAGTGTTTCATTTATTACTTCATAAGCAGTACAAAAAGTCTGCTGTGCATTGATATTATCAGTGTTTGCCTTCAAATACATATTCAACCTTCATAATGGACCAGTGTTGTCTGTCCATCTAAAAGCATGGAAAGCAGGAAGAGCCTTTGCCCGGACAGCACCTAATACTGTCCTCATTGGATTCACGTGATGTGATGCCAGAACTGCATGATGTAGTGTATGAGCAATATATCTGCTTTTTCGTGATCGTTTTCTTCTAAGCGTAGATCACGTCGGTTGCTCTTTGTGCATCCGGAAGCTGAAGTAATGGCTATCTTGGCAGAGTCTTCGTTATATTCAAGTGTCGTTGTAGACAGATATTCAGTAAGGTGAGTCTTTTTTGGTCATGGGAGAGCTAGGAAACGGCTCATTGGGATGTTCTTTATGTAAGTCTCATCTCTTATCTGGTACTGTACTTGACCCTTTCTCTGCCTCCTTTTTCTCTTGTGGCTTGTTTCAAAGATTTGTCTTTGTGGGTGTCAAAAGCCAGAATGATGTCATAATCTCTTGTTTAGAAAATCACTTCCATACTATCCACACTCGCATTTTTGTGGCTTGGGTGAACACACTCATTGGATGCTGTTTACATGTTTTCTGAGTCTAAAACCTCTCTTGCAGCTTGCGGATATATTGGGCAAAATCTATTTTACCAATGCCATTTTTTAAAATCCAAGATGGCTGCCAAGATGGCCACCGAAAACATGGAATCAATTACTTTCTGATTCGTCATTCCATGAGGTTTACAAATATGTATAGTTTCCACTTTCCCCAAAAAATTCCAACGAATGTCAAAATTTGGACACAGTGAACCTGACTAATATGTGTGTGGTGTCGCTTGTCTAGCCCTCGTTAGAGTTATGGTAGTTTGAAATGGTCCGGTTCGGCTAGACTTAATCAGACTGAAATTCTAATGTCCCACATGCTGTTATTCGTTGTTCCCTGGTACAGTTGCTCAAATCAATCACTAAATTCAAAATTCAATAACCCGAATCCAAATCAAAGTGACATAGTCTACGTTCATCAATGTTAGCAGGATATTTTCCAGGGCATCAGATTTTCATGATTGTCGGAAAGGAATGTCAAGGAGGTCGAAACCAGTTTGAGTCCTGTGGGATGTTTTATCTCTGAAACTGTGCTCTTACCCTCAAAAGGTCAATCCTTATATCACAGGGGTCTTCTCTGGGATCATGTCTTATCGCATAGTTTGTCTGGCAGTTGCAGTTCCACTGCAATATGTCAGAAAGACCGTATGCTTCTGCCAGATATCGTGGGCCGTTCAGGGGCATGTGTCGCTCGTAATTACGACTTTCGCTCGTGTTTTGTGACCGTAATCGTTTTATCCAACTACGAAATGATTTATAGGTCACGTGAGCTTCGAATGAGTTCCCTCGTAATTTTACGCTCGTATTTTTCACTCGTAATTATACACTAGTAATTTTAGCAAGACGTCGTTAGATAAGTCATACAAGTCCACGAGACCATCAGACATTCAACTAATGTTCAGCTGATATTGTTTTGTGGTGCAAATGGTTTGCTATTTAAATGTCTTGAATAAAAAATGAGTGATTTACCACCAACTTTTAGAAATTCTATTACGTTATCCCCACGAGAACCGTTTTGAACCTATGTTTTTTGCAATGTCATATAACATCTGCATGCACTGCTGAGAGTAAGAGAATGACACTTAGTCTAAATATTGAAAAGCATGGTCATTTCAACAAATAAAATAAAAGAACATTGTCAGACAACATGCTAGAAATACGTTTTGGCACCTCCATTTTCCAATTCCTGGGATGGCTAGGGCAGCAACTAAAAATACCAGTTAGTCTTCGATATCTTCTGCACTAATACATACTTTGCACCTGAGATTTTACCTTCTGAACACTTCATAACGTACTCAAAAATACGAGCGTAATACAAACGCTAAATTATGAGCGAAAAACAAGAGCAGGGTCTCGGTCGTAGGGCGACACATTACGGCCGTAAAACACGGGTGAAGTTTCGGTCGTAATTACTAGCGTAGTTGGGGTCGACCCTTTCCGGTCATAAAACAAGAGCGAAGTCTCGCCCGTAATTAGGCTCAAAATTACGACCGAGACTGACTGTCGTAAAACACGAGCGAAGTTTCGCTCGCACTACGATTACGAACGTAATTGGGCGACACTTTCACCCGAATTAAACGGCCCACGATAGCCAGAATCTGAATCACGATGGTGCAACGCATAATGAAAGGGTCAATGGGGCTATTCGGAAAATCTACAATAACTAGAGGGCGTACGTGTACTAATGGTGATAGATTAACAGCCTCGATTTCGCGAGCCCTTTAAATACATGGTGAAATGGCTTGCAGCCGTGCCAACTGAATCTGAGATTGCGTAAAAAGGGTGTTTCTATGAGAGGAAGTAAGCACGACCTCATACAAAGGTAAGGTTTGTGATTATTTTAACGATTATTCCATGATTATTCTACCGATGCCTGTTAACTGAGGCACTCGCCGATGTCGACTTCGCGGCAGTCAGTCGCCAGCCAGAGTCTGGTTAATCTTTGTATGTTGTGATATGTGATACGATACTTGACGTAGCAATCGGGATCTTTTCGTACATCAAAGCATTATTATTGTTTGGAATGATTTCTAAAAGTTTATCAGTGACAGTTACATCAATCAATGCTGAATGTTTATGCTGTCAACTCGATACAGGTTAATGAGTTAAGATTACAATCCAATCCCAATGGCAAAGGGTACGTGAGTGATAAATATCCATTGCATTAGACTATTTGTTTACTCCCTATCATATGTCTTCTGGAAATCTATTACACGTTGAAATGGAAATCTATCACGTCAGTTTTCACGTAACCTTTGGTTTTTAGGTTTGAAGGCTTGTACCGTGCAGAGGAGATATGCATCGCTTCTGCACCGTCCCTGAATGGACAAAAATTGGTTTTTAGCATTTGACTGCAGCTAACCAACAAGATCTTCCCATCCAGTGCAGATCTGTTGTCAAAGCCTACTTTCAATATTGGAGACAACGAACAAAGCCTTTGAAAAGGAACAGCTATTTTTAAAGTCATTTTGTTAAATTACTTATTCAGGTCCCGAGGGGGGATTGGCATGGGGGGTTGTAATATTTGGTACAACTGAATGTGTGGAAATAACAGATGATACATGTTTGGGGAAAAGAGCATGGTGAGGTAATTCTTAACCTTCACGAAGTCCCTTCAAGTTGATTTCATGAAACTGTTTTGCTACTTGTATCAATTGTAAAACCACGAAAATATATTACATTTTCCGAATTCACAGTGACTGAATAGTCTTAACTCATGCCTTGAAATGTTGCAAGCCGTTATAAATTCAAATGACTGCCATTTTTGTGAAAATTGCATTTTTGATGGTGCCTTACGATTTGTAATTACTCTTAAACAACAGAAAGATTATCCATCATTTTTAAATGACCCAAGTCTTCATATCTTCTATTAGAAGAAAAACGGTTCCCTCAACCTTAGGCTAGAAGTATGCTTGACAGACCCATGAACCTGTAATCTGAGTTTAAAATTGCTGAAAGTATCAAAATTAAAAAGGCTTGAAAATGGGTAACAAAGGTTTGAAGTTGTCTCAAAAAACTTGTATATTTTACAGACAAGTGATGCGTTTAAAGAATTGTTATGGCTAGGGATAAAAAATAAAGACACAGTTTTATGCAATACTCATTATATACACCCTTGGTTTCTGAAAATAGTAATTATTTACTTTTATGTGAAACTGTAGACCAATCACCATATATTTTTGAAAAACAGGGATAACATTTTTGATCCAATCTGGAGTACTTAATTATTCATATTTCAATATTTGTTCCAGGTTCAGTGACATTTTAAGGCCACTTCAAGCTGTATCATAGACAAGCTTTGTTACTCCGTTCTCTTCCCACAGCACTTCCACACACCAGCAGTGCTGCATGGCACAATGTGCAAGTCAGTGGCCCTGGAGAAATGTGAATCGCAGTACTAAGTTACCATAAGACAATGTGCCAGTGGAGTGTCTGTGTATCCAGACGAACTATATCTGACTGCTACACAAATAAGCCTTGTTGGTGAGGATGCCCTTTCATAGGCAATGAGTCATGTGTGGACAATAGCTTATTTCCTTTCCTGGAAGAAACATGAGGGACTGAAGCTAAAGAAGACCTAGTCACACTCTGGTCTAGTTCAGAGTCTGATTTTGGGCTCAAAACGATTCAAGTGATATGCTGCTGTGTTTACCTTCAAGGGTCTAATTGTGGATGTTATTGAGGCTGAATGAGGTTACATGAAAGAAAGCCACGTGTTGAAACTGGACCTTTTTTACAAGCGCTTCTATAGGCCATTGAAACTAGAACCCAGTGAAATGAAAGCCAAAAGCTGAGTGACATTAAATTTTCCTTTCAGAAGAAAGGCTTTATACTATTGGTAAAAACTTTTCAATTTGGTACAGATTATGGGGAAATGACATTCAGTGACTGCATCGATTGTCTTATTGTATGTTTTCAATTGTAGCTAGCTGCTATGCACAAGATTCGAGAATAAACAATTATCAGTGTATTTAAAAACAAATGGCAAACTGAAAAAGCACAGAAAGAAACATTGCGAGGGAGTCCATAATCAGGCATATCAGGTGCTGAATTACTGAATTACGTTCAATTCTCTCAGGTTATTGCTGAAGGATTGCTTTTCACTTTGTCCAACGGTGAAATAGATGGTCAGGCGGTTGGTTTCAGTTGTTTTTTCTTGCCTGTAACAGAATAGAAATATTAGCAAATTGTAAAAGAAAAGGCAAGACAAAACTACTTTTGTAAGGCAGAACATACTTGACATTTCATCTTCATGTTTATGTGTAGAAACTAATAACCTTTGTACCCAAGTCTTATTTAATAACTGCATAAAAATATGTGAAACAGGCTAAAAGTGATTTAACAATGTGTATTTTTCATGACACTTAAAATGTGCTTCTGATCTCAACAAGTAAAATTCATTCTAGGTGTCAATTTTTTCCAATGCAATGTTACGACATTTACTGAATTAAGGCTTATTCATGTTAATTCGATAACTGAGCTGGTGGTCCTGGGGGTGGGGTCCACGATGAAATAAGGAAACTCACTCATCTAGAGAATTTTATTGGAAACAGCATAGTTTTGAAGAGAAACTGCTGTGAAAAAGTCACTCTTGACTTCTGTGCATCACGTACCATACACCTCTTATTTTGTGAGCACTGTCCCACCCAGGACAATATGAATATGTGCTGCTAGCCTACCCGGCATCGGGTGAGTTTCCAAAAAGAAACACTTAGTTCCACTCAATAAAACTGTTATTCAGTGGGGTAACTGGTGGGGATAACATCACCGAACGATGTTGATAGAAACTGATTGCTAAAAACTTACCAAGTAATGTTGTGTAGTCTCCGAATGGAACTGCATAGTCATAGACATAGAGCACACACGGGGCTTCAGCATCCACACACTTTTTGTCAGTTAGTTGACCCTGTTGACCGCAATTGTCCACGAATATAGTAACCTTAGGTCTTTTGGGAATTTGTGGCCACCTGTCGAAGACTTGCACCAGGGAAATTAGCAGTAATAAGGCTTAGCGCGACGACGTATTTTGATAAAAATTCCATCTTTTACCAGTTGTTTACATGCAGACAGCCACGCATGCGCAATTCAATCACCACTAGTACAGCAGCGACACCGCGAGGAGAATTCTCCGAATAGCCCCATTGCAAGTGCGAGAGTCGTCGTAAATTCCGCTCGTAATTACGAGCGTTAATATATTATTAAGAGGTAAATTGTGCTCTTGCTTTCATCCTTCGGCTTCCACTTAAGTGCCGTCTCAAGTGGCGTAAGAAGCAGCTTGCAGGAAGTGAATGTCGAACTGAGGCAAACTCCCACTCCGCAACCAGCGTCCTGCCACCCACTCGAGACGACACTTGGAAGCCGAAGAACTAAAATTCGAGAGTAATTTTACGGCGAAATTTCCATATTTAATTTACGTTCGTAACTGCGGGCGTCATTTACGGTCACACTTCCCCTCAGCGGCAACTGCTAAGGCAGTAGTGTGCAGCTCTTAATTATAAAATCGTTCTCGGAATCCATGCTGCTAATGCGCTAACGAGTAAAATCTAAACGCGTTAACAACTTACAGGCTTGGAATCCCATTGTTGCTCTCCAGTTCAGTAGGACCGATCACTGAAAATTGAATTTTGCGTGGGAATTTTTACTGTTGTAAAATTGTTTGGTCTAAACTATAAACTGTTCACCGCATTTAGGGTTTGGTCGAGGTATGAATAATTTTGCCCCTGACCTCATGCAGTGGTCTTACCGAGTAGTGGTCTTACCACGTACGCAAAGAACACATCAGCTAATGTGAGATACGAGGCGAACTGTCGAGAACAGATTTATAACTAGGCCAGACGTTAGACATCGACCTCAGAGCACCCGAACTTTGGTTCCAGTAAAATTTCTTCACCGCTGATAGATTTTTGAGTTGATCAAATTTAATCTCTCACTGACGTCCTGAATACGCCGCATTATAGCACTTACACACTTTGATGCACTATTTTATTGTGTTGTTTTAGTTTCTATCATTAACTCTGGACCACATTGGGATTGACTCTATGCGGAACATCGCTCAGTAGTGAATCGATAATTGCATTTTTATCGTCTTGGCTAGTAGTTGCTGTCAAGCTCTGGAGCCCGAGTTATCAAAGGTCTAAGTCCGGCCTTGGCTAAGACGGACGTAACTTCGACTTTATTGTGAACATGGTGCATTACAGGGGTTACTGAGACGGTAGTAAGTATGAATAAGGAAAGTTATCAAGTTTGCGCCAGTTGCAACATTTTCGCTCTTCTGAAAGCGCATCGTCTTGTTTGCAATAACCGTCTTATCCATGACGAATCTATGCTTTACGAGCTTCCGATTAAACGAGCACCAGGTCTGTTTTGTTTGGCATCTTCGCTGAATAAAATAAATTAATCAATCGATAATGTTCGTGTCACTGATCACCGGTTAAATGACCCACTCAGCTTTCACACAACAAATGGCACAACAAGATAACCTTTCAAGATAATTTTATTCTAGCCACATCTTATACTTCTCAGGAGATTCCTTAGTTTCTGAATTCATAACGAACTGCAATTGCTGGCCTTGTGTTGTTAGCGCGGCAATATGGTTAAGCATTGGAATATTAGATGGACACCAGAAATTGTGAGAAAGGTGATAAGCAATGAAAGTCATTGAGCCCCGAACAGTACAGTATTTGTAACAAACAGTTATCAATATCTCGTGCTTGGACTACGAAAGGAAACCAAACACTGAGAGAAATGACGGTACCCAGCTCAACACTCGACGTGTAAACAAAATCGTCGTAAAAATTTGATCTTCAACAGCTGTGAAAATCATTGCTTTTGAACGAGTTCTGTGGTCGATCTTCGGCATAGGAAAGTTTGCTCTCGAGGAGAGGAAACAAGTGCGAGCGCAACCATTCCCCATATTTGACACCATGCAGTTTCGCCTCCACACTTCAGACACCACCCAGTTCCTCTAGCGACAGTAAAACCTCCGCGCTAGCCTACCCCCAAACTTACCCCCAATTTCGAGACTTATTTGATTCTGCAATTACAAAAAATCATACCTAAAAATCAGACAGTAATTGAACCCAGTCATCTGCATGCTTGAAATGCCAGATATTCCCCAACACCGTAGAATTCATGAGTATTTGTGTCAGCGTGATAGATGGGGAAAGTTCATTGACTGAAGTAAAACAACAGCTTTTGAATCAATGTACGTATTTTCGGATGGTGGAAGCACTTTGATACGCACTGTACAACACTCGAAACATAGAAAAGTACCTTGCTCCAATGAATTCCGTAGGGAATTAACAGCAAAATTTCCCTCCCATTTTTCTTTCCATCATCAGCAAATGCGCAGGTGGTCAATGCGCTGAGGTGATTGCAGATTCCTTCGTGCATATCGTACATGCACAAACCTCTGTAGGCAGCCGCTAAGTCCACTCTTGTTGATATGTTATTCCTGGTGATCTCTGTTGTGCTGGTAAACTTTCTTGTCATTACGCTATCGAAAACAATCCAACTTGAGGTTCGACTACGACTAGCAAGGCTGCTGCATTTTGAACTGGTGTTGACAATTTGACGAAGGACATTCGCCATGTTTGTGTTAGTAACAGCAGTGCCCTGTTGACGGCCAACAGCGGGTGAATGTCGGTCGACCAAAGACCCTTTTGGACCGCTCAGGCGCACCTAGCGGAGGTCTTGAGAGTTCACGAACCAAGTTCAGGAGTAAGACTACTGTACCAGTGGCTGATTTTGACCTTTTCACTGGCCTGGGTCAATCAAAACCCTTGTTTGCACAGCTGTCTCAGACACCTGAAAAGGCATAACTGACAGAAAGTATACTCTATGGGTTTCTCAAAAATGTAGAAAACCAACAAAGCCATGTCTTTTTACCTTGCTACATCCAACGTGAAAAAATCGACCAAAAAGTGCGATTTTGGCCATATATACTTCTATTAGTCTTCAATGGCCTTAGTATATAAACAGTCTCCAACTGGCTGCAGGCTGACCTCACATTAGGCGTCAATTGGTGTAAAAGATAACCCAAGCTCATGGCAGTGAGGAAGCACAAAAAGCCAATATTATGAAACGTTCATATTCAAATTACATAACCTCGTTGAAGACAATACTAGACTTTTTGTAAGCGAGCTTGATACTAGTACGTTCGTAATTTCGGAACAGTCGCCTTTCTTCTGGTGTGCAGGTATTGTTCGCGTGATGAACTGTTGTCCCTTCAGACCTAATTGCTGGAGTCCAATTCTATATTAAAGTTCACGAATGAATTGCCTGTCTGTGAAACGTTGCCTTTTCTCGATGTCCTTATACATTATTATGACGGTGGCCTTCGTACTTCAGTTTATCATAAACCTGCGGATATCAGTATTGGTGCCTGTTTACATGCTAAAAGTCATTGGGCTGAACAAGCCAGCGGTTTTGACTAGTTACCGCAAGAGGGCGCACTAGATATCATCTGATTGGCAAGCATTCAACGTTGAAGTTCAACGCATCAAACAAGTTCTAGTTAACAATGGTTCGTATTATTTTGTTGATAAGCATGTTAGGTCTTTCATATTTAGGATCGACGCTAGTACTAGGATCACTAAAAACGTGTATTATAAGAACTGCATGTCTAAAATAATTATCTGAGTGACGAACATACATGTGCTTAAGAATACTGTAAGGGATAACGTTAAGGTGGGTCAAATCCAGTAGTAGATTGAATGTCATAGGCGGATTTAGGGGGACCAGCCCCCCCCCCCATTGGCTGCCGCCAATAAAATAAAACAAGAGCGTAGGGAAATGTTGAGTTTATTAATTAACTCCAGTAATTAACATTATACGGCGGAAACAAGATTTAAATGTGTGCAGTGTGTTTGGGGGGGGGCTCAGATCCAATTTCAAGTGTCAAATTCGGAACACGGCTCAATCGTTACGAAACAATGGCTAAGTATAGGCTCTCCCGCGATATCCCAGGCGACCGGCAGTGGTGCTGCGCGCTACGGCTCCGTTTCCGTCGTCTTCAATGAAGAAAATTAATCCTACTTCATTTTTTATGAGTATAGAAGCTGCTAGTAAGATGTGAATTTTAATCGAAGCCTTAGTGAATCACTCCGAAACTCAAAATTCTCTCTTTGTCAAACTTTAACTTTAAAGACGATTTCCAAACCAATCCAGTCATTATTGCCAACACAAAAAACGGATTTCGGTCTTTTGGGCAATTGAACAATATTTCAAATACAACAAATTTGTTACAAACTGATTGCACAAAATATAAAAAGTGTAATAAGCATTACAAAAAGAAGTAGGTTTCGCGCGCAAACGCTGTGGACCATATACAAGTAGGTTTTCATATCAAATTATGCGTTATTATATGTTCTACGAATTATCTATGGCCGAAATACATACACAACATTTTGGCGACGAGGATTTAGCAAGGATTTAACGAGGATTTCACATGAAGATTTACCATGGATGAATTAACGTTGAAGCCGTGTGCTGTTCAACCCAGCGAATCAGCCAGCACGCGTTGGAAACTTTGGCTGAAACGGCTGGACAACTTTCTGGTGGCGAAAAACATCACGCAGGAAACGCGGAAGAAAGCTACGCTTCTCCATTATGCCGGCGACGATGTGTTTGCGATAAACGATTCACATCAACGAAACATATCAGCAATTGCAGACTAAGCTGTAGGATTATTTCGCACCGAAGCGCAACACGGGATATGAGGTGTTTCAGTTCCGACAAGCGACGCAGGATGCGTCGGAAACGTTGGATATGTTTTATGCACGGCTGCGTACCCTTGCTAAATACTGTGAGTTTGCGGACATGGATCGGGAAATCAAATCCCAGCTGATTCAAAAGTCACGTTTGGCCAAGGTGTGCAAAAAAGGACTCACGGAACCGAGCATTACCTTGCACGGACTGCTTACATACGGACGTACACAGGAATCCGTAACCTTGCAAGCCCAGGCCATGGGAACGCTGACGGTGGACACTAACAAAGTAAAAGACAAACGGGGGCAACGCCTACAGGCAAGTAAATTTACAAAATCTCGTTCGGCTAAGCCTGCAGGCCCAGGATCGTGCTGGGGCTGTGGAAAATTTTGTAAGGACAGACGGAAATGTCCCTCTTGGGGCATTACCTGCTTCAAATGCGGTAAACCAAATCATTACAAATCTGTTTGCTCTTCCCATGGACATGGCTATTCCGGACACGCGGGTAAAACGCACGTGGTGCAAGAGCAGGCCACGCCGCGGGAAACCACCTACGGTGGGGCGTGCCAAGTTGCGCGGGAAACAACTTACAGTGGAATGTATCGCCTGACACCCAACAAGACGAACAACGAACCATATTTGGTGAACATAACTGTCAACGGTCAGCCCATCCCGATGGAAATCGACACTGGCGCCAAATATACAGTGATTAATCACAGCAAATGGAAGAAATTGTCTAGTGACCAACCACTTAAAAGCGAAGGCAACCTTTTTTCATGTCATTTTTAACAAAAATAAGGTTCGTTGGTTATCCCAAACATATTTTTCACTTAATTACAGCTTTTCATAATTTGATTAATTACTCGTGCTCTACTCCGGAAGTGACGTTTTGGGAGGCAAGAATTTCGCGCCAATTTCTTTTCATATAGTCTGACTGTGAGAGCTGTCGAGTCAGGCATTGTTCTACCTCGGTTGTGGTAAGTTCGGTCGTCTAGTTTGCTTTTGTTTACAAAGTCAGACAACATGCCACACTGTTCCTGCGTACCGGGATGTACTCATTATCGTCTCACGCGCGCTTTGGGAATACCAGGCTTTGCATCGCTTTCCAAAGGATGACACACTTCGCCGAACTTGGCTCACAGCGTTACCCGTCAACGCAACGTTCAAAGCAGTGGACGGTTACCGAGTGTGTGGCAAGCATTTTCTGCCGTCAGATTACGAGAGGGATATGTACGCTGAATTGATAAAGGTCCCTGCGAAACTACTTCTGAAGAAGGGTGCGATACCGTAGCTGTTGATTACCGGCAGTGCTCCGTCGCCACCCCCGAGAAGTGCGTTTTTGAAGCGAGAAGACTCGCGATCTGTGGCCACAACAGTGACTGGCGGCACTTCATCTACTGTCACCCGTGCCTCCAAAGGTACAGAGCGTGCAATTCTGGGAACTAGCAGTGATTCGCCCTGTGCTGTTGTTTCTAACACAGAGCCTGTAAGCAGCCCTGCAGCGATGTTGAGTTGTGGGAGTGAATACAGGCCCAGTTTGACACCCAGTGAAGAGGACAGTTCGTCGTCCAACGAACATATTCGTGAGCCAAACTTTGATAAGTTTATTGTGGATTTGTCTAATTGGAGCTATTTAGAAAGTGCCAGGTGTGTGGCGAGGGAGTCACACTGCGGGATGTAAGCATTTTGGGTGCTCAGGTCACCATCCAGTGGGAGTGTGTTGCGAGACACTGGGGCAAGTGGGACAGTTGTGCCTGTGCATACTCTGCCTCATTATACTGGGGCTCAAACATACAAGTTATACCCACCCACTGAGTGTCAGTGAAAAAATTCCTCGTCACCACTGCTATATGAACAATGTCTCCGTTACTCACGTCACTACTGTCAATGTGATATGGGTGTCCGACTCGTCATTTTCAGATTAATACAAACTAAAAAATCCCTAAATCCAACGTATTTGGGTTTTCTAACAACCTAGTTTGTCGTAGAAAACTCGTCGATGGGAAGTGGTGACGACAATTTTAGAAAAACAACCCGAAAACAAAAGTAGTACAGATCATCACACTGCACTCAACGCAGAGCCAAATTGGCGCGAAATTCTTGCCTCCCAAAACGTCACTTCTGGAGTAGAGGACAAGTAATTAATTAAATTACGAAAAATTACAATTAAGTGTAAAATATGTCTTGGATAACCAACGAACCTTATTTTTGCAAAAAATGACATGAAAAAAGGTTGCCTTCGCCTTTAATGTTGCCGAGGACCGCCGGAAAGGACTGTGTTGTTACCGCTTTGGACGACGTTCGATTCAGCCGCAAAGACTTACGATGTAAACTAGTTTATTGAACTTTTGCATCAATGGACATTTCTCTACTACAACGTAGTTAGTTGGATACATTATCAGTCAGTGTTAATTTCGTACACAGTGCTGTAGTGAGGCGTAGGCGCATGTAGGCGCAGCCAACCACCTTTTAGCATTTGAACATAGCGCCTACTACGCACCGTCTTAACTTATGTTCAGTGTTCAAGGTGATACGGTAGGCTTTTGGCACCTACTTACCTCTAATTTTACCACTACAGCACTGTTTGTGCATACTATTTGTTCAGCTCATTAAAATATCAGTGCTTGTGTAACATCGTGTTCTTGTAATTAGTCTTTGAAGAGTACGAAGTGATAATCTCACCGAGTGATGAATTTTTTTTATTAATATTTCAAGATAAAGTAACATTTATTGCGTCACACCATAGGTGGATAAAGGGAGATCGAAGTGCCCCGAGGACACACCCCACAGGCGCCTAAAAATCGCCACCAAATATCATTTCTAGGCGTTACTTTTGCCTTCGAATATGTGTGGTTGAATCCCCTTTCCCCGATATCCTAGATTAGCTACTACATTCTCTAAATACTCACTCCTGAGTAAAAAATAGGCCTACATTTTTGTGAGTCAGTGAGTGCTGTAGTGGGGCGTAGGTGCATGTAGGCGCATGCAGCCAACCACTTTTTGGCATTTGAACGTAGCGCCTACGCACAGTAAGTTACGTTCAGTGCTCAAGGTGATGCGGTGGGTTCTGGGCGCTTACTTACCTCTAATTTTACCACTACAGCACTGTTAAGAACTAGTCAAAAGTGAACACCCTTTAAATGGTTACTAAATGGCCGAAAATACAATAATTTATTCATGTTTGTTACGACTCATAAGCAGACGAACTCACGGTGTGGCTCAGTGGTTTGAGGTTGGTGCTCTTGTTTGGGAGACCTTTGAGTTCGAATCCTGGCTTTACTCAGGGCTGCCAATCCGAGTATTAAAGGCCTATGGTCCGAGTTATAGAAGAAAAAAACCTCTTAACGCCGTTTAAGCCGGTTTTTTGATGTGACATGGAGTTCAAAAAGTTATTAACTTTCAACTTGTGCAAAAAGTTTGAAAAAAATCGTTGTAAATACTACAAACGAATGAAATGTTTACAAAGAATTTAGTATCCNTAATTGCACAAAGGTGTCTCTTACTCCTCTGAGCTCGGTCTTATACTATGCGCAAGCTAGGGTGTCAATTAGAACCTGGATATAATGCGAAAGCGAGCTCCTGTGCTCATATATTTAAGAAAAAAATAACTCACGGCTGTCGGAGTTCTGGTTGCGCAGGGACATTCCGGCGACGTGAACTTTCGAAGGTGACGATTCGAAGTACTAGAGGACCTTCGCCGGAGTAGCGATTCAAAACCTTCGGAATTGTGGCATCTAACCTTGGAAATCAGTCTTTTCCATGATCAACTTGAGTTAGTTGTTTATCGTATGAAGTCTGCGAGGCTGTGCACCGATTGACACTAGGAAGTCTATCTTTGACCAAAGTTTTCATTGGGTCTAGTCCCCCTTTCGGTGCACCGCCCATATGGACCATGGGCGGCGCAGCACTGAAATAAGTGGGGGGTTATAGCCTCCCCAGCCCCGGGCCTTATGGTGCGCCGCCCATGATACTCGCCCTCCGACCGGTGCCGCATGGCTGTACCGCCTTCGCCACTGACTAACCCGGCCTCGGCTGGCCACTAGAGCCAAAGGTAAAGCAGTTAGGCCGAGTCAAAAAGAATTCCAATAAATAAGAAGTTTGCCTTACGGTTCATTCTGCCGTAGACGTTAGCTGATCTCATTTGCAGTCCGGCGACGGGCGCCGCAGTCACGGTTGTCGTGATGTACGTGAACTTGGAATCTTGAGTGACCTTGGGTTTGTCGGGTGCAGCGGCGATGTGAGCCCAGCTGAATAGATTAACAACAAGCTTCCGTTCGCGCCCAACTAGTGGCGCTCTTAACCCACAATCCTTTGCCAGTCCAAAAACATGGAAGACGGGGTTGTCGAAAATGCACACCGACTGTAACATTTATAGCTAAATTGTAGTCGTCATTATAATGGCGCATAGGTAAGTTTAACCAAAGAATTAGCTTTGCTCGCTCAAGGTGCTGCTTTGAAAAAATTGTGTGCAAAGTCTGTAAAAGTTCTGTTCTTTGCATTTTTTCTTGGTGTCTGTTCTAAAAATTAGCCTAGGCCAGGACTTAGTAAAGTACTACAGCCTGTACTAGTACAGCCTACAGGGGATTTGTGCTACAGCTAGGCAATTACATCGCTCTGCATGACACAGTCATACAGGGGCGATATTGCGCCCCCATAAAAGTTACTCATCTTAAAATACTGCGAATAACATCAGATGAATTATGCATATACACACTGAGTTATAATTTACAGGTTAACCATGACTGCAGATCGGGCATTTACATCGCCCTGATGCAGAAGCCGAAGGTATTCAGAGGCGATAGTACATCCCCATAAGAAGTTACTCATCTCAAAATACAGCGAATAAAATCAAATGAATAATGCATATCATACACACTGAGTTATAATTATCACAATTGAATACAATTTAGTCAACATTAACTTGGAACATATCGATGGAAATCTGTCGCGGTTTGCTTGAGCTTTTCTCACCGGGTACCATTTTGAGGAAGTTACATGAAATCATGCCTGTTGATGAATGTTGATGAATAAAAAACGTTCAAGGGACACAAATCTCACAAATTCCTCCGGATATCTCCTCATGGTATTCTGCAAATGTCACTGATGCACCAGGTCATGCAATTCACTCAGTCTCGCATTAGTCTTTCCCTAAATAACGTGGCTCAGTTGAAATACTTTGTGGTTATCACGCGCAGTGAAAAAGTCAATGGTGACCAAAAAATGGAGTTGGAATTCTTTGCCAAAGCCACCTTTATTCTCGTAGCTATTCTTCATCGAAGGTATGTGTAGAAGCAGAAAGGATCACTGAAGAAAGTAAGTGCTTTTTTGAGTGATAGTTTGAAGGGTAGAACGTATTTTGACTAGGTGAAATCTCTGAATTGGTTAGTGGATTTTGCCTACTGCCCGTTTAAAATGCACAGGACGAAATTAGTACAGAAAGTGATGGGAAGTATTGTAGTCCCTAACCAGCTAACCATGGGGCTACGTGTTGCCTAGACTGCAGAAAATTTAGCCAACATAATTTGAACATACCCATGAGCGTCCCTCACCGGGTGCCATTTTGTCGAAGTTACAGGGAATCACACCTGTTGGCAAATAAAAAGTCCAAGGGAAATAAATCTTACAAATTCTACCAGCTATCTTCCCATGCTGCATTTTGTGTCACGTGCAAGGTCACACAATACACTCAGTCTCGCGCTTGTCCTTGCCTAACTCCCGTGATATCAATCGAAATTCTCTGTGTTATCATGTGCGCTGAAAAAGTTAACGGCTACCAAAAAAGTGAAGACTGCATTCTTCGCTTAAGTCATCTCAATTCCCGTAATGCGTCATTGAAGTTATGTGTAGGACCAGAAAGAATTGCTGAAGAAAGTAAGCACATCCTTAAGTCACAATAATTTTTAGTGTAAAATGAATTTTTTATGAGTTGAAAACCTCTTATTCAGTGACTGGATTTGGACTATCGTCCGTTTAAAATACACAAGATGAAATTAGTACAGAAAGTGGTGGGGAGTATTGTAGCCCATCCTACTTTCAGAAAATACCGTTATGTACTTTTACTGAGTTAAAATTTTCCGATTCTATTCCACGTTAGGGCTGATCTGAGAAAAAGATTTTCTCGGCGATATTATCATTTTTTAAAAAGTTCTTAAAAGAACCCGTTGGCACATCATATAAGATGAGCATTTGAGCTAACCATTAACAACTTTAACTGCAACAAAAATTTACAACATTTACATAACCCTAAAACATGATTGGCTGTGGTATTCTCATTTTACAGAAAAGTTTGTTAATTGCAAAATATTTTCTGCTTATGAAATCAATTAGTTATCGGCACTGCAACTACAGCACTTAGTGGACCCTGAAATGCCTTTACACATTGGATATGTGGATAGCCCTATGACATTGCTATCCAAAGAGTACGCAATGTTTCCAATGCTCAACATAAAAAGTCATTTGCACGAAAAATGAATTGATGCATAAATAGAGGCCCTCATTCTTTACAATTAGTTATAATATCACAGGATGTATCTGTGCAGTGGTAATGAGTGACTGATGGTTTGGTGCATTTTGTACTTGGAACAGGGTAAGGATGAACTGCATTCCGAAATGGGCCCAATCATATTTACGTAAAGGATCCCAAGCTTTTATTGTAATACAAACATAGACATACATGTCGTTAACCATGTTTTGTGAATAAAAAGTGCAGCTGCTTTATGTGTGAGATGGTCTAGGCAATAGATCAGACAGGAGCCTCTTAGAAGAGCTTCTAACCTGGAACTTGATACAGAATTGCAAAAAAAACATTGAAGTCGTAATTAGATAAGCTAGAATCTACTTTTTAACAGGTGTGCTGAACAGCTCTGCAAACCGGTGACTAGGTTTGAGCATCCTTATTGTGACTAATGTGCCAAGAATATTGAAGTCTTGTGAAGAAGTCACTGACATCGATTCACAATTAGAATAACAAATTAGTTGTCAAGCATAATTAGCTGGCAATCCCATAAAAAATCTTCGCAAACGCACTTTGATATCTAGAATATTTTATGGGGAGAATTCTTGTGGAATAATATAATCAGACCTTCCGAATTGTTAAAGCAGCTTCAAAAGCCATGTTTGTTGTCAAAAATAGTTTTGAGTCAGGCCACTTACCTTTATAAAATTGGTACTGTCTTGGTCCTTGCTTATTATAGAAGGGGTCTCTGTATTCAGGTAGAACTGTCTGACATTTTGTCAGTCCAAGCTTATACAGTGTGTCTTGAAATTTTATGAACTTGGTCTGAACAAGTAACTCCTGTCGGTTCTTTCGAATCCCTGGACTCAGCTCCAATTTGACCAAGCAACAATTACATGAGGTTAAGTGGTCTCAATCAAAAATTGTTTTTTCTTTTTGAATGTGGGTTTATAGCCGCTTTAAAGGAAACAGCATTGTAAGTTCCACATTCATTCACGTTCTTCATTGGCTTTAATTCATGAAAATCGACAACCAAGCAGACCCCACACGGTTTAAGGTATATTTTCACTGCCGTGTGACCAGTACTGGTGTGGAAACCCCAACTTTGTGCTATGGAAACTGGAAAAGAATTTGCACTGAACAGCTGGCCTTAGTTCTCTGGTTTATGTTTTGAAGGTGTAATGCAAGCCAAAAAATGTAAAAACGACACATTTGGGTGCTGGAAACTATCTAGGTGAAAATCTTGCATTGTGAAGCACTAGGTTGAGTTGGGAAATTATGTAAAACAAATAGCAGTCAGCATTGTTGCTTTAATAGTGTACTGTCTGAGTATTAAGTAAAATGCTGTACCCTTGCGATAACTTTCAGCTACTTGAAAATTTTTAGAGTCATTATAATGGTGCTAGTTATATGAAGTGTAGCGTGACAGTTTTAACCAATGTGCCATCTCAAAACCAAGTCCAGCAAAGTGGCTCACTTCTTACAGTGGAAGGGGATTGGTGAGCCTCTAGGGAAGACTACTACTTTTTGCCCAAATGCCCACATGGCCAGGGTGCCCTCTCTGAATCAGGGGGCCTGGTTGTACTACTGCCGTTTTTCAAATGCAGTGTTGGACAGTTGGACACCAGAATTGAAAGCCCAACTTAGGATAGCATAATCCTCATGGGTACTGTTCCAACCAATAAATAGTTATATTTCTGTAAGAATATACCAAAAAGCAGAAAGTCCAGAGTTCTCTGTGTGAAACTTTGCCCTTTTTGATGTTATTTGATCCTTTGATCTTTCAAATGAGTTAAATTCAATCCTGTTACTAAGGCAATTTACTTGGCCACATATTAAAAACTGTTATTTTCCTGTCACACTTTCTTGTGGTCAAGGTCAAGGTCACAACTTTCTTGGTCAGGTAACCTATTGTGGTAATTTGTAGATTTATAACAAAAATATGAAAGGGAGATAATTACTGTTTTGGCCGTTTACTTATATCCGATCTATTATTCACAAGCAGCTGTTTCCATACACATTCTTTAGTATGCTTTGTTTCATCCATCAATAAGTCAATCAGGTGAGCAGCTTCATTCCACGTTCATCTCCTGTATGTGTGGAACATCTGCAGGCAATGTATTGTCTAGGATCCACTGTTGTGTATTTTGGTTTGAGTACAACACAAAGCAACTATCATAGAAAAATAAAAGATTGAAACCCAGCCTCCAAATGCATCGACTAACTAGTTGTAGTTTGTCAAATCTTTTGCTCACAAAGATGGATGTCTATAACCCAATAACTGTCCCACAATGCATTTGAAAATCAACAACAATACTTTTATGAATAGACAGGGCACTATCAGGAGTTCATGCAGGAATTCAAAAATAGGACGTCCAAAATGAGTTTCCAAATTTCTTGGGGCATCCATGACCATTAATACGTGATGGGACACAGTTTGAGTTGGACGTCCATTTGGAGGTTTTAGACACCTGAATAAGGCTTGGCCCCCATCTCTGCTGCCTCCTGTCGGTGTGGCTGACAGTCAGGTGACCTAACCATAACCCTTTGTACGTTTCTGTTTGACCTTGAGCACATTGACTGTTGTGGAGTTCTGTCTTCAATTTCAATGACGGAATAAACAACTTTTTTATGACTTGCATCTACTGCAAGAACAACGGACTAAATCACTAAGTCCATGTTTTGTGGCTCACTCAAGTTTTACTTTTTTGCACGCTTTGGTGGCTCTGCATATAATGGTTGTTGTACACTGTTGTTTAGGACACAATGCCTCTTTTTAGTGTCAATTTTGACAACGCAAACGTGGAAGTGCACGTGTTCCAAACATGCAGAACAATTTTAGTTTGGACACAACACATTGTCACGCCTAATGGCGAATTCAAGCAAATTGTGAATAAGGAGTAATTTATTTTAAAATTAGCTGAGCGATTCACTTTCACTATTGTCTTTGGCTCATTCCTGGACCATTTGTTTAGTAACGTGCATCCAAATGAGGACATGTGGATTGATGCCCAGACTAGGAATTCTCCCACCTATTGTGCAGTGAAAGAGTGCAATGAAGTTCAGGCTGAGGTCAGCACTGCAAATTCATATTTACTGAGGTGCTACTTGTCAAATTGTTCACTGAATAATAACAGAACAATGGTATCAACAACATTCATCAAATTTCTTTCATTAGATATTCCAGATAATGTCTCAAAGTTTTTGCATTTTTTGAAATTTTGTTAAATTCTTGTGTATGAACCCACTGAAAAATTGCAGTCACATACATTTGTACCAATAGGTATCGCATACTGGTCGCTTGCAATGCACGACACATCACATCACTAAGTTAACCTCTAGTTTGAAAACAAACGTTTGCCGTGTAGCATGGTTGAAAAACACTAACATACTATTTTTCCGAAATTTGGTTATGTTTGGTCATGCATTCTATTTTGGAGTTGTATAAAACGATAACTAAACAGTAAAAATTCATCGGATTTTGATCAGTGTTCAAAATGGTACTCTTCAGGTCTTTTTGTATCACAAGTAAGCCATACTTTAAACAATAACCATAGATCCAGACATTGCAGGCATTATAACCTTCATACACAGGTTGATCTAGGGTGTTACGAGGGAGGACCGACTACAATTCCAACGGAGAAATGTTCAAGACAGTGCTTAAACAACAATGAACCAACATATATCTAACTACTATTGGAATGTGGTTGAGAATTGCAAATGTACCTTTATGTAAAGGTGACCATAAATGCATACAAAATCAGGGTAGATGTTTTGAGTGAGTGAATGTTATTGATGACTAAGTTGTTCTTGTTTTTACAGATATGGTGCTGATGACTATGTGGATGATGAGTCACCTCTCACCTCAATTGATACAGAGAATGACCCGGCTGAAGAACATTTGGCATATTCTGCACAGCGATCGTCGAGGCGAGAGAAAGAACGCAGCAAGTATCGTGGTCGAAACTCTAAGGAAAACATTAGACTCTCCAAACGGGACCATGGCTGCATCAAGGAACCATATCAGAAAGACGTCATGTACTATCTACTTGCAGATCGCGATGACAGCAGTGATCGAAAAACCAACAATAGGAAAAAGGACAAGGCACGAAAAACAAATCGCCGATATGAACGAGATGTAAAGTCCAACTCTGGCGAGCTTACAGAAGCCTTGAACATGATCAATCCCGGAGCTGGAAAACCAGATATGCTCTCGAACTTACAGCATATTTCTGTTGCCACCCCAAACCATTTTAGATCGGTGCGCTCACGTCCATCAGATGTTTCGAAGCCAGAGAGCCGGGCAGCAATACAGGCAGCCAAGCGGCAGATGTCTTCTGTGGGGTGTGCCGAGTGTCCTCCAGATCGGGTACATTTCTATGAAATTTTTAAAAAGCTTATCACACTCGGTGATAAGGCTCACAAAGACAAGGAGAAGAAAGAGACTGAAAGTATGCTTAACCGCCAGCTAAGTAGTGAGCAGGAGCTGTGGCAGAGTGAGCTGAGGGATGTTATCTGGCTGGAGCTACAGGCCTGGCACACTGGCCAGCCGGGCAACCTCAGCGCTATGGACAAACAGCTGCTGAAGAACCGAAACAAAATTCCTGAGATCTTGGAGGAAATCAGGAGCTTTAAGTTTGAGCCGTCCCAACCTGGTGCAGTTGAGGAGTCACAGGGCATGACTGTGAGGTGTCCTTGGACTAATCTAAGTATGGAGCACCTCAGGCACCAGAAAGAGGCTGTGATACAGGTCAACAAGTTGCTTGACAACTTGGAGTGGGCAGAGAGGCTGTTCCCAAGGCGCTTATATTTTGGCAGAGATTTCGAGCTGTATGTGAACTCAAAATTTGTCCATAGAGTTGAAGCTCTGTGCCTATGGTTGACCATAACCAAAGATTTGGCATGTTTGCTCAAAATGATGGCCAAGACCCTTGGTATATTGTACATTGGTGATCATGACTGGTCTTATCTTGATCTCAACGGCCGAGGTCTAGATGGTACTGATGACAATGGTGACAGCTTTCAAAATCCTACTGGTGATGACAATGATCAGGGACTCTGTGACAGCCAATTAGACGGTATCGACACGACTTTGTCCAAGCTGAAGATAAACAAAAGTGTCCGGTTCTCTGACCTAAGTGGTGCCTCCACCCCTCGGTCACCCAGTCCCACTGCAGACATGGAACTGACCTCGACCCCAATGAAACTTCACCATACTATGTCCTCAGCATCTGACCTTTCAAGTTCTTTCTTTAATGATGAGGTGCCCACATGCATCTACCGACCATTTGTCGACAAAAGCCTGCGTAAAATGGGGCTGAAGAAGATAATCCAGCGTCTCCACAGTCTACTCAGCATGAGTTTGAAGCGTGCTCGTCATGCCCTGGAGGTCCCCAGACCAACCCAGGAAGAATGCCGAATGACACACACCAATGATAAAATACCAGTAAGGCATTTCGAGACTCAAAAGTATTCACTTGTGAGCTTAAATTATGTATTTGCATGCTCCTAACTATGCTAATTTACAGGCCCCGGGGCAACTGGACAGCCATGCTATTTTAACATATCCCTTACTCTGAACAAGATGCAGTTTTATTCATAGATAAACAAAAAACAAAACTTCTAAATTTGTTAATAGATGACCTTTTCGCTCATGCTGTACCTCATGGGCTCACATGGCACACATCATGTAATGCTATTCCCTGACACATTCCAGTACTTAATGGGCTCACATGGTGTACATCATGTAATGCTATTCCCTGACACATTCCAGTACTTAATGGGCTCACGTGGTGCACATCATGTAATGCTATTCCCTGACACATTCCAGTACTTAATGGGCTCACATGGCGCACATCATGTAATGCTATTCCCTGACACATTCCAGTACTTAATGGGCTCACATGGCGCACATCATGTAATGCTATTCCCTGACACATTCCAGTACTTAATGGGCTCACATGGCGCACATCATGTAATGCTATTCCCTGACACATTCCAGTACTTAATGGGCTCACATGGCGCACATCATGTAATGCTATTCCCTGACACATTCCAGTACTTAATGGGCTCACATGGCGCACATCATGTAATGCTATTCCCTGACACATTCCAGTACTTAATGGGCTCACATGGCGCACATCATGTAATGCTATTCCCTGACACATTCCAGTACTTAATGGGCTCACATGGCGCACATCATGTAATGCTATTCCCTGACACATTCCAGTACTTAATGGGCTCACATGGCGCACATCATGTAATGCTATTCCCTGACACATTCCAGTACTTAATGGGCTCACATGGCGCACATCATGTAATGCTATTCCCTGACACATTCCAGTACTTAATGGGCTCACATGGCGCACATCATGTAATGCTATTCCCTGACACATTCCAGTACTTAATGGGCTCACATGGCGCACATCATGTAATGCTATTCCCTGACACATTCCAGTACTTAATGGGCTCACATGGCGCACATCATGTAATGCTATTCCCTGACACATTCCAGTACTTAATGGGCTCACATGGCGCACATCATGTAATGCTATTCCCTGACACATTCCAGTACTTAATGGGCTCACATGGCGCACATCATGTAATGCTATTCCCTGACACATTCCAGTACTTAATGGGCTCACATGGTGCACATCATGTAATGCTATTCCCTGACACATTCCAGTACTTAATGGGCTCACATGGTGCACATCATGTAATGCTATTCCCTGACACATTCCAGTACTTAATGGGCTCACATGGTGCACATCATGTAATGCTATTCCCTGACACATTCCAGTACTTAATGGGCTCACATGGTGCACATCATGTAATGCTATTCCCTGACACATTCCAGTACTTAATGGGCTCACATGGTGCACATCATGTAATGCTATTCCCTGACACATTCCAGTACTTAATGGGCTCACATGGTGCACATCATGTAATGCTATTCCCTGACACATTCCAGTACTTAATGGGCTCACATGGCGCACATCATGTAATGCTATTCCCTGACACATTCCAGTACTTAATGGGCTCACATGGTGCACATCATGTAATGCTATTCCCTGACACATTCCAGTACTTAATGGGCTCACGTGGTGTACATCATGTAATGCTATTCCCTGACACATTCCAGTACTTAATGGGCTCACGTGGTGCACATCATGTAATGCTATTCCCTGACACATTCCAGTACTTAATGGGCTCACGTGGTGTACATCATGTAATGCTATTCCCTGACACATTCCAGGTTTGATGATTTGCAGCAGTTCGTTTTTGCTACAAAGCTCATTCTTAAAATAATTTTGCAACTTTCAAGACACTTCATATTCATTTCGTCGCTATGTGTTGTTTTTCTTACTTCTTTTGCCAAGTGATGTGGTTTAACTCGAAGATGCACTCGCAGTTCGACAATTGTTGACCATTGCCCACGGTGCGGACATCTGTCATGTCAGTCCCGAGTTGATTCTCCGATGTGAGAACTAACATGCGTACGTTTGATGTGGGCATTACACAGGTTTTCCTTTACTTGGCAGAACCCTCCTGTATAGGGGCGTAGTTCCTGTGCAACGTGTCCATGCTCCTTGCTCGAGAATTCCTAAAGACTCGTTCGAGGTGTTGAATCTCTACCACTTTTATTGTATAGCCAGGACCACGATTTTACTATGTGGTTAACTGTAATTCTGAGTCACAGCAATGATTAGTACGCTGTTGCTGTCCTTTGGGATTCTCTTATTGAAATTTTGAAAGTCCGTTTGGGACAAAAGCAAGGTGTACAAATTTAATTCTGGTCAAGAGGTGTACGAATTATTTTTCTGACCTTTATCAGATCTTGATTTTTTTCCCGTGGGTACTCCTGTATAAACTATAATATCTATGCCATTTTAACGCCATGCAAGAAGTATTAATATGTATGAAACAATTAACTTAAGTTGGTGTAACTGTCAGTCTCCCCCTTCTTGTCTTCGCATTACTTAATTTAAAAAACACAACGATTGGGGCTTGTAGTTATCCTCTTTTAAGAGGATTCCTCTTTGTTGGTTTCGATTTCTTCTTTATTGATTTCAAAGTTTCTCTTTTTACGTCTTTTTTTTTCCATTATTTTGACTTTTCTTATGCAAAAGTATGCTTTTTGTAGATAAATTTTACAATTAAACAAAAATTATTTCTTTCACATAAGTCTGTTTATTTAAAATTAAAAAGGGATTTTTGATCTGATTATAAATTTCAGTTTACTCCCCTAGTTCAATTTTGCTTTAATTTGTTATCAGGGGAGCCCTGAACAGTCATTTGAGATAACTGCATCTCCGTCCTGGAACCTACTGCCAGAGGTCTCGGAGACTCTTAAGCAAGATCGTCGGTCCAGTGTGAGTTATGAGTCAAGCTACTGCGATGAAATTCAAGCAATGAGCCTGCCTTCCTTTCTGCCAGTCTACCTGTTCTTAGTCCGTATTCCTCTCGACATTATTCATGAGTGTCTGAGGCTGAGGCTGGAACAGCGCCCCATTGATAGCGAGCCATCTATCCTCAGTATTAGACAGGTAGGAGAATTTTTGCTGAAGAATTCATCGTCTGATCAGTCTTTTTTGTTGAGTTTGATTTGTCAAAGAACTGTCCATGTTTACCGTTGGCAAAAACTGCGTTTACAATTAAAATAGTCATCAAAAATCTAACTGTGTTGCTGATTACTGGTTTGCAATGGTTTGGACCAGATCTGTTTTGATGAGTAGACTTTGTTCCCATGTATCACTGAAGCACTCGTGCTTAATGGTTTGCTCTGCCTGATTTTGATCATTATTTCCATTAAATGTTCTTTGAACGTCTGATGTCGCCATTTTTTCTGAGGGTACCATCAAAGACAAATTATCTGTGGCTACAATTCACATTTTCTACTTCATCTGGCTTGTCACAACACATTCTATCAAAGCCCATAAAATTTTGTTGATTAGTCAATATGAAACATTGTCTATAGAAATGACCTTGCAAATGTCATGTGACCAAATGTTACCCACCCCATGATGAGGTAGGAGTTTTGGTCAAAGGTCAGACTATGCATCACATGCTTTAGAATCAAATCTGGGTAAGAATCAACGGACATTTTGTGTTCTCTGGTATAATCAAACATAAAAACAAAATTTTCCTTGTTGTTAGTGGGGTACTTCGTGCCAGGTTTGCAGATTTTTGTTCAGGGATGTTAAAATTGGACCTTTCTTAGGGCTCTGAGCTTGTGAAGGAATGTGGGGAAATTAGCTTCATTGTCATTAATTTCTTTCGTGTTACAGGAGAATACTTTGTAGGGCTTACTTTTAAAGTAATTTCACTGCATGACTCTGTTCCTTGATCTGCTAGAGGTCACTACCAGCCACCTGTCCCATATGATCCAGCGTGATTGCATTCATGGACTGATTATTGCTAGGCAGCTGCTGTCAGATGCTGATCGATTCAGTATGTATAGACCACCAAATATTCTCATGGATTGTGATTTGTGAATCATCTTTCCATTGCAGCTCATTCATGAGTGCAAGGAGGTCCTGAAGGGGGCAGTGATGTGCAAGCAGTACTACCAACAGATGGTGTCTGCAGTCAGTGATGACTACAGCAACGAGACCTTGGAGACAGACATGGAACAGTTCAGCACTGATATCAAGGACATGCTGGAGGTAGTGATGATAATAATAGTTTTGGATGTAGAATCCCCAGTACAATTGTTGTTAACATTCTGTGTATAGAACAACTTTGATAAAAAGTGAGACTTAGTTAAGTCTGTGACTGAACACACAAAATTTACGCTCTCTTTTCTGCTTAAGTCCTTTTGTTACTAGTGCTATGATTGATATGTGAATTTGAATTAAAAACCTTTGAAGTCTAAAGTTGGTCTCAAATTGTTCCATGCCTGGGTTAGAAAGGATTTCTGGTCTTCAGAAGAGGTGACAGTAATTTATTACTTAGGTCTGAACTCAATAACTTCACCAGGCTCGGTTAAGCTTTTCATAAGCCTAGTTCTCTGCCTGTACACCGGGTAAATTTATGGCTACACTGCACAGGATCCCAGTGCCCAGTTTCATGAGACAGTCCCAAGTAGGGATTCGACTAACTTAAGTTCCCTGTTTGGGACTGTTTTATACAATCACCCACCATTGTCTTGTGGATTGAAACAGCAGCTATCTTTTCAGGAATTATTGTGTAGTGTATATCATGTTTTATTGTCAAGTGTCTGTTGCTTTCAGGTTTATTTTTCTTATGTACAAAACTGGATGAGCAGCCTGCAGAACCAACCGGCAGCCTCGCTGGGCTTGAGGAATGTTCTAGAAGAAGAGTGGACATTCACTAAAGAGATCTGTCCCTACATCCTGGGGGGAGAAGCAGAGGCTGGCAAGAGATTCTGGTATGGTTTTGGTTATCATGCTGACATTGCACAGGAATTTGTCATTGTGTTATTAATCAATGTACCGCATCTTTAACGATTATCTTAACGCTGACACTTTTTCGTCATGACAGAGCTCAATAATGCGAATGAACTACGATTACTGCTACACTCCCAGCACAAGTGCACCCCTTGGATGTAAAAATTATTGAAACGCCCTCTAACTCTCACCAGAAAGACACATTTTTCTCTGTAGTCAATGTATTTGGATAGGGAAAGTTATCATTAGTAGGTCTACCAGGGGAACATCATCAGAGCCAATTGTCCTCTTCTTACGAATGAGCACCCACGACAGATTATAGTAGTGACGTTGAAAAGGAAAGATTAGAGGACTTTAGATTCTAAGCTTGTCAAATCTAAGCATATATACTTGACTAGTCTATAGTCTGGTCAGGCTTCAATGTAAATGTGCTGGACTTTTCTTTACTTCTTAGATGAGTAGTTGTAGAGATTTGACTTTGTTTTTGTAAAGTAGGCTTCAATAAATTGAATTGTGAACTGAGTTGCTCATATTTTGTTGTTGTTCAGTGTTATTTGTTGATGTAGGTTCTCTCGATAACTTGAAAGTTGCACGTTTTCAGTCCTGTGAGAACGGTAGACATTTGATTTTCTCAACAAAATTTATTGAACTTTGCAGTAATCATTATCTAAAACTAAGTCTTTTTCATCATATTTTTTGTTTTCAGCATTTCTAAATTTAACTTGTGTGTATATGATTTATGAAATCAATGTACGCCAGATATGTAGCTTTGAATCAGTGTTTACTGGCTGCACCCTGTATCCGTGCACCGACAAGTACTTGATAGTTTCTCCGATTAATCAGTCAATATTTGAATGCTTGAATGTTATGATGGGCGAAGTTCAAGTGGGTTCCCAGGGAAGAACTGAACAAATAAGTCACGGGTCTGCACCAAAATTTCAAAGTACAATGGCAATTGTACGCCACGAACCAATTATTTCTGATGACATCGGCACGTGGCAGGGTTTGGTATTTTTTAATCATTGAGGATTTTTCAGTGTGACATCATTAAACCTGATCTTTGCTTTAATTATGAGTAAACACTTGTAACTGCTGTATTGTTTTAGCCCTGTAAACAACCTGATTTTTGCCATGCACTCCATGGGAACTCAACAAAAAACACAGATTCGTCTTAGATTACGGAGTAAATGGTGAGAGCAACACTTTGTCAGTAGTTTCTGCCACCTGTGCTTGAGTATTGCTGATTTTTTTTGACACGAAATCTTTCAGTTTGCGTTTAAGTGATATGGCCCCCACAGCAACCTTCAAGTTTACTACCACATTAATGCTAGTATATCTATCATTCTAATTTGTCTTTCCTTCCAGTGTTATGGCCAGTAGTCTGTTGAGCTCAATCGCGGATTTCTTGGAGAATGAAATCGACGAGTCGATCTATGACTATGACTCCAGTTTGGCTGACCACGACCTGTCGCTAGAGTCAGTGGAGGAGAGCGGTCACTGTAAAATACCCGAGCTCAGGTAACACTGGGTTAAAATTGGTTGTTCCCAACAAGTGTGAAAGAAAAACAAGGCAGTATGAGGAACAGAGTTATTTCAACACATTTTTATTGAATCATATGAACTTTACAAATGATGTCATTGGCACACAAAGTCCTTATTCTGTGTTGATGTTGGTGCTGTCAGTGACCATACAATGTGTGCTGTCTTCAAAAGGGTACCCCTAAGTTTCAAAGTATGTGCTGTGTTGGCAACGTAATCGTTTAGAGGCCCCTGTTTCAGAATATAAGGCTGGGCTTATATCTGGGATACTACAAGGTAAATTATTTTCTGAATGCAGGCCTGGTACTCTACCTCATCCAAGTTTTAATGTTTTGTTTAATTTTGCCCATGTATGGACATTAAAAATTAAATTTGATAAATTAGAGAAGATCACTGACGTCCAAATTTCTGTTGTCTTTTTGTCTTTGTATGTTTTGCTGGGGGGTGACTGCTTGACTAAGGAACTGTTGCGAAGTGGTAAAACTTGAATTTTGTATCATTTACCCTGTCTTGGCACTGTACCATGTGTTGGCTTTGCAGATGTTTATAACATGCTTAATGAAAAAAATGTTTAATATCAGAATAAACATCCAAGTGTTATAACACTTTATTCCGAAGACCTTTGTAACTCTCCAATTAAGCGCTACGACTGTGATTGTGAAAATCACCTTGTTTGAAGCGCCTTTGTGTTCGTTTTGCAAATATTATATAACACTTCCTATTCATAGAACATTTAGCAGATGATGCAAAAACGTTAAGAACAAAGTTGTCTGCTTTCCAGCACCTTTTTCTGAGTCGTTACGTTCTGCGGAGTTAGCTAGTTTTCCAATAATTTGCTACTTGCAACTCAATAAAAACAGCTCTGCACTCTTATTTATTTTGTCACAGAAAACAACGTTGCATTGTAAATTTACGACAGCTGCATTTTTGCCACTTCGAAAATAAAGTTCTGTTGTATTCTGATACCTTTGTTAGCCATGTTAGAATAAAGCTCTTTGTCATAGCGAATAGCTCCCTTAACATAGAATAGCAGTACTTAGTACAGAAGTGCAATTGAGCACTTTGCCTAATATGTAACTCTGGCCTGTTTCATACTTCTTATTGGGATTTTAAGCAGCTGCAATTTGCTCTGTTTAGCTGGCTAAAAACAAAGATCGAATTGAACCTTTTACTCCTATGAAATCAATCTAAAAGTTTTCTTTGCTGTGGCCAACCCTGAAATTCAGAAATGGTGCAAAGGCAATTCCATTCAAAAGGAGATTTGTCAAATGACGCAACTACATGTATGACTGTTTCACCTCAATGAGTGCATCGCAGTTCAGTTGTGGGTTTTGGCTCTTTAGGAAAAACGTGGAATATGTTTAAAGTGACTGCTAAACAGGGAAAATGCAGCTTGAAATGATTAAACTAAAACAGGGATTCACCTCTTACTGGTGCTGGAGACCATAGTCAGGATTGAAGAATTTTGTTACTTCTCTGCAGGCAAACTATGATGAAGATTTGTCGTGACTTGAAGAACAAGTTCCACGAGGCACGTGAACGAGCAGTTAAGGCATTAGCATTCACAAAAATGTTACGCAAAGACCTAGAGATAGCTGCTGACTTCAATGTCATGGTTGAAACGAAGGTTCTGCTGGAGAAATTGAAGGAAACCAGTCATATTAAGGTAAATTGAACAGATCTAGTTTACAAGTCTGGTTGGGGTTTGTTAGATAGGGATGAAATGGCATTTCTCATACTATTAGCCACTCGCAAAAGGCTTTGTTTTCCAACAGTGCCTTCATACAAAAACAGTATCAAGTCCAACTTTTTCTTGTCAAACTCGTGAACCTGTGATAAGAGGTCCAAGCAGGTACGTGCCTTTACCAAGTAGATCAAAAGGCCAGTGACAGAACATTCGGTTTTGATGTGTATTGTCTATTTTATTTTCTTGAAGTTCAACCTTGTGGTCACGTGTCTGCCATGTTCATACCACTTGTTATTGCAGATGAACACACCTCACGTGTCTCTGTACGCCATGTTCATACCACATGTTATTGCAGGTGAACACGCCTCATGTGTCTGGTTATACCATGTTCGTACCAAATGTTGTAGGTGTACACACCTCATGTGTCTGGCTATGCTATGTTCACAGCACATGTTATTGCAGGTGAACACACCTCACGTTCTGGCTATACAATGCACATACCACATGTTATTGCAGGTGAACACACCTCATGTATCTGGCTATGCCATGTTCGTCCCAGAGTGTATCATCAAGGACAACAACCAGATACTGATTTTGCTTAATGTGACATGTGGCCGCGAAGACATCACACACGCTGACTGTATAGGAGATCAGCAGGGATACCTTCTGCTGGTCAAATGCTCTCAAGAAGTTTGCCAGACATGGGACGGACAGGTGGTGCGTGTGGACCCCACTGCTGAGACAACCATCGCCCTATCACACATTGATGTACGAGACTTTAAGCACATCTGTCTTTACCTCAAATGTTCCGATTTTATTTCATACATCTCATCTTTTTCAAATGTTTGTGTTTTTTTGTAGACGTGTACTCGCCCCNNCCCCCCCCCCCCCCCTTCAGCCTGTCCCTATGGATTTGCACTTGTCTTTCATCTGCCACTTTGCGATTCAACTCAAACAGATCAACTCGTTATCAAAAATGATGTTTTTTTCAATGAAATATTTATTCTAATTGATAAAGTTTATAGAAATTGACCATGTGATTTCCATAAATATTCAGCCATGAACTACGATTCTTGGAAATTTGACTTGTAATTGCAACAATTAGCAATCTTTCCTATTTGCCACCATGTTTTTATTTGAAATTAACCTAGGCTGGTTTTTGTGGGGGAACCCTTGCACAATTTCTTTTAGTTTTGGTTTAAACAATCTTCCACCAGACCCAATTCCTGTTGCCAAATGCCCGTAAATTGATGCTTAGAATTGTTCACTTCAAATTTGGAACCCACCTGTTTAAACGTGTACTAGTTTAGTCACAGGCTCTCCTTTTTTTTCTCTTTGCTGACCAGTCCCTTGTAATGGTGCGCCTTAAATTTTGTGTTTTGACGCTGCAGGTAATTATGAACATGTCGTGCATCGGGACTCAACAAATCTGAAAAGAACTCCGAATTTTTAACTTTACTCAGTCTCTGGGACTCATTGTTGAGTGAGTCTAGAGCCAACTATGATGAGTAATTATCATCACAGAGAAAGTGTAAGATGGCAATCCTGTCCACTCTGATGATATCATACGCTGATGGGGTTTTGCCCCTTTGTGTACTCTCTGACTCATAACTATAGATTAACTATTTAATCTTTGCCTTCAGGGTCATTCTGTCCTGTAAATTTAAGGTCTCGTTTCCATTGTTTGTCAGGTGGAAGGACTGCTCCTCGTTGTGATGCACTCGTCACAACTCGGTACACAGCGCAAAGAGTTTGAGGGAATAGTTGGCAAGGTTGTGGCACTTGTCAATGAGCAAACCTCCTGTCACCAAGCCATTGCTGAGTCTTTAGATGAGTTAAAGGTTTGCAGTTTCCCTTATCTCGACTTGGGAAGTATATCTGGTCTACTTTGAAATTCTGTCAGTTGGGGTCTATCTGAAAGTTCATTTTCTATCGTTTTATGGCACTTTTTATTTACATGTGCTATAGGAAAACTTTTAGTTGTAATTATCCTAACAAATCTCCATTAATTTTACAGTTAGCATTTCTCTATGGCTTCCGTCTGCATGATTTGCTTAATTCACTATTTTTCTGACAGTCTGTATAAACCTGCCTTCCATCACAAAAAACACCTTTGAATTACACCATTTACTGTTTTGAAATTGGTCTCAAATTGGTCCTTACTAAGATAAATTGGTCTCAAATTGGTCCTTAGTTAAACTGGTCTCGAATTGGTCCTTAGTTGAATTGGTCTCAAATTGGTCCTTAGTTAAATTGGATTTAATGTCAGGACTTCAGAACTGACAGATGCTTATTGCTTGAGATACATTTCTATACGTTGGCTTGTCACTGCATGTCATTTAAATTATACATTGAGCATTGTCCCAAGGAATTGGAGATTTTTCAATTCTGTGCAAACCAGAAATCACTTCGTGAGTAAGGAACAAGTTGAGACCAATCTTATAGCAGTAAATGGTCTAAATCTAAAATTTATTTCTAAGATGAAATGTGAGATTATAGCCACTTTAGCGCTGCTATGTGGAATTTAATTTGTAGTGTTTTAAGACACCAAGTGAATGCACCAGACTTTCTGTTGAGAGCTGTTTTGTCAAAAACTTCTTTGTGATGTTACTTGACCAATTTTAAGTGATTACAGCGTCATTACAAACTTAACTTCCCAGCTGCCATAAAATTTAGCTAACTCTGGGCAGTGCTGTGCTCCAGTGTTGCTGGCAGAGAAAACAAATAAGAAAAAGTGTGTGTACATCCTCAGAGTACAGCCCTTGAACTGCGAGGGAAGATCTCTAGTGCCATAGAGAAAGTGGATGAGAAGTTGAACACGGAAGATTTGGCCAAACTGGAAGAGGGTGAGAAAGTGAACCTGGAGACACTGTACAGGGAGACGATGCACCAGTGCTTCAGTTTTGGCTTCGAAGTAAGTTAAGTGCTTACACGGGTTTTGTTTTAGTGCAAGTGAAGCAAGTATGTTCACAGGTTTTTGTTGTGTTCACAAAACTTTTGATGTGTAGTGTAAGTGAAGTAAGTGTATTGCTTTTGACATGTTGCTTCGGCTTGTAAATGAAGAAGTTAATGTTCACAGGCTGGTCTTGTGATGTGTCATATCCCAGTTTATGTGAAGTAAGGATATTGTTCACAACTTGAAAGCTTTTTACATGTCGCATCAGAGAGTAAGTGAAATAGTTTATGTTCACAGGGACTTTGAAAGGTCATATCTGAATGTTAGTAAAGTAAGAAAAATAAAATTGAAATTAAATCATCTTGAATCACTAAAGGAGCATGCCACCCAAAAAACAACCTAATTTGTATCAATTTAGATCGAGTAGTTCTACTCCATAACGACACGCACGGTTGCATTACCTGACACCTGACGGCAGACGGAGGTGTTGAAATTATCCAATGACGTAATTGGTTTCACATGCAGTCTGTTCAGCAGTTCACAACACTGGTTACTGGTGCCAGCTTATCGCTTGAAGTCATGGTTTAACACCAATAAATCATCAAACTTTGATGTAAAACCCTTAAAAATACACCAAGTTCTTATAAAAACGTGTTGTTTTATTTCGCTGTTATGGATTTATTGGTATTTGGACACACCGTAGCCTACGAAGTTTGGCAGGCCAATAAGGTCCGTAGCAGGAGTTTGGCGTCTGTTTGGAGATAAATTTGAAGTATTTTCCGTGAGATACAGATGGGAGAACCTAGATGTGTGTTGTTTAGACTTGTGATTTTTTTAGTTCTAAACACAAAACGCTAAGCCTTGTTATCCTGGCTAGTGGCTCTGAGCCCGATCAGGCTCGTTGCGGCCGGCCGGACTGACTCGTTATCCCGGCCGGACTGACTCGTTATCCCGGCCAGTGGCTTTTTAAACTGATCAGATTTCACGAACATAAACCAGCCAAAGTTCAGTGGGAACTAAAGTTCCAGTCAAGAAAATACCATACTAGTGAGCCAAAGTAATGTGCATGTGATTATGGTCGCCACGAAACTGCAAATCTACTTACTCGTCGGGAGCCGCGAATTCAGGTTCCACTTTGGTCACAGCACCATCAGGGCAGAAGTTGTACATTGACAATCATTATTTGAATAACATAAATGTAAATAAAGATTCCCCTAACACCTGGCCGTAGCATTGAAATTGAGTTGTTTCACAACAGTTTCTGCCAGCAAACACTAAATTTGCATGAGCTCACACAGCCTCGGTGTCCCATTGCTCCTTAAGCCGGTAACGCAGTGATTTATTCATTGCTGGCTTCGGAAATCATTTGCACTCACGAACACTCCAAAGGCATTACACAAATTGCATCTAATGAGACAGACTTTGTTTCAGTTTTATATAAGTATTGGTTAGGGTGAGAATAAATCATTTTGAAACAGAACGCTCAGTAATAAATGTCAACATGGCAACTCGCAATCCCGACAGCTTAGAGCTCATCAGTCCCGACTTCGCAGGTGGATCGTTAAGTTTCACAGGCTATCAATTCGAACAGGAATACAGTGATGAAGAAATACTAGAGAGGCGCTGTGAGCAAGCTCAGACAACGGAATGTATGGATAGTTATATGGTAAGCCGGCATTCGTCAGGCACTATCAACGTCTGCAGGCCACAGACACGGAGATGTTTCACAGCCTCATACTTGCTATTAACAGCGTACATTTCATTTTTCACTACCATGAGCTACATCCTAAGCATTTCGGACTCTCGAGAAAGTCGAAAAAACGATATACCCGCTTTCCTCACAGCTGATTAGTTCGGATAAGCGGGAACGATGCACTGCAACATAGCGGCACTCACTCTGCATATGAACCACTGACGTTACTAGCGTCGTTTCTCACCTTCCTCACAGGTTAACGCAACACCTCTTGGCAAGGTAAGGTCTACCGTATGCGAGGCGATGTGGATATAGACCGATTAAGATGGCAAAAAAGACTAATTAAATTGGGTGGCATTTTCCTTTAATTTCCGAAAACAAGGAAGAGGCTTCATTTTACACCCCATTACTTTTTACAGTTCATCAATTTCCTACAGTTGACCATATTTCCAGCTGTTTTTTTATTTATGGTGTTGTTGCAGTATCACAAAGAAGTGACACGGCTAGTGAGCGGAGACACTCGGCAGAAACTAGGTCAGGGTTTGTTGTCGTTTGCCAGGCAATGGATGCAGTTTGTCACCAAGAAGTGTGAACGAGGGCGAGGGCTGAGACCAAGGTGAGAAATTAGATCACTATTCTTGAAATAAGATCTTTTCTTGAACAAAAAACATGGAAATTTTTCAGAAACCAATGGAGGCTGATCATGTTGGACTGGTGACTCGTATCGCGGCCTGACTACCAGGAGATCCTTCACAGTGGTTGGCATAGGGGAATAGTTTGACTTGGTGAAAAGAGCCTTTTACAATGTATGTGATTAGACGTTATTCACTTTAAGCAATTCCCCCTCCGCCTCCCCCTCCTCCTCCTCCTCCTCAGGGCTCTGGTATCCTTCCAGATTCACATGATCACTCAAAAGTCTCCCAGCATGAGTCATCAGTCTTATGTGACTTGTTCAATATTGTTTAATTAGGTCACTCACTGTGACCACACATATAACCTTTCTGACATGAAAACTTCACGGTATTTATTTCTCAGGTGGGCTAACCATGGTCTGGAGTTTCTGATTGTGGCTTGCGAGCCTCGTAATCTGGCCAGCCTGTCGGGTAGTGAGTTTGAGATGTTGAAGGACAGTATCAACAACTGTATATCTCATGTGATCGGCAGCAAGGACAAGGCAGCAGGTGCAACAAGACCTTTTGAACTATTTTTTCATCTTCAGCTTTTTTGAATTTGTTGACATTATTTTGTTTTACATTCTTGTAACACCATAGATTATAGACAACATATTTGCAACTTCGCCATTTTCTTGCATACTATCCTAGAGGAGGCGCCTCTGTCCTAAATTATCTGTTTCAGTTTCCGGTTAGTGTATTGTGACGACACAACAGCCGACCATGATTAGCAGACGACGTACTTGCCAGAAATAAAACCAGATAATTTGGCCAGGTGTCGCTAGTGAATAATGACACCATTGCTTCTGTAAGAGCATAGATTTCGTCCACTGAAAGTATACGGAGTTGGTGGTCCATGTACTATAGTCTATGGTAACACTAACATTAATGGAGACTCCATGAGATGTCTTCAATTCATGATTTATATTTTGCTGATTAATTGAAAGAGCTTTCAACTTTCTGCCTATGCGATTACAGTAGAATTCATTACACTTTGTTTATGAAGGTCAAGAAGGCAAAACTTAGCTTAATTTGTTCAACACATGTTTAATGATAGAACTAGAACACTGCATAACAAAAGCAATCAGGCAATTTTCTTTTCCACTTCATTCTCAGTCATGAGGGAAGGCTACATTGATGATGAATTTGGCTTCTGTCCAGCTGTGATGTTGAATACTTTTCCTGTTTACTATTAATTACTGCTACTAAGTAACACACACTTCAGTAGATTTAAGTCGTATGTTCCCTGTTGAATTTAAAATGCAATTAATAAGTGAAATATCAAATATAACCAAGTGACTACATGGTTTTCAGAGCGCAGACATTTTCCGCAGCGAGTCAATAGTCCAGATGTTACAGCACAGCGATACGCGTACAAGAATCAGTTGTCGTGTCCAGACCCCATCCGGCCCAACAGGTCTTTGTCAACGAGGTCCACCCAAAGTGACCCTCCCTCCACTCCCAACTCTGCTGAAGTGTTTGGTTAGTGGATGTACAGAGCAGTTGATCTTTCCACTGTTTTTTCAATGTGGTCAAAACCTTCAGAATTATGACATTTTGCAGCTGAATAAAATACTACCCATTCTAGAAACCATTCTTTTTGTAATTTAATTTTCCAATATGCCATTTGCCTAGCTATGCCTTTGCTAGTCGTAGTTACATTTTTTCTGCACCTCCTCACTGTTGGAATGTACTTGAATGGTTAGATGTTGAAGTCATACAAAGGGCCAGGAGTAGCTGCTAATACAACTGCTGTAACTGTTAATGTTAGTCTTGGTGATGAAGAATTAGGCAGGTATAATACATAATGCTGACCCATGATTCTACTGCAGCCCTTGGTAAGGAGCTGAGAAGCCAAAGTTTGGACCACCATGATGTGAAGATAATGGATGGAGATGATGGTGGATTGGTGATGGAGGTGGATGGACAGGGTGAGACTTGACTGGAGGAGGCTGGGGGGTACTCTTAATGTATCATAAGGACTGCGGGATGGAGTTATTCCTATGGTATCATAGTGAAAGGGTTGTTGGATGCTGGGGGTACTCCTAGTCAAGAGAGGGGCTGTGATATGTATTGGTATGTTGGCTGACTAGAAGTGTAGCAGTTGGATGTTTTCACTAAGTGATGGAAGGCAATATGTGGGTAATAGAGTTACTGTGAATTGTTTTGTAATAGTTCAGTAGTGAAGTGTTGTTGTATAGGTCCTGCCATTATAGTAGGTGTTTTACCTACAAGTGACTGGTCCTGCCATTATAGTAGGTGTTTTACCTACAAGTGACCGGTCCTGCCATTATAGTAGGTGTTTTACCTACAAGTGACTGGTCCTTCCATTATAGTAGGCGTTTTACTTACCAGTGACTTTAAAATTATTGTTCTATCTTAGCTTAAAGGCAACTTTTCTATCTTGTGATTGTTCTTTACTGTTTTCTCTGGCATTACTTTCTAACATTTCCTACCAGTCAGGAGTGGTGGGAGTTTTATTCCAAACAAGAGAAAACATCACTTGAAGTATTACCAACAAAAGTGGTCTTGATGGCTTTGCTGGGACTGCTTTTCTTGTACGTGATTTATCTTATCCATCTTCTGTGGTGTTAATTTCTAACTTTCCTGACCAATTAGCATTCAGAGTTGTTCCAACCAATGCCTTCATATGAAATAATATTTATTGTTACAGTAATGATCTGGTTAAACTGATGACTGTTTTTTCCAGTTACATCAGAGCCAGCCAGTCCAATGCAGGTGGTCCAGGCTGCAATTAGTGTGCTAGAGACTGAACGTAACAACAAACTCTTCAAAAGCCAGGTGATTGGCAGAGTCACAGGAAGGAAGAGCGAGATAGAGTACCATATCAGCGGCCGACGAGTCAACTTTAAGTGGCAGAGGGGGCAGAAAATTGGTGAGCCATTCAAAAGTTTATTCAAGATAGAGTTCAAGGCAGATATTTTAGTCAAGTCTCATTGATCAAAGACATGCTGTATGCTGTCTATTTCTTAATCAATGTTTTCTTTTTAGGTGAGGGTCAGTTTGGCAAGGTGTACGCGGCTGTCAACATGGATACTGGAGGCATTATGGCTATGAAGGAGGTGAGTCTGTCACCTGACACAAAGTGGTGCTCAGGCATTATGGCTATGAAGGAGGTGAGTCTGTCACCTGACACAAAGTGATGCTCAGGCATTATGGCTATGAAGGAGGTGAGTCTGTCACCTGACACAAGGTGGTGATCAGGCATTATGGCTATGAAGGAGGTGAGTCTGTCACCTGACACAAGGTGGTGCTCAGGCATAATGCCCTTTTTGGTGACAACATTAAAAAATAATTGTCGGTTTGTTTGTTAAACTTTATTATAGACAATGACAGTAAAAATAAAGAGAGGAAAGCTTGACAGAGAAACAATCTGACATTTAAAAGTAGTTGAATTCTGGTGTTTATGATTGAGGTATAAGTTGTCAACACAGCCTTCAGTTTTGAACTACAGAACAGTCAATATATTACATAATTATTTGTGTATTTCAATTGCTGATGCTCGAATATTTGCCTTTAATAAGCTTTAATTTACGATAGCTATCTGTTTCGTACCATACTAATTATGAAGTAAACGTTCACATTTTGCTTATTTGATTGTGTTGTGGAGCTGTATGTAATAAAATTTCACTTGTCCATCATATTAAAGCTAATTTACTATTAACAATGATTTTAGATCAAGTTTGTCCCTAATGACCACCAAACGATCAAAGACATCGCTGATGAGATCAAGAACTTTGAGGGTATTCAACACGAGAGTCTAGTAAAGTACTATGGTGTTGAGGTGCACCGGGTAAGTGCTGTTTATTCACTGTGTGTGCGAGCATAATTGTGTTAATAGCGAAAATGACTGGTAATGTAATAACTATCAGGGTGGCAAAATTGTAATTGCAGAATGTCTTAATTACGGAATGGCTTAATTACAGAATGGCTTAATTACAGAATGTCTTAATTACAGAATGTCTTAATTTCAGAGTGTCTTAAGCACCTTACTAACTTTCCAGGTAATTTTCATTAATTCTCGGTCATGGATGAACACTTACTATGACTATGAATTTAACTTCCAACCATAGTGACAGGGAATTCTGGGTCATTTAGTATGCATACCTTTTTAAAAGTATTAGTGTATTGTGGATGCACGTCTCTTTATTGTTATGTATTCTCGCTAGGGGTCAGTTTTGGTTTTACCTTGTGTTCAGTTGTTGAGCGGGCAGTTCAAATTGGTCTGTGACGGGTTGCGGACGTGAGTGGAGATTGTTAATGAGACACTGGTGCTGAACATTTTAGTGGCTGTTCACATGCTGTCAAACTATTGAGTAAGTGTTTGTTGATGTGGTGAGCGTATCCAACTGTGTAGACAACTATGTCTGCTCTTGTGCGTGGAACTCGTCTGTAACATTTAGCAGGAAGCTGTGGACCACGTGGGAATACTAGCTGATTACGGCGACTCAAGATACCGCAAGCTCAAGTGATAGTGTTGGCGTTCAATGACGACATAGTTCTGGTTTGTCCAGCCTCCGTCCCTGTATTGAAAATTAGGTGTTGTGTCCAAACAACAAATGGTTCTGCATGTTTGGAACTTTTTTTGTTTGCATTGTTAAAATAGATGTTAAAGTGAGGCATTGTGCCCTAAACAACAATCCACCACAATCATTTTTGCAGCACCACCAAAATGTGCAGGCAGTGAATAAGCCAGTTTCCATAAAATGAACTGTTGATGTCTGGGTTTGATATAAACTGTTGCTTTAGTCCATTTTCAGCACATGAAATAACCCACCATGATACGCCAGCTTGTTGCTCATTTTTTCAGGTGATAGCGAATTATTGATTCTTTAAAAGCCCAGAAATTCCTTTTCTGAAATCTGAATGAAGAATGTGTTTTGACCAGTTTGTAACTTGGTATGTGGTTTAAATCGAAATTTAATTCCTCTGACAGAAAGCTGGTTTATTGCAGCTTTAATTTCTGGTGTCGTTCTTAACAATCAGTAATGAGAGAACCAGAACTTGTTTAATATTGTGTGTCATGCTTGATGTTTTTGCAGGATGAGATGTTAATCTTCATGGANTTGTGTCCAAACAACAAATGGTTCTGCATGTTTGGAACTTTTTTTGTTTGCGTTGTTAAAATAGATGCTTAAGTGAGGCATTGTGCTCTAAACAACAATCCACCACAATCATTTTTGCAGCACCACCAAAATGTGCAAGCAGTGAATAAGCCATTTTCCATAAAATGAACTGTTGATGTCTGGGTTTGATATAAACTGTTGCTTGAGACCATTTTCAGCACATGAAATAACCCACCATGATACGCCAGCTTGTTGCTCATTTTCTCAGGTGATAACGAATTATTGATTCTTTAAAAGCCCAGAAATTCCTTTTCTGAAATCTGAATGAAGAATGTGTTTTGACCAGTTTGTAACTTGGTATGTGGTTTAAATCGAAATTTAATTCCTCTGACAGAAAGCTGGTTTATTGCAGCTTTAATTTCTGGTGAGACGTTCTTAACAATCAGTAATGAAAGAACCAGAACTTGGTTTAATATTGTGTGTGTCGTGCTTGATGTTGTTGCAGGATGAGATGTTAATCTTCATGGAGTACTGTGATGAGGGTACAATAGAAGAGGCTGCTAAGGGGGGTCTCAACGAGACTATGGTACGCAAGTACACCAAGGAAATCCTGGTGGCAGTCAATAAACTCCATGAAAACAGCATCGTGCATAGGGATATCAAGGGTAGGGTCACTGTATTGTTTTACATGCACCATGATTATTATCTCCTAATTTTGGAAAGTCAGTGTCGTCAACCGTCCATGTAGGCACGGTTCAGTGATTGAAGCAGATTGTCAATTCAATTCAGTAGCCTCAGCAAGCATTATTGTTCTCATAAATGATTTGTTTTTTTTTTGTTTCTTTTTTATTTCGATAAAGTTGAGTTTTATTGTCAGGTCTTTGGTAATTTTATTAGAAATTATCAATTGATTTTCCTGTAACTTCAGGTGCCAACATATTCTTAACGTCCAACGGACCAGTCAAACTGGGAGACTTTGGATGCTCAGTTAAACTGAAGAATCACACAACAATGCCAGGAGAGGTGAACAAATTAGTGGGCACCACAGGTAAATGATATGCAAACCCTTCACTTCAGTATTACAGTAGGAAATCTGCTCCCCTTGGCGACTTACATGGTCACTGTGCGAGCGGAAAAAAAAATTGTGCTAGATTCCAAACATTCTTAAGATCTTTAGAAATGAAGGTCAGTATTAACATGGCTGTAAATTTTGCATTCTGTCCAAGAAGTAAACTGTTGATTTAAGCCACTTACTGCTGTTTACTTGGTGTCAAATTGTTTCTTACTCAGATGATAAACGATCTCTGGGTTTGCTAGAACTGACAGTTCGCTATTGCTTGGTATATAAAATGGCATGTCGTGTCAAGTCAACTTGTGCAGGTTTGTCTCGAGCAATAACAAACAGTCGGTTCTTTGGAAGCCCTTAAGTAATTACTCACTTGACTAAGGCACAGTTTTTATAACGGTAAGTAGTCTAAATCAGAATTAGTATTTTGTGGTTAAACTTAGGGGCTGGTTCCAAGAAACTGTCTTAAGTTCATATTTGACTTAAGTCTAAGATTTGTCTCAACCTCCAAACATTAAAACTTCCAAGTCCTGTAATTTAAAAACTTAATGTCAAACTTCCGATCACTTTCTTGGAACGCACTTACGACAAATTTAAGATTCATCTTTGTCTTAGTGAAGTCAGATTTCTTGGAAAGGGGCCCAAGTTTATAGCCACTTTAAAGAAGGTTCGTGGACAGAGGTTATTTAATTTATTCACAATTTGAACTATAAGGTTTGTCTCACTTAATAAAAAACATGGAATTCTGTGTTCTCAGGTTGTATTTGACATAACTGTATTGATTGACTGCAGTTTACCCCGCAAGCCAATTTCTTACATCTACTAGTATCATTTCTGGTTCTACATTGCAGCTTTCATGGCACCAGAGGTGATTACTAAGAATGCCACTGAAGGCCATGGTAGAGCAGCAGATATCTGGAGTCTTGGCTGTGTTGTTGTGGAAATGTTCACTGGAAAGGTATGGATTACTACGGGACATGTAGTGTTAAACCTGTCATTAACCTGTATTCCGTGAAAAACTAAACATTTGGTTAAGATTATGTAATACCTTATCCACTTGTTGGTGTACATAGCCAATTGTCTATAAAGCTATAATAACATTTAACTCTGACAGTAAAAGGTTAGTATATATTTCCTGAATGATTAAACAGCATGTTTGAGAACATTGGATATGGTCTAAAAGCTTCTTATGAATCCAATGAGCCATGTCTGAGATATGATGTTTCAAAACTGGCCATTTTTCGAGTGTCCTACATAACCTGTAGACCATGTAACAAAGGTGTTTCTTTCCCAAATGAGATGATATGAAGTGACAATTAGTTATTCCCTGAGGCCAGGCTCAGGTAGATATTTTGACCCAGAGGGTTATGTGACTGGCTGAGGCTGGTTTCTAGGCAAAATGATTTGCCACTTCTGCTCAAGTTCATACTGTATCTGCCCTAATAAGCGCCCAGGGCACTTAGAAAAATTCTTATTGTGTCCTAAGATGACTGATACCCGGTCTCCAAAGGTATGAAGTCATAAGCTAGGATTCATGAAATTTACGATCTGTGATGTAGCTGTAACCTATGACAGACTTTCTACAAAATTGTGGTGCATTTTTATCAAACTTCTTTGTTGAATTACGATCATTTTTCAGAAAATTGTGCTGAAATCCCAGGGCGAAAACTTGCCGACTGATGTGTCGCAGTTTCGACTCAACAAATTACCTGAAGTCCTTAAGTTTTCAAAATAGCATTCTTGCGGAATCGGGATTAACTGTAGAATAAATCCAAATTTGTGCTAGATCATACCCTGCAACACGAGAAAAATCTCTGGACCAACACACTTGTTGTTGTAACGTGACGTTTGTTTTCAAGTTCGTCTGCATGTGTGTTGAGCAAGCGCATGCGTGTCATCAGATTTCATTTGCCAGAGTAAACGCAGTGCGACGATATATAGGTGTGCATTGTAACTAAAGAAATTTACACATTAAGCAGTAAAGCAGAACGTGTTTTATTTTAGCACTTGCTGGTCTTATCTGTTAAAAAACGTTCGAGAATTTCTCGGTAAGGCAGATATGAAATGTCATTGAATTTCCGGGTGACTGGATGCGTGACAGTCTAACTGTTATTTTCCGGGAGATTCGGTCAAGTTTTTCTTAGTGTTCGTGTTCAAAGAAATTTGGATTCCTGTTGAGTTAGAAGATCTGTTCTGAAAGGCCAAATCATAGTTGTGGGACACGTTACTCGCAAGCTCATCAAAACTTAAGCGTTTTTTGAAGCACTGCAGAAATTTCAAGTGTATGGTCACGGCTAAATACCAACGTAGCGGCGAGGTTCGTGGTCTACAAATTCTGCGCTTAATGATTTTTCAGGACTGTCGGATATTATTGATAAATTGAAGACGTTACTGTAGAATTTTAGGTATAAGGCATTTTTCGCATGTACAAGTTCATGGGCTGGGCGCTCATTTTAGCGAAGTCTGAAAACGCATGGGGGGCGCTTATAGGGGCATGGGTGCTTATTAGGGCAAATACAGTAAATCACTTCTCATCTGAGTAAGGAACAAGTTGAGACCTGGCTAGAGTTCAGTAGCTGACTTGTAGCTAGAATAATCTTATTAGCCACAATCACGTATTCTCATTTATACACGGCAATCTCGCAATGTCTTGCTTTTCTACGGAGGTCGTAGTGTTATTGAACTCTGATGTAAATATAGCTCTTTAATAATGGTGGAAGAACTAATAAGAAGTTATTGATGATGGTGGATTTATGGCAACTTGAAGTGAATGCATCTTTGTGTGATGTGGATTATGTAATTTTGTATGCAGTGACAGAGGTTGACATTACCATAAACGCATGCCTTCTGATAGTTTTGTGTGACTCTTGTTGCGCAATACTTCCATCCTTTCAAGATTTTTGTTTTGTTCTTTTTCTGGTGAGATTAATAAAAAGAGAATAAAATTTTATATTTTTCTATTTGAATCAATTGTTACAAGCTGCACTTATAATACTTATGGGAAAGTTTTGCAAAGCATTGGTAACTCACCAATTGAGATGAATGACATTCATTGCTGACTTTAATGCAGAATGCGTAATTAATTAAGTGTATCACAACTCTCCATCAAAGAATTCCTCTCAAGCTCAAACTTAAAGGTGTATTCCCGTCTTCACACTACGGAAATTGTTTGGAGGTGTCTTATGTTGGATGTCCATTACGATTAGCACCAATAAAAAGTTACATGGAGGACATATTTATGGGCACTATGGGAGTACGTGAACAGTATGTAATATAAAAAGGAGTGATTTCCATAAAAGAGATGGTAGCTTGCTTGTTTACTGATAAGACATGGTGTACTGTTTTGTATTGTAGAGGCCATGGCATGAGCTGGAGAGCAACTATCAGATCATGTTCAAGGTGGGTATGGGCGGCACACCGACCATCCCGGACACGCTCAGTGAAGAAGGCAAAGACTTCCTGTCCCTCTGCTTTGAACAAGATCCCAAACAGAGGGCGCTGGCAAGTCAGTTGATGGACCATAAGTTCATTAAGGTAACCAGCAAATAATGAGAATAATAGCTACTGTTTTAACAATTGAATAATAATATGGCTGTCAATTTCAAATGAAACCCAGAACATGTATTTGATAAGTGGCACATTTGTGTTTGGAAGCTTGTGCACACAAACAGAAAGTTGAGTACAAATTATTAGTATGTTCTGTTTAGGCAGAAAGAAAAGAAAATGTACACTCTTGTAGTACTGATTTGTGCATTTTAGAAGCAGTGACAGTATTTTTGTGCAAGTCGATATCTATTAATGTCAGGTTTTAAAAGCAAGAACATGAGACATAAGTTAATTTCATCAACCAAGTACACTCTACTAGAGAGCAGTAGTAAGAGTTAGGGGTTCATTCAACACAGACTTGAAAGCTTTTGACTCAACCCACTTTATGCACGTTTGAGCAGAAATGATCCGCCCCTCACTGTACTTCCCCTTATCATCATGTTCTCTTCCCCGAGCTGAATCAGGTGCAATTGGAAACTATAGGAACACTGCAAGCGCTTACCACTGTACCAACAGCTGGTCCAGTGTAGTAGCTATACAAATAATCCTCATGGTAGTTGGCAGTTAATTTTTCCATTTAGTAGCTCATTTTTTGCATTCACCATGTTATGCATTCGACGTAATATCTGTGGAGCCAGTCTTCATTTCTCACATTATCACTGTCAGCATTTCTCGAATGATAAAGGAATGCTGAAGAATTGTCTGTGAGGGAAGAATGTTCTTAATAGTGAGATTGCCTTTCTAGTTTGTGAGACAAGAAGATAGCTGTCCTGATATTGCAACATTTGTATCACCCTAATTACTCTTAGGTTCACTACCTATGATATCTCAACTCACTTATGATTTCTGGTTCAATAATTGAAAACTTGTTTTGCTGTTTCTTACTCAGAAAATAAGTTGATCTTTTCTTTAGTTACGAGATGTGTTTCTTTTGTAGGTTTATTTGGAAGATGATGTCAACTCCAGATAGCCTTAATTTTTGTTCACACGAGGTGCTTTTTGGAGAGCTGTTGCAGTCTTTCCCCAGTGTCCAATTGTGGGTTTAAAGGACACGTTAGTTTACTTAGTCTTACAACTTGGCATGTACAGTGCTGCTGTAGATAGTAGTTTTTAGATACTTACAGTTATTGTGGCATTGCATGTTTCTGTCATCCAAATGTCCTATTAATTCAATCTAAGATATAACAAGTTTCAGATGGTTTAACATCCATTAAGTATGGTAAAGTCTTGCCCATGTTGGATATTATATGGCTGACTTATTTATTTAAATAAGTAAAAAATTTAAAGACTATTGGTACCAGATAATGCTGAAATCATTTGAAGTTCAATACCATATCTATCATCAATAAATGTCTTTATGAGCATTCACAACAGTGTTTAGAAGCTTTTGAAAAATGGTCAATTTTTGAGAGCTTATCTTTGTCTCAGTTTGTTGATATAGTACTGTTATTTGCTAATGAACTCCTTCTTGGCCATAGCACAAGTATGATGGAAATATTGGAGATGGTGTCAATTCTTTATTTCAAAATTTGAGTATGGTATATTTCACCTATTACGCACACAATATGGTGGTGAAGTGAAAATTTCTTGTCAATTTCTTGATCTAAATACGGATTATACTAAATCTTAAGGCTCTTATTGTCTGAATTTGTAATAAGAAGACGTTTTTTAAAGTTTCTATTAATTGCAGCAAAGTAATCAGCATTTGTAAAATCAAATATGACAATTTTTGTAATTAGCTTTATGTGTAATAAGTGGAAGATTTACGGTACATCAGACAAATGCCAAAATCAAAACAAACAAAAAAGACTAGCCACTGGTGGACATATGTGTTCCAACATAATTGTCATGCTGTTTATGAATCTGGCATGTGCACAATGTGACTTTAATGATTTGTCAGCTCAACAGCACCGCTTTATTTCGAGTTATTTTTATTCGGTAGTGAGTTGAAAACAATGATCTTCTTGTCTAGGTCACAGCTATAATAGCGTCAGTATTCTGTGATCAGTAGTCAATCTGGGCGTGATCTATGACCGTACGATATATGGAACCAATGTGATTTGTTGTCGGTAAAAAAATTGTCTATTTTAATGATTTTAAAATGGGCACTGATTAGTCATGTTTGGGTGTAAAGATAATTATGTGTTAGTGTATGTTTGATCATTAGTTTAGGAGAAATCATGTTCATTTGTTAATTAGGTCATCTTATTCAGTTTCTGTGGATGTTAATACTATTGCTTTGAAGGAAATGTCACCAGTTTTAATGCCTTTCTGGTCAGTTTGGCATATATTACGTAGAACACTGTAAAAGTTATTTTGAAGTTCTTTAGTCGATTTCAATTGAAACGAAACTGGTAAAAGTAGAAATGTTACTCACTTATGGGAGAATCATTTTTTCTTCTGAATAACGGGCATCAAGTTTGTTCTCTAAACCCGTGCACTTTGTAAGTGACTATTGATGCAAAAACGGCAGAACTTTAATTAGTGCAAGGGGTGATGCTGTGAGCGAATTTTGAAAACACCAATCAGTCCAACTAAGAAGTGTTCACTCATCTTCAGTTCCAATAACTGTGCTCAGTTTGTGAGAGGCCTGCAGATGTTCAGTCCTAGCTCTTTTACATAACAATTAGAGACTTTGATTTGAGCAGTTATGTCAGAACCAGGTTATAAAACCAATGCAAACAATGATTCAGTGAGTCAGACATGCAGTGTTTTCACTGTGGCCCTTGTATACAACCTCACACTTTCGGGTTAAAGAATTTTTATTGTTGTTTTTATAAAAATCTCCTGAAGATTCAAAATACATTCCAGAAAATGTTCAAAACTGACCAAAAATATCATCAAAAAGGTAGCATTTCCTTTTCAATATCACTTTATAGATTTTAATTGTCATCAGTGTCACTCGTATTATGATACACGTTATGTGTTTGTACCTACGGTATGCAGTGTGTATTTATTTATTTATTTAGTACCTGCATTTGTGATAAACCGTGATGTCATGGATGGACCCTTAAGATTGTTGGGATGGTATGACTTCCTGCCACATTCGAGTGCCCTGATTGGCTCATACAATTGCACTGCTGACTACGGTAAAATCTCGCCAATTTAGGATACAATGTAGTCCACTAGAGAAATTTTACTTTCCCTTTTTTTCTCGTGAAAGATAATTAGCGTCAAATAAATAATTATCAAAGATGCCTACCATCAGACAATGATTCTGGTATATTGTGGGCATTCATGACAATGTTAAAACATTTATTTTTGTCTGAATTGGGTGAGATTTTACTGTACATTAATGTACATTTTGATATAAAATGTACACTTTGATGGAAATTGTTTTTGTGAGTCTTGTTTCATTAACTAATTAATTAAATGTTAAACGGAGATTAAAACCTTAATTGTCCATGAGAAAGGAGGGTTGGTAATTATTTTTAAACAATTAAAATATTAGCCTTTTCATTGTGTACAGTTACAATATTGTTGTTTGCTTTGTAGACTGTTTGCATTATGAATTCAGGCCAAACTGTCATCTTAGCATGATTTATGTATTCAGAAGACCAGTTCTTGAAATGTCCAGCACTTTACTTTAGCTATAAATTGATACAGTACATAGCAAAAGTATGTAAAGAAAATGACCGCGAGTTTTCCTTCATGACCACGGAAGCTGAATTCAATGTTAAAGCCAAGATTGAAAGGTGAATTAACAAGAAAGTCTGAAATTTGACTCAGCCATTAGTCATTTAGTAGAATATTGCTCCTATGAAAGTCATTACCAGTCATTTTTTCAGATAACACACTTAGCTGTCATGGCGAAAGTGGCATTTTGTCTGATTACTTCCTGTCATTTACTGTATTTTTTCATTGGCAAAATGGGTTGTGGGTGAAGATGAGAACAGTGTTTTGATTTGTGAGTGGATTATTGTGAGAGGCAAAGCGAATGTAAAGTCTTGTTTAGAAATCACATGTTTAGCAATTGTACATGCCTTTCAAAACTGAAAAAAAATTCTAGTGTTGTTAAAACCATATTGAATGTAAATTTATAATCAGTTGCTGGTTGTGTATAGCCTTGGTCATGTACGAGTTTGGGTAGTCTTTGCGGGTGGGAACAGAGACCTGTTTACTCAAGCCCCTCGCATATTGCTTGCTCTTTGCGGCAAATATGCTGGCCGTGACATCCTCCTTGGACATCTTCACATGCAGGACACTAGAAAGGTGCAAACAATGAGCACAAATGGACATGTTCAAGAAAATTGCTTCTGACGCTGCCTTTGTTGCCAAGGTGTTTTGAAAATCTTTGGTGAGGACAATAATATGTGTGCACAAAAGGGATGCACCAAAGTTTGTAGTCATGTGGATGGGTTTTTTTTTCTAAAACGTGATTCTTTTATATTATGTTCACTTCACGAAAATATTTATTGGTGGAAGTTAGGTAGTTGTATCCGAGGGCTGAACTGCTGTGGGGAGATAAGTTGAACATCACTAGAAATGCCAAGCTTGGATTTCGTCAGCTGGTAGACAGCCCCAGAAAGAGATTGGCATCCATGCTTCAGTACCGTTGGTTGATTTTTAAAAAACGTAAAGTAGTAACCAAAGAATTTTTTAAAAGTTTATAGTGTTTGCAGCCTTAGACTAATTCTAGTAGTCAATTGAATACCTTGGACTTTTTGTCCCCCCCCCCCGGGTGCGCGAATGCCGAGTTTTGGACCAACCAGACTACCGATGCACTCCCTCTAGTTGTATTTTTTCATATTTGCCTCTTTATCTTCATAGTGACTGTAGGGGCATGAAAGCATTTTCGCGCCCACAAAAGAGTGGAGTTGGCTTGGGACATTCATATTTATATACAATTATTCATAGTATTCATTTGTTCCAGTCGGTGCTGTAAGAATTCGTGTTATCCATGGGTTAATGATCGTGCTTGAATCGTTGCCTTGTTTCACTTGTCATCTCAAATAAGTGGTGAATTCTCTGGAAACATGGAATAAATAATTCTTGCTAGGAACTCATGGGGTACTTTTCTTTGCTGGAGTTGCTTTTCCAATAAGGTAGCATAACTAGTGAGAACAAAAGGCTAACTTCTGAAGAGGGCATGTGATTCTAAGTGTCTAGCAATGATGTTTCTTGGCGCGTATTGACACCGAGAGGCACAAATTTATCAAGGGCATGAAATACGGCTTTTTAGGGACATATGATGACTTTAAATTCCACGGTGTTGTGTCCTACTAAAGGGCCACTGCTTCATTTTCTTCCTGGGGTTTTCTTGGTCCAAATAGATCTGCTAACTTCTGTGTATGCAGGACCAAAGAAAACGTGACTGTACACTGAAACTGACGTACTTCGAAACATCAAAGCTGATCGGAATCGTTTGAAGCTTTCACTTTTTTATGCACTTTTCTCCAAATGTTGGCCAGTGCTATCAAAATTATAACTTAGGTTTTTATGAAAAAAAATCAAAAATTGTATAAAACAAAAACCAAATGATTATTTAGGAAACAAGTACACCTTGGGAAAAAATAGTTGGGAATGTATACGCGCGACCTGTGAATTTTTGACCCCAGATTACATTTTCACTGGGTCTAAGTTACGCATAGAATTCTCATCCTGTGAAAAAATTGTCCCTCCGCAGTAAACTTGTCACGTAGATGGTGTCGCAGGGGACCTCGGAGGCATTTTTCAACGCTCCTCTTGCAGTCATGGAATGCCAACTTCGATCTCGCGCTGCTGAGGTTGCGACGCGCATAAATAATCGTCATTTTACATAGCTGACAGGTTCAAAAATATATGTTAATTCTAAAAACCAAGATTGTCACCAAAATGCCAAAAATAATAGAGCGCAGCAGTAACATAAAAAATGGACCCGGTCCAGAGAGGTTGTAAAATGACTAAACCAGCAGGGTAACAATTTCAATGGTTCAAATCCTTTCTACCCTATCGAGACAAAGATACTGTAATATGGATCCCTCACAGTTGCTGTGAAGAATTTGGGCAGGCATTCATCTAAAACTATACGTCTTATTGCGCCTTTGGTACCGTTTGAAGCTGTTATTAAGCAAAAGTTAAGGATGCAGTGACAGTTGCGAAAATGTGATAAAATAATTACTCCAACAATCTATCCGAAATTTGCAGATAAAGGTTTTCTCATAGTTAAAAATAAGCAAACATCTATTGTTTAGCTTTGAAATGTACTGTGGATATATCTAGGTTGCAGTGTAGAGCCCTCCATAGTAATTTATAAATCGACTCATTTCTTCACGAAGTAAAAATTAGTGAGTCTGGTACATGTAGTGGATGTTACCCAAAACAAGAGACATTGGAACACATTTTTACGATTGTTATGTTACTAAAGAAAGTGGACTGTGGGAAATAACCAATAATATTCATGGCGAAGTTATTTTGAACACCCGTTGCATAGTTGTTAGCATTCGAGAATGAAAAAACGGGACAACTGGATCGAAAGCGGGACTTCCAGATAAAAAAGGACATCTGGGTCTATGCCAAAATACAACGGTGAAATGCAAGCCACAACACACAAAAACGCACCTTTAGTGTTTATTTGCGGAACGGGAAACGTAACACTCGAACGTGCCCAACAGCTTAAGTCAAATGGAAAATTGCGAGGGCCTCAAAAACCAATGAAAAGCATTTTTTCTCTTTAGTCGATCGGGAAAATAGGGCAGGGAAATTACAATAGTAAATGATAATAGGCCCACGTCAATTTTTCCGTGAGTCAAAAAGCGGGACATTTTGATGGTGTGGCGGGATGGTGAGAAAAAAATCAAAATGTGGAACAACCCGCCGCCATCAGGAGAATCGGCAAGTACAATGCACGCTGTCAGACAAAGTATTGGATTGGAGTTCTCATATGCGTCGTTTATTGGCCTTTAGTGTCGCTTCTGAACTGAATGTACAACCCGGGCGGCAAAGTCGATTTAGTCCACTTTCGTAGGGGCATAAGGAGGCACACTACAGTTATTACAGGGTTTTGGATGCCGACGTACACCGAAGTGGAGATGAAGCCTTAAATTTGCTCACGCAGTCCTCATCGAGAGTCTGAAAAAAGCAAAAATTCTTTTAACATTCCCAATCACAAGCACGTAGGCCTACTCTTGATAACTGAAACTTTTTTAATCGCCGGGTTAATTCACATCGGCAAAATCGCCGCACACAAAAATTCGGACCAAAAAACCACAATGACCACTTCCATGCAAGTGGTAGAAAAAATGTGACTAGAGACAGATTCAGGATGCTCGTTCTCTCTAGATTTTAAAAATGTTGTCATAGTACGCCCCTTATACCAGCTACTTTTTTATCAATTTTGATCTGTTTGATGAGCCACCTGAACTCGCACCCAGGATTCGCAGACAGGGTTGAAAGCAAACGGCAGACACCATTTTGCACCAAAAGTAAGTCACGGCTAAAAAAATTGTCTTTTTTCATTCAAAAACACAAGCAAATCAGTTTCCTGGCAATTGTTTTCATGAACACATTCCTCAACCGCCAAACCCTAGGTCGCAGCTTAATCGTTCAGTGCAACCTAAGCCAAGTCACAGCTGCCCGAATTCGACTGCGATGGGCGAATCGTCGCGGTCCCAATGACAGTGCCTACGGTTGTGGGTGTCCCTGCCTGTGTATCTCATTGTTCAAATCTCCGCGGTCCGCCACGTATGCCATCATGGGCCTAGACAACGGTGACGTCTATGTTTCGTACATTGAAAATATACTAGGACCACGCAGGGAACCAGCGAGCACGATCACCTGCACACATTCTGGAGGCGGACTTAACCGAAAAGGCGCGCAATTCGATCTCCCAATCACCCGGAGCGGCCGGCGCCGATGCGCAACGAAAGACACCTGAGTCGATCTCTTATCCCCCTAGGCCTTGCCTCAACAATGAAAGAAAAATAAGTTTTCGACAATTTTCATTATCATATTTACGTACATATAACACGGGGGCGGATCCAGGATTTTCGAAGTTCAGTGGGGCGGGGGGGGGCAGGGCAGATCGAGTCCGCCAGCAGATTTTGCCTGTCCTCATGTACTGAGACATGGCACTCCCGAACTGCCCTGTGGAATGACGATCTTGGAGAATTTTAAGGGGGCCATGGCCACCCTCTAAATCCATCACTGTAACAGTAAAATTAGCGATCTCTATATGGGGCATTTTAATACAGAAATACCACCAACTAATCATAGAAAACGCAGACGTTTGTACTTCATCATCGAATCACACGAGGCAGGGCCTGTTGGCAATGACCATCGCCTCTAGTGTTCAGTGGCCCGCCGGTGGTCGGGAGGAGGACGTTCTCCGAGGCGGGCCGGAAGATCTGGAAAAAAGTGTAAAGTAAGGGCACTGAAAAAATACAAAGTCGGCACTTTTCACCCCAAAACCACCACTCAGTTCCCTGCCGATGTTCGACTAAAGCCAACATATTAGATTCCGGAAGCAACCGATTCCAAAAATGTGGTCCAAAAGTACTGTCAACCAACTAGTTTTATTTTGCAAATCTGGCCTGTTTGAGGGCTACAGTGACAGCAATGCTCAATCTTTGCAACAGGGGGCCACCGTGTTGAAGAAGAGTGCAGCTACAGCCGAGAAAGAGGCCTTTTTTATTCTCAGCATGTTCACAAGTACAAACAAGCCACATTCACTTGGCCTACATACAATACCTAACTAAAAAAATACCCCCAAGCCTGGCCTACAGCCCAACTGTTCAGTGCCGTGACCCNCATGTACCTTACATTATGCTTGTACATGCACCTTACACTATGCCTGTACATGTACCTTACATTATGCTTGTACATGCACCTTACATTATGCCTGTACATGCACCTTACATTATGCTTGTACATGCACCTTACATTATGCCTGTACATGCACCTTACATTATGCTTGTACATGCACCTTAAATTATGCCTGCACCCTACCAACAAGCGTGCTGTCTCAGGCCCCAGGGTCTATGAAGTGCTTCATCGGTATATCATCCGTTTGCCTGCTACACTAGTTTTCGTAATAGCTGAAATTGCTCGACCTTGGGAATCGAACCAGCGACCCCGATTTAACCGGCAAGCGTGCTAACCATTCAGCTAATAGGTAATTGCCCATTAGCGAGTGGCTAACAGAGGCTCACATAGGATTCACCAGAAGCACTTTCACAACAGTTAGAAGCTCAGAATAAAAGGTAGGGGGCCCAGATTTTTTGTAGGGTAGTTGCGCTAATAACATGAACCAACAGAATAATTAACAAACAGAGTCAGTCCTTAAGTCCAAACATGAACGTTGTATTCATTACATTCAAGGGAACCATGCAGTGACCAGTCACACCTTCAAAAATATTTAATTTTCGTGCAACAGAATTCAAACAAAGTGCTTTGTATTCATGGCATACTTATTTGGTCTTGCCAATACTTAAAAATGCCTAGCATATTCTACGTTCAGCTTAAATCATGGTCTGCCATCATAATCCCAGTCAAGAGACAGTCCTCCTTTCACAGTGCTGTAGTGGGGCGTAGGCATACGTAGGCGCAGCCAACCACCTTTTGGCATTTGAACATGGCGCCTATGCACCGTAAGTTACATTCAGTGCTCAAGGTGATACAGTGGGCTTTCGGCGCCTTCTTACCTCACGCTTTCAGTTGTTTTTCAGATTCCTGCGATAGATTTTTACCGAAAATAAACAAAATAATAAAAATTTGTCTGCCTTTTTCAATGATACCGAATTCATCATCTACCTACCATTTTTTATGTAAGAACATTACTCCGAAAACGTCAAATGGGATCAACATGACCTCGTGAGCTCATTAACAATTCAACTTGATCTTTAACCTGAGAAACGTCTTAAAATTCAAACCAATAAGTTCAGGTTTCCACGTCTATCTAAGACTTGTCATTTTTGTCAAGGGTCTCTTTTTTTTGGACACCGTACCTGGGTCAAAATATGATTGTGCATCATTTTAGTTACAACCATCAGGTCTTTGTATGTATTTATGTATGTATTCGGATTCAAATCAGTGAACTTATGAGATTGCAAGTTCAGGTTAAATATTTTTTAACGCACTAACAGATCAATATTGTATAGACTGCATCAGAAAAACTTTCATAGTGTTTCTGCCACCTGCTGTTTGATATTATTGAACTTTGTGATGTGGGATGCAGGTCTAAAGTTATTTTTGACAGGAAAATTGGTGCACTTTATATCGTGTTCCGTGTCGGTAGGCCAATGACCTCACTGTTCATCGTCCAGGAGCTTTGAAGTGATGAAGTTCACTTGTTTTTTTTGTAATGCTCGTTATATTTGTGTTCTGGGTGTTTGTAATGTTTGCCCTTCCCGCGGGTCTGAAACAACGGCTACAAAACGTCGCAGAATTTATTAAACAATTTGTCAATTTCATCTCTCGATCTCTGTATAGTGAGCAGACATCTTTTAATTGACTTAGATATATTTAATTGGCCTAGGTATAGTTCTGCACATGTATTTGGTTTGAGTGGTCAAGTGACTTACTATTATACGGTAACTGCTGGTGTAACACCATTGGTATTCAATGTATATAAAACCAATTGACTGATATAAGAATTGTATTGTCAAAGTAATCAGCATTGAAGCAAACAAAATCAAAGTAAGTAAAACACATGAATAAAACTATTTATACATGATAAAGGATATACGTCATAGTAACACGTGAATAAAACTATTTATACCGTAAACGTTCGGGTTAACGCCCTGGGCGGTTAAATTGGCAAACCCAAAAAATCGGGGGTGGGCGGTTAACCAGACATGGGCGCTTAAACGTGAAACTTCAAAAAAATCAAGGGTGGGCGGTTAACCGAACATGGGCGCTTATTACGACAGGCAAGCGCCCTGGGCGGTTAATCTTACCTCGTGATATAAGTACCCACACCACACACGTAGTCGTAGGCCTACTCGGAACGCGTACCACTTTTCAAAGTGCGTTATCGTCACGTCGCCACATGACGGGAAAAATGTCATAACAGCGGATGATCCTAACAAAGGTTATCATGCCCTCAGATTAGTTATTCACTATTAAATTTACAGAATTGCTGAGTAATAGCCCCGTGCCGTCCTGCGGTCTTGTTATTTAGCCCTGTGGCCTGTAGTGTAGAGCGCAGACGACCAGTGACCACGCAGCCTCTACTTGGATTGCAACTATTTCATCTTGCTAAAGTGCGCGCGTGCAAGCTTCCCGTGTTGCAGAGATAGCAGACATCAGATTTATGGTTACAGTCTCGTACTAGCTGCCAAGTTCATAGTCAGAGAGCAGTTTTAAAATTGGTTGTAATAAAAGTTTGAAAACCTTGATTCAGATGTTTTTTTGTGTTTGGGATGTTTATAGTCAACACACAGTGACTCAATGACATTTTCAGCGTATGGTTCTGTGGCTTGCTGTTTTATCTCGACTGCCCGGCATTGCTCACTTGCCGTTGCGCCAAACATGCTCGGCAAAGAAGTAGGCCCAAGACAAGAATCGGGGTTAAGCGGCCGTGTGCCACTCGTCAATCAAGAATGAAATTTCGAGCCACGGCATAAATATGTGATAAAACGCTACAAAACAGCGATNTGTTTCAGGAAAAATGAAAAAATAAAAATTCCAACGATTGTGATGAGTGATGAGCTGTTTATTGTTCTGTGGCCCAGTTATGGCCTGTGAACACAGATGGAAACAGTCAAATGAATCTTATACAAAACTGTGAACTCGGCACCTAAGGAAACAATACAAAGTAAGCCAACAGTAACGCATAGCATATGAAACACAGTGTAAACTAAATTACTTGACATAACAAAATACAACTCTCAAGGTCACAAAAATGGCCGAAGTGACCTGATCCATTAAATGAGACATGAATTGCAAAACATCCGACAACGACTGGTTAATAAAACACAACTGACTACTGTCAAAACTACTTTAAGTTAGCCACAACATACTCATATTTAGCAGCTCATTTTCAAAAAAAATTAGATACATTCAAATTGTAAAGAACTTGCATGCAGCAGCATATCTCGGTAACAGCACAGCATGTCTGTCCATGTCAAAAGATGCGGGCAAAACACTGTAATCCAGTCACTTGGTCAAAAGAGATGCAGTAAAAAAAACAGCGCCTCCAGTGGCAATCGTCAACACTTACACCGTCAGCAAACTTTCACCCAAACTGAAAATCATTCGTAACGGTGAGTCTTGCCTCAATTGGCGTCACTGTAAAAAGTCCACTTTTCTCCCATAATGGAGACAGGTCTTGAACCCGGGCTACCAGCATGTTAGTCTGTGGTCCCAAACAATCGTCAATGAGCAATGTCTGCTGAGCACTTTTGAGAGGACTTTATTTGATGACATTACCAGAAGTTTTGATACAACAGGTGTTTACTTAGGAACCAATAAGCTGTCTTTCAGTCCCCTGAAACTTGCAAAACCTTTGTAGGTTTCGCAATGAAATTCTTACCATTACCATATAGCTCCGCACGGTACATGTGCCTACTTGCAGGACTGTACCTAATTGCGGAACTTAGGCGCATGCACCTAATGCAGAACATTCATTGATTATGATTACTGTTTTTAGATCATGAGATTAACTAAATGTTTCTATATATAAGTCATTCTTGAAAGTAAAGCTTATAATGAGTTTTAAAACTATTTTTAGAATTTAACTGTTCCTGTACTCACCCAGTGTGCCACGCACTGTGTGAAATAAAATGCATTTAATGTATTTTTAAATCATTCAAGGTGCGCCTATAACTGGAGTACCGCCTGCGCCTAATTGTGGAACTTAGATACATGCGCCTATATGCGGCATGTCTTGGCTGTGAAAAAAACTGTGATCTGCTTATAGCTGCTGGCAGCTAATTGTGGTGCTATATGATACAGCACGCGTGGGTGCTACACAGCCCTTGTTATTTGTAACCCCGGAATTGAAATGATGCCTATGTAACCTTTTTGTTACAATGGCGTTTTATGAATAACCCGAACATCCCATCGCACTGCACTGAGGTCTATTGTCTCGGCTATAGAATCATCAAGTGGACTCCTTGTTAGCCAAGGTCTTAAACCCCAAGTGATTCTTTGAATTAGACAAATTTTCATTTGTATATACCAGGTATTGGTGAGGATTGATGTGTTAAGTCTGTTCACGAACATTTCAAACAATGAAACTAATGTTTTGATCAAATTGCATAGTAATGTAGATCTGGTTCAGAAACTTCTAGACCACAGTACTCAAGTATGCAAAAAGAACTGTTGGTTCTGGTCTCTCCGTTTTGGAAATCGAGTTGGTGGCTTGGTATTTTTTAGTTGCTCACTTTTTCAAGAAAGAAATTTCACCTGAGATGAACAAAACAGTGCGAGATTTGTTTTTACTCATCACTTAGCAGATCATTACCTTTTAATCATAACACATGCTATATGTAGCTTTTGAAAAAAAGAGATGGCTGAAATTGTTGCGGGTGGACATTTTTGTGTGTATTTTTTGTTGGTGAGCACAGGTCTCCAAATAAGTCATGTTATAGACCACACAAACCAACTATTCTCTTTTGGCATTACCTAACATAGAAGTTATACAGAGCCATTTTATGTTTGATGGTCATTTTCATCAACTTTCGCAGAGTAGCCATGAACTTCCCTTAGGTGCCATACTATTGTACAACCAATCTCACCAACTCTGTACAGGTGATATGGTGGTGCTGTTTTTGACTGATAATAAGGCATGTAGAAATTTGGCCTTGAGTGCTACCAATGATTGCTTTTGTGTTTTCACTTTGGCTCTGCAGCTGTAGATGATCGTTTGTTTGGATGTGTATCAATTATCTTGGATTAATATCTTATGTTTACAATCTAAAAAACATTTACTTGCAGCGTTATCCACTTTTGCAACAAAGAAAATCTGCTGTCTACTTTTTTAGTTAACAAAAGTTATAATGTACAATAATTGAAGTTTAACCCATAAAGTACTAAAAAGCATTGCGACATGGACTTCAAAATAATATGCTGTTAACTTTACATGTACTAGCATACATTGGAAGGTGTTGTAAACTTTCCCAGATAAAGATTTTTTCAAATATGCCGTTAACTGGTAATTGTAGACTCAAAATGTTAGCAAAATGAATTTTGTTCAGATTACACATACCTTTGGACAGAGAACATTTTCCTGAAGAATGGACAACATATAGAAGTTTTGGCCTATACATGATGCTCTACTTTCACGGCAGTCAGTATATTGCTGACACATATTATCACAAATTTAGTGGCAGAATGGAATACTAGCAATTTTTAGCACCAAAGGTGGAGTATGATTTTACTGCAATAACACTTGGATCAATGAGAAAGTGACACTCAGTACGAAGATGTTCTAGTGGATGTCGTACTCGTAACGTGTCAATAAAATGTGGCGACTCCTAGTAAGACTGAGTTTGAAGAAGAATGTATACAGTGGTCTTGCTGACTAGGAAGTTTTAGCTTCCTTGTACTAGTGGTAAGCCAGCGCGGGGAAGAGCAGGGACATGGTTTACTCATTAATATGTTGCCTGGACAAAGAATGGTAATTTTCACCTTGTCTAGATCTGTTTGGTTATGTTTTGAGCTGAAATGATTAACTTGTGAATGTTTTTTTCCAGGAGTTGCAGCAGCCAATGAGACAACATGTGCTAATTACACAACGAATGCTACGTGTTGTGGAGCCGAAGAGTTGACATGTTCTTTTTATGCATGTTATAACAAAACGGGACCTTTACCAGGTGAGTCTTGCCAATTAGTCTGTGGATAGTAGGAATATGTTACAAATTTACATTGCATTTAACGTTTATTCATTTTTATGCCCCCACATATTTATATGTGGACGCATTATGCTGTCATCTCTGTCCGTCTGTCCGTCCGGCGTCTGGCGTCCGGCGTCCGCTGCTCTATCTCCAAAACCCTTTGACATACGTTCATGAAATTGGGCACATATGTTCTATTCATGAATGGGACGGCACGTGCGAACTTTCAGACGGATCCGACTACCGGTGTGCCCCCTAGTGGCAATTTTAGTTTTTTACGCTTACCTTTGTATCTTCAAAAGTCCTGAACGGATTTTCATGAAATTTGGTATGTAGGCACCTAGTAGTGAGATGACGCTATCCTGCCGTTTTCAGATGGATTCGACATAGTTTGCGCCACCTAGTGGCCATTTTTAGTGTTTTCGAGTCTGTTTTTGTGCGTCCACCCCTCTATCAACCAAACCGCTCAAAGGATGATTGTGAAAATTGGCATGTATGTGCTTACTATAAGGAAGACAGCTGACAATGATTTTCAGACGATTTGGACTACTGTGGCGCCTCCTAGTGGCAGTTTTGTTTTTTTGCGCCCATGGCTGTATCTCCCAAACCGTTTGCAGGATCTTTACTAAATTTAGCAAGTGTATTTATGTGATGTTGACAACGGACGATGACGACTTTAGGATGATTCTGATTACCGGTATGCCTCTAGTGGCAATTTTAGTATTTGCCTCTAGTGGCAATTTTAGTATTTTACATTGACCTCTGTATTTTCATAGGTCTTCAGGTGTATACTTTGTGTTACTTCGTGACTATGAAGGAAAAGTTCCAAGTAGAAATTTGTTTCTGGCATTCTAATGCTGTGCTAATCTCGTATGTTGGTAAATTTGTTTTTAATTCTATGTTTCTGTGGTGCTTTAAGCAACTGGTGTATAGGATGTGCTTGTATTATGAAGATTACTCACATTTTGCCCCTAGCCTATTGAGGAGACAAGGACCATGCCTTTCCATTTTGCAAAGTACAACATACTACATATATGCCCTCTACTGGCCACTTTATGGTACCAATAAACAACCCTAGAAGGATACCGTATGCGGTGCAATTGTGGGCGCATTTCAACGCTGTGCGTTGCTCTTGTTTAGAAATATATAGCCTTATTTTGATATCGCCGAGAGAGGACACACTTTTGGCCCCTAAATCGGCCCAAAGTGGACGATCACATGAAGCAGTCTCAAAAGTTAACCTAAAATTGATCCTACCATGAAAAAATTTAAATAAACTGATAACCCTCCACTGATTCGTTGTTCCATAATCCCAGCATTGCATGTGATACATACAATACAGGAAGATTGTACCTGCTTTGTTTGTCTGCACTGATTCATTGAAAAAAGTAAGGTGCTGTCACTAAATTGCATTCTGATGCAACCAGAACTAAATGTTGAAACAGCAAATGTACCGAAATACTTGACCTGCAGTATTGTAACAATATTCCGGTAGCCATTAGTCAGTGGGTAAGACGAACGATTTTTTGGTTCCCCCAGGATTTTCTAGTTGTGTTCTTTATGGATCAGGCAGAACATAGTTATGGCTTGCATAAATAAAAGGTTTAGTAATAAAACAATTGTGCAGTCTTGTGTCTCTTTTTCGGTAAAGAATATGACAGTCTACAATATTTTCAATGAAATATGACAGCAAAAAGTGCCAAAACATGTGATATGTAAGCTACTAACCTTACTGTTATATACAAGGCAAAAGGCAGCCATTGATTGCTGAAGTGATTGGTTGGTATGGCTGATGTTGAAATGTTGAATTATGGGATGGAATTTACTGTTTCTGTTCCATGAGTGAAGAGTTTTTCCAATAGTGTCTTTCGTTTGCGAAAAGTGTCCTTGATACTAAGTCATTTTCGAGTGTTCATTACTGTTAGTGAATATGAAGGATATCAACTGGCTGCCTGAGTGGGATGTGGTTTGTGTCACTTTGTATACTACTTGGATTTGCTGCTGTTTCGAGACATTTCATTTCTTTGGAATATGGTTTGTTCTTTCAGCTTTCAAGTGCATTGCAATGAATGCCACATTGGAGACCAGCTGCACTGACCAAAACTTAACCTATGTGGACAAGTGTGGTATGTAACAAACTGTTCTCATGCAAAATGCCATATTTGTTTGGAGTTATCATCCAGAATGTTTTTAAGTAGCTACTGAAAAACAGAAAAGTTGAGTTAGGCATTAACTAATTGACCATGGTAATGCAAATGTGAAAATGTCGAATGTTGTGGTTTTACTTTTTAAGGTAATTTTCAAAGTTCCAAAGACATCCATTTTCATCAAAGTTGTCATTTTTTATTTGAACGTGAAGCTGAAGTGCTTAAGTTTTCATATTTGAACAAGTTCTTACTGTTCATCGTGACCTGGCTATGGTGCATTCCACTGTATTGATTACATAACTGCAGTGACATTTTGACTTTTAAAATTTCAGTAAAGGTAGTGACGTGACTTGTGTTTGGCGTATTCTGTGTTATCTAATGGCCATTTTTATGATACTGAAAAACACCCCTAGAATCACACTGTTTGCGGTGCTGTCATGGGCACCCTTCAATGCTCCACATTGCTGTTTTAATGTTTTACATAGATGTAATTTTTTTAAAAATGTACTTGGCTTCTTCCAACACAGATTTTGTAATTGCTAAAAATTATACAGATGTAATTGTACTGTAAAAATATTATCATATTGTAACTAAATCAATTGTTGTATTATCTTTAGAAAGGGCCAATTTTTAAGATGAACCATGGTATTTTTGGTCACGTCTGTTATGCATGTTAATCAACTCACTACAAGGGGCAATGCATGTTTCAAATTTCTTGAGGTTGTAAAACTTAACTATTTTTACACTGGAAGCAATGTTGTGTCTATTTCAAAGTCATTTCTGTGGAATGCACCTCAGGTATTGACGTACTTAGAGAAGCCACCATTAATAGTGAATAAAATCTTTGCCAAGCTCTATCCAACACAACTAACAATTAATTTTTGGTACATGAGGATTAACATGGTACAACTCTTCATGAACGGCCTCAGCTGGTAAATCTGGCATATGTCCAATAATGAGACGAGCAGGTGAGCAAAAACTCCGATTGAGCTTAGGTCCATTTGAGTTGAGCAGATGAAGCTGTTTAAATTACCAATGGGAGTCTATATATTATCTTTTATTACACTAGAGGCGTTTTCTGCTAGAAAAGCGACGTGCCAAGATTGCATTCATTTGTTAAATTTCTTCACACAAAAATAATTGTCAATTTTTTTCCACTTTCCTAAAGCTCACTGCTTTATTAAAAATGTTACATTGTCATTGTGTGTTTGATAATGACAACTGTACAATATAAACTGTGATAAAAATAAAATTTCCCTCCAGTTTATTTGCATTTTCCACCAATTTAAACTTAACAATTTGGGAGCTGAAATTCAGATGAGAAGGGTGTTCACTAAGACACAGGCACTCGTAAAGAAGTCTTGGACGTTTAAATTGATGGTGGGCAGTAAGCTGAGCATGGGCACTCAAAGGTGATAATTAAAACTTTGCCTGTGGCCAATATGCGAAGCATGGGCATTAAGTCGAACGAGTACGACAATACTTTGCGTGAACACTTCATGAGTAGTCAGTTAATTTTTCAAGGGGATAAAATAAAGTAAGCACATTCTTCGTAAAAGTTTTTCATTAGTCACAATGAGAATTAGTTGGAGGTGAATGGAAGAATCCCTGAGGTGGTCATGAGGTAGTAGGTTGGCATCTTATGATATTGTAGCTGTAGTTTTGTTGGAATTTTGCAATATATGTCGCCCAACAAGGGCACAGTGGAAACAACACAACACAAGCATCCTTGTGTTCAATCTCTTGTTAATCTTCGTGCAGTGAGGTTTGGAATAAGGTGTCTTAAAGTCTATCCTCTAACAAGTACGTCTTCGTAATTTTCAAAACGTTGTTTTGTTAATCTGCAAGTCAACGACTTCCTTTCTATCACTGTTTCTTTTCTTCTATGCTATCTACCGGATAAAAACCAAGCTATCTTGTTTCATACTGTCATCGGTGGATTTATTCATTCCATTGTACCATACGGGTCATTTTGTATTGTACCAAATGGGACATTTTGTATTGTACAATCAAGGAAAATGTCCAAAAGTTGGCTAACTGTTAAACATGGTTGATCAGATTCTAACCATACAAAACTTTTGGATATAAATTATGTTTTCCAAAACAATGTTAAGAATTGTTTACAAAATGTTTTGCTGCATGATGTGCTACAACTCTTGTTGATTTCATAAAAAGTAAAAAATGAAAATGAAATGATAATTTAGAAAACTGAGTTTTTGAGATTTCATCTTGAACAATTATCTATCAAATAAGATTTGGTCACGTTTTTGATGTTTAACCATTGTTTTGTTATCAATGTACCTTTCTTTTGTCCTAAATTTTACTGAAAAGACATGGGGCCCGTTCCAAGAAACGGACTTAAGTTCATTTTTGACTTAAGTCTAAGATTTGTCTTAACTTCCAAACTTTGAAACTTCCACATCCGGTAAGATAGTTAAAATTAAGATTGAACTTTATCAAAAACTTAATTCAAACTTAGGATCTCTTGCTTAAAACAGTCTCGAGACAAATTTAAGTTTTATCTTAAAATTTACTAAAATTTAAAATTTGTCAGCTAAGTCAGTTTTGTTGGAACGGGTCCATGGTTACACAACTCAGTGACAGATTGGTAAAGAGTATAGGCTTTCTACGTTCAGCAAATTTTTACTTTTGCTTAGTTAAAATCTAAAGTTTTTTAAACATTTGACTAAATACACTCAGACTTGTTGAAACATCCTCCATAACTTAACTACAATTTTTACTGTTTTGTAATCTGTGCATATACTCATGACATACTTTTTCATTTTTTCACATTTCAAACTCCATCCTTTGTTTTCCCTGTTTTCAGTGAACACACACGTGTTATCAGCTTTATTGATCGCGTGTTATATTTGATCTGTCTATAAATTATCACAGTTCCGTTAACCTAGATATACTGCATTTCCAATGCCTCATGTGTTAAGGTGTTTATCAGCCATAGTGTGTCATGTGGAAGCTGATGCACTGGACTTGATCATTGACCTTCAGCCACTGTCAGATTCAAGTGAAATCTTTGCTGTTCTGTTATGTTGGACCTCGTTGACAAGTCTGTTTATTTAGTCAAATTTATACAAAACTATTGATTTCATCTCAGTAAAATATATATTTTCTGAAATTACTAAAAAACCTGAAGAATTTAATTTGACACCAATAAATTTTATTTGATGTTAATCTTCAAGATGCTGTTAATTTTTCTGAAGTATCAATTGGTTTTCATTTTGTGCAACTTGAGAGTTTTTAACGAAAATCATAAAAGTCCTGGTTTTTAATAGCCCTGCATGTAAAAACGAAAGATGTTTAAAAACAGCATTTTTGAAAATTTAGCATTAAGCATAATTTGTCTTGAAAGTTTTATATGAATCCAATCAGCCAATTGTGAGACTAGACGTGATGTTAAGAACTTAGTCGAATTTGGTCATTGTATGCAATGTATTTAAATAAGAAGAAACTTGCGTGTCACGCTGAATACCTATATTTCCAAAGCTTCACTCTAATGATAATTTGTTCTATGAACATATCAATGTACTGTTCTTGATTTACTGTCATGTAATTTGCTTTCCATCACAAAAAAATATTTAGACCACATTCTAAAATTGGTCTTAGATTTGTCCTCAGAGGAGTGGATTTCAGGGCTTTGAAAGAAATGACTGTTCCTTTGTTGGTTGAGATCTGGCCCTACAAGTTGGCTTGTCTCAACGTGTCATGTTATGCGTCAGGTATAGATGTCAAATCTGCAAAGCCAGAAATCACTTCTTATCTGAGCAAGTGAGACCAATGTTTTCGTGGTTAGTGGCCCAAATTAAAAGCTCAGCTTTGTGTATAGAATGTGGGTTTCTAGCTGCTTCTGGAAACTTGTAGCTTAGGGACATGTAGTTATTCATGGGTGAGACATACGTAAAAAGGTATTGAGGAATTAGGCAATTTTTTAATATACCCCAGTAACCACTTTCTAACGTATCTAGTTGGTGGATTGCTTGCAAAGACTTGTTTCATTTGCGAAAAAACTCAGCTTCTCGGTTGAGCTGTTAAGTACCCGTTCAATATCCCATGTTTTTTTTTCTTGCACTGACTAATCTCACAACAGCATTGAGATGCTGTCACATGTAGGCTGCTCTGAGGGTCAACCTGCTTGTTACTATACGGTGAAGCATTTGATGCTTTCAATCAAAGTGACTGCTCCTGTTTTTGAAAATGGCTAATTTGAATACTCAAGCTTGCTTGTGATGATATCAATTTCATCAAGTCATTTTCTGTTTCCTGTACTCTAGCTTTGTGTACTTCATGCCACCAAGTTCTATACCTTGTGTTTATTTTAACATTTCTTACTTCCCACTGCCTGCTACTGTATTCCCAGTGTCTGCTACTGTATTCCCGCTGTCTGCCACTGTATTCCCAGTGTCTGCTACTGTATTTCCAGTGTCTGCTACTGTATTCCCACTGTCTGCTACTGCATTCCCACTGTATGCTACTGTATTGTTTAGTTATTGTAATTCTACACTTGTTTCGCACAAAAATAATTGCATAAATTTCCATTTTTTCTATTTTTCAATTGCAGAATGTTTTTGCAAATAATATTAGGTTCAGCAGATGTTATACGTGTTACAACCTATGATTGCTATGCACTAAAACGTTGTGGAGAAATTTAACAAAACAGAATTTCATTAGCCGGCCGTATGGTGTAGTAAATAAGTGAAGAATAACCTTAATTTTAAAGTTTCCGGACATTTTTCATCCGCTTGTGGCAGAGTTTATTTATGGTTTTGTAATTTACTAAGACATATCAGATATTATCCTCAATGTTTACCATTTTCCCTCTTTTCAATAAATCATATAAAAAGTGACGGGTTTGCAAAATGAGCATTAGGTCATTAATTGTGAACTAGTCATTTGAAAATTTTGTTCTCGGCATCAGCCATATTTAAAAATTGTTGTGATTTATTCGTTTTAAGCTGTTCAGCCTGGCCCAACTACTGCGAACAGCACGGTAATAACAATGACAACACAGACCTCCCAGCCAACAACACAGACTGCCAAGCCAACAACAAAGACTGCCCAGCCTACAACACAGAACAGCAGCTCAACACCACAGAACCCATCAGAAACAACCACTATGCCTAAAACCACCACTACCAAAGGCATGACCACCACTACGGCACCAACAGCAAAATTCGATGCTGGTTCATTTGTTGGTGGACTTGTTCTGGGATGTGGTCTATTCCTCATAGGCATCTTTGCTTACAAGTTTTACAAGTCACGATCAAGCAAGAACTACCACACACTGTGAGCAGGTGAACACCGTTAAAAGGTTTTTAGTACTGCAGATGCCAATTAGGAGGTTATTGTCTTTTTCAAATTTGTCCAGTGAAGCTCTGAAAAATTGCAAAATCTCACCAGTTAAGGGCACAACGTGACAGTCAAATGAAATTTTGTTTTGTTATGTTTTCATGAAAGATGTTTAGTTTCAAATAAACTCTCTACTTTGTCCCAAGTTGTGTACCAAAGCTACCATCAGACAATATGTTAAAAAATGTTAAATATAATATACAACAATGTTAGAAGTCTTTGAAAAATGGAAAAACAGTAATTTTGTCTATAATTTTTGTTGTCCCAATTTGGTGAGATTTTTTGTGTAGGTTATTGAGAAACCTTTAAGGGCAACTCTTGTGTAGTGAGTATCAGGTAATTCCAATTAAAACTAGTTAGTCAGCAGAAGACACATGATATTGATTGGAATCGTAATACCATGCTTGTCTTTTTGGCTTTCTGTAGCTAGAGTTAGATTTCAATAAACATTACGCATTTTGTTAGATAAAAATCAAGCAATGTCATAACACCCTGAATTGTTAATAATCCTTCCAAATAGCAGTGCCAAATATTTCGTCCTCGATGCATTTATACTGGATTTTTTAAAAGGAAATGCTGAATAGTGATTCTCTAACTTTATGCAGAAAATCTGTTCCCCGTAATTCAAGAAATTCACATTAATTTGTCTCGTTTCCCTTGTACTAGTAGGTTTTACAATCGCGATGCTATAAACTTAGTTTCTCTTCATAGTTTGATGAGTGAAACATCCCGTGAACTTTTCAGGTTACGCTTTATCAGTTTTGGCCCATAACATTAGTAGACATGAAACTACAAGACCTTAGTTGGTAGTGATATGTTCAGATTTGTTTCATGACATTTTCTAAACTTCATCATTAGTCACTGATTAGATAGTAGGTATTTTCATACACGATGCTTGTTCTAATTAACACACTGGTGTTGGCCAATGCTTTTGTTTTCAGTGCTCTATGATAGTCATACTAAGAAAGTGTACTATAAATATTTCATTACACTGTCTTTAATGAAATAGATACTCTGACATGAATGTTTTCATGGGAGAATGTGTAATATTTAGCTTGGAAGGTTTGACACATTGTTGATATTAAGTTCTTGAAAACTTGTAAATTTAAAACGTAACTGAAAGTGATTTGTAACAACATTCCTTTGTGACTAGAGTATTCTTTGTGACTAGAGTATTCTTTGTGACTAGAGTATTCCTTGTGACTAGAATATTCCTTGTGACTAGAGTACTCCTTGTGACTAGAGTATTCTTTGGGACTAGAGTATTCCTTGTGACTACAGTATTCCTTATGACTAGAGTATTCTTTGGTTTGGAGTTAAATGGAACATCTATTTTGTGTAAAAATCACTTTCTGTGATCAGAGGAATTGTTTTCAAGAGTAAGGTCAACAAATGTGGGTGTGTATCCCAAATCGAGGGAAGAATTATGTTTAAGTTGTCATTTTTTGCTGGACTTGACGTTTAAGCAACACATACAAGTGAAACGGAGAATCAGAGTTGTAATTTTTGTCTTTTTCCGTTAATAAGTTATATGAAAACAATTTATTGCCATGTTCTTTTTAACCTGACATAAAAAATAAAATACGTATATTTTTGTTGCCCAAAAAATTCTGTAATGAAAGGCGTCTGCCTGAATGTTGTCGTTTTTTATGTGTAGTCAAGTGGCTTCCGCTAGACCTATACATTGTATTCTGTGTTGCAAAATTTGGTGTTTGGGGTTAAGCATCTATATTGTAGACTTTGTGGAGTGCTTTGCGTAATAAGTAAATGAATGAAATATGAAGTGAAAGTTAAGTAATTTGTAAGAGTCCATATTACATATCCCTACTGTTGTTCTGCTTGCTTTAGTCGTGCAACAACTGCTGTTTGAAACTTAGTTTATGTTGTTTATATTTAGAGTTGACAAGAAAAAGCGATGTGCCTTTGTGTTGTTGGAAGGATTGTTTTACTGTTGTTACAAAAATGTTGCAGTGTTAATTGTTAAAATTGCCTTCTGTTCAGAAAATGTGTTTTGGATGTAATTTTGGAATTAACTTTCACATAGAGAAATTGTTTGGACCATTTTTAAAAACATTTTGGCACTGGATGTTCGGTTAATGTATTTAGAAGTTTTAGCTGTTCCAACTAACACAGATGATCACGTTATTTAGAGAATATTATATATCTATTTTTGTGTTCAAGGCTTAAAAATACTAACAAAAATACTCTAAAATATGAGTACATGAAGTGGTTTTACTGGGAACCATTTAATATGTTTTCCTTATTCCAGGAATCTTACAGTTTGTTTTGCGATGCGTAGAAATTGGAAAAAGTTTAATCTAATTGAAGAGAACAAAAAATTAGTTTTAGCACTTAACGCAACCAGTCATTCAGTTCCAACAGATAGATAGAAGATTTTTCAACAATGAAAGCTGATGTGTGGAGGTGAAGAACAATTAATAGAATTGTTAGTATGTTTTCTACCATTAAAATTGTGTTCAGTTTGACCAGATGTGCTCTCTCTGATGACGATCCATAGGGTGTAACAGAGTCTGAATGAAATCCAGTCATTTGTCTGCAATTGACAACTGTGGAACATTGCCTTACTTATTTGTCTTGCAAAAGAAATTATGGGATTCATGGAATGCAAGATATCACTAGCTCATACCACTTGAACCATTTGCTACCACTTTATATTTCAAGTTATTTTTGTTAATATATTTGGGACACTGGCGGTATAAGAAAGTTGCTTCTTTGGTGCGTGGCTGACCTGACTTCAAAATCCAGGATGAATGGCAGCAAGTTTTGACTTCCTGAATTTCCTGCTTTGTTTGTGTATGATTTTCGAAGTTTCCAGCATGTGCAAATCGCACAAATGGCGGAATTCATGAAAAGTGCAATATCGTGGAATGTGTACTTTACTGTATGGGCACATGTCATGACCTTTCTGCAACACTCAAAAATGATACGTGGTCATTCCTGAGTCTATTGGGAAGGTCTAGACATCAAGCCAAGCAGATTCCCTGCTATTCGTCTGTATTAGGCTTCCAAATTTCTGTTGGATCCTAGCCCTGTGTCATGGCTAAGTTTCTAGTTTCTAGATAACGTTTACACATTAGTATTTCACAGGTTGACGATAGTTTGCATAGATTACTTGTATGTCAGTGTTGTTAATGTGTGCAAGGACTAAAGTGTTGTCGTTCATTGTTCAGTGCAGCTCAGCATTGGGGTGCCATACTCAATCAATTATTTGTAGAAGTGGATTAGATTGCTTTACTGTCATTGTGTAAGTATTTGCAGTCAGTAAAATAAAGAATTGTTGGGTTAATCGGACGTTTTGCTTTGCTGAGTCCTATTGTGTGCAAGGGAGAGAAAGCTTATGTTGGACCACTGTTGCACGTCAATTATAACTGATCCACTTAATTCCTCAATGTCCAAATGTTAAAGTGATTTATGCCCCATCAGTATATAAAAAGAGCTAAGAACAGGGATTATGAAAATACCCCGGTAAATATAAATTTGAGATTTCTTAAGCGTTATGTTACTTTCATTTTAGTAAAAAGTTGTTAGTTTTCATAAAAAAGTTTGGACGCTGCCTACAAACCTCCTTGACGATGGTGATGTGGTTTAGATCTAATGTTGATGGGTGACTTTCATGAACCGAATCTGGACAAACGCACCATTGGAAAACCGCAATATTGATGAGATTTAGTATGCGACTTGTGAGCATTACTGGTAAACTACACAACAACCACTAAGCTTTGAAAGACATTGCCATATTCGTTACCAGCATAAAAATCAGGAAGTGTTAAAACAAACAAAACTAGTGATGAGTTCAGTGTGACCACCGGTCACTACTTCCATCATGCTTTGGTATTCTTTTGGAAGGCATGATTTAATTGTCATTTATTTAACCAAAACAACACTACGGTAATGCAATGAAACAACTAAGAGTAATCTTTACAATTGTCATGTTCCTATATTTTACAAATATGTAATTTCAACTGAGAACTATAATAACTACAGTTTATGACGGAATAAAAGCATGGGTGATTAGTGTTAGCCAAATGAAACCGTAGATACTTTGTTCGTGTTGGGAGTATGTTGGATAATTGTAGAGATGAGTTCAAACCCAGATTTCACATTTCACTCTAAGCATCTGTAGATCCAATTTCTGAAATGTTGATACATTTTAAATTCAGTTTCTCAGAATTTCGAAATATGCTTTTAGTATAAATTTATTAAATTTTACTAAGATCAACACCAGGCCACACTGCAAATAAAGGGTAAGGCTACTTCTTGATTTAAAAATTCATAAACCCTGATTCCCAGTTAAAAATTTTGAGATGTTTATGTGCCATTCATAAAAAATTGCGACGTGTTTTTTGTAAATAATTTTAAAACACCTCCCAAGTTAAAAACAGATTCTTTTTAAAAATAAAATCGTAAGAGAAGATTTGTTGTTGTACTTGCACTTAATCTTAGTACTTGTTCTTAGCTCTTTCCAAAATACATGTTTTATGGAATCTAAAGAATTAAATAATTTTTTGGATATTAAAGACTAGTTATTTATATGGTTTGGCATTCTGAAGGGCAGTGACGATAAACATGTTTAATGTACATATTACCTAGGGGTTACCATGATTGAAAGACAAAGTGGATGTTCATTACAGGAAAATAATTGTGTGGTTACCTATACCCTCTTTCACGTAATGATGATGATGTAAATAACGAATTTTGAAGTCTTTTAAATGTAGCATAGGTATTAAACAAGGGAACTACACCGCATATACAGACCACACTTAAGAGGGAATGTCATCGCTGGATGTTTAAAACAATTCAGAAACTCACAAACATGACTACAAGACACTGGTGAGCTCCTCTACTAAAACGGCTGTGAATCCACTTGAGATTCCTGGCCACAACACCTGGACATAACCATGGTGGGTGTGGATGTCATCCATGACAATATTCCACAGTGGCGACTGAGTTTTTATAACATGTAAGCATACCAAGTGTCTCCTTTGAGGACATGTCATTGAATGGCAATTCTTAGCAGCAATCAGTTTTCCCGAATCAAAGTCACATCAGCTAAGATAAAGTCTCAGTTTTAAACATACACGAAGAACAAGAATACGTAATCCATAGTCAGATTTTGTTTATTTGGTAGTGTTATGTACAATCCAGACTGACAATAACCAGTAGTCCAAGCTATCACTATTTATGTATGTACTTCATCTCAAAAGCAATCCTCTTTATGTAAATGAAGCTAAAAATTCACAACAGCATTCAACAAGCCATTCTTCCATCAATCAGGACATTTTAGACAACTATTACAAGACAAATTCTGAGCACTGACATTCCTGTTACAGGGCAATGTTAGCTGCCATTTAAAATGCTTGGTTTCAAGTCCTACTTTAAATATGTTACCATTATCCTGAAACAGTAGCTGTTTTATAATTTCATTTAACAAGAACAACGCTAAGCACTCACAACTGTTTCATGTTACATACATAAACTCAATGTGATATCAAAGCCAAAATCGACTTGGTAGTGCAGCCTAGTTCTACACCTCCCTCTCACAGTCAACCAAAAGTCAGTTGAGCTATTTTGACAATAACCACTGGACAAGACAGACACTATCTTGCTGTGTCAGTTCAACCTGTCCAATGATCAACTGATGCTGGTGGAACATCCCAGCCACAAATCATTTTATTAAAGTCTTTCAAGTCAGTTTGACAGCCAACAGGGGCCCATGGTAGTCAAATCCACCTGAAAATCTACTGGAGTCTGCACATTCCTATCACACACCTTTTCATCAAGTTTCGCCAAAAATTGATTACAACTGCCACAACATTCAAATACATCCAAAAAATTGATAGGTGATAGTGCACTTACACCACATTCTTCTGCATCAAGTTTCAGAAAAATTCATAAAGTAATTTTGCCAAAAATTGACAGACAAGGAGGAAAGTCTTATTTAAATAAAGTAACATGGTCATTCGGTCCACAGCAGTCAAATCCACTGCAAATCGACTGGTACCAGTATATACAGTCATACAACTCCAGGGAAATTTTCAACACAGTCTGTGGACGGGTTCTTGACATACTTGGACAAGCAAAGCTAACGCATGACAGACAGACAGGATGCTGACTATAAGTGACTACAAAAGTTTGTGGCTACATAAAAACAAGCCACAACACTCATTGGGGAAATGTTATGTATCTCAACATTGATCACACATTGAAGTATACACTACAGAGCTTACATATCTGGGTAGATTGTGTTAAAGAAAAAAGAAGAAACAAAGGCTAGCACATCTTGGCCAGGTAATACAAACAGGATGCATAGGTAAGTGATTGCAGGACATTTATTTGACAAACTGATAGTCGCAGCCTACCAAGACAATTGAACTAACAGTTCTAATCTATTCTGCTGCAACACAGCATGAGTTTCACAAGTGTTCCACAATGTACTCAAATATAAAATAACAGTTCAAAACTTCACATAAATATTGCATATGCTGCACCAGCCAAGACTCACAATCTGCCTTCCTCACAGACGGCAAGGACGTTCTCATTAAAAGAAATAATGCTCTTCAGATCCTTTCTCACGAGCTGCACAACTTTTCACATGACATGCAATCTTGCACTGTTTAGCTGACTAAAAACGAAATTTAATTAGGCCTTTAACTCTCATAAAATCAGCCATATAAATTCCTTACCGCGTCAGGATTCCGTTTCCATTACCAACAAAAATATCAAAACCATAAACCATGCACGAATATGCTTCAGAGTTCATTGGGATTGGTGAACCTAAATTTGCGAATTTGAAAATGGCACCAATACATATTGCTTATTACTTGAGTTGAATACTATGTGAACAAATAAGCATCTGTATGACTTTCAATCACAATTCATCAAAATTTGGAGACTTTTTTGACAAAAATATCAAAGACTACTGCAAGGGAATTCCAAGACTTCTCCAGTTTTGTACGGTCCATGTAATGAGACTGCCCATGAGGAAAATGAGGACGACTAGCATGTCTATATGCTAGGCTATGTTATAACACGCATGAATAAAGAAAGCTTATCACACCCAGGTTCAAACATCAAGCAGCTGTACTGTAAACATTTGATGTGAAAAGTATCCTTTTATGGTTCATTGAAATGTAACCATCCATGTAGATGCATTTGTGGGACAGGATTTAGTGAAACTGCTATAACTGTAGAATTACATAGATTTCCATCAACTCTTCAAACTATATGATACAAATTTTCTCTAACTCATGATTTGTGTCATTAAAATAAAAAATAATTATAACAGAGTTGAACAGATTCAAAATGTACTGAACAGAATAACTTCTTACTCCACATTTGTTTTCAAAGACACTTTTAAAATGAAAAAAAAATTAAATAAAAGCCACATACACAACACAGTAACTGACAAATAACTTATTAAATTTCTGTTTTGCTGTTGTATTTCTCCTGATGATGTAAGGGAATTACCGAGATACTTTGTATTTGAGCAATAAAATGTGTCAACTGGTCATGGGGCAAGTTGTGAGAAAACAGAATACTTTAACAAGCACTATTTGATATTTTGCTATCTAATGCTTAATGTGTTTTCTTTATTGTGGCTCGTGAAAATGTCAACTTTTTGTAGATTTTTCCTTAGTCACTTAACAACAACAAATTCTCTTGATAAAGAAATCCGTTTAAGGTAAAAACCCAAAAACTTGTTGGCACACCACAAACCTTATGCAGCAAACTAACATTAAACTGACAATGTACATGTTTCATTGAAAACCCTACAGCCAGACCACCAACAGGAAGTAACTGTACAACACGTCATCCATTCCTTATGAGATGATCTGCAAACACAAAAGGTGATTCAAGTGTAGGCAAGAATAAATTTACAAAAAATAAACTTAATTTCAGTTTCACCATCAAAAATTTCTCCACCTCTGAAGGTTAGTGAATACCGAGACAGAAACAAAGACACAAATGGTAAGTCAATAATATTAATAGTATAACCTGACTTACTGTACTGGAACACAGTCTTAAGATTCCTCAAGTTGTGTACAGGCCTTTATGCAGTGTACGTCCTGGGCATCCAAATGGACGCCCTAGCACTAATCTGGATGCCCTGGCAAGGACGCCCAATGTATCATTTGGACACCCACTGTCAATAGGAATCTTTCAAGTTTGGACTCACACATTGTAATGAATACTAGGAAGCCTCTGAGGGCTCACAGTGGGGGCTCTTTTTTCAAAGCAGGAAGAAATATACAATGTATATACAAAGTATATACAATGTTGCTATGCTCACACTTGGTTGATAGCATTGCAAAAGTCTTGGTCTACAGTTTTTTAGTAAAAATGCTCACTAGAGAAGGCTGTTTTGTAAGCTTAGATGTAAAAACCTTGGTCTATGCATTTTTTGTAAAAAATCTGTGTGTTTGAGGATTGCTGGGGGTGGGGGGTTACGCGTCGGAATCATGGACGCCTGGAATATTGGGAACCCCATTTTGGACACCCTATTTTCGAAATCCTGGATAAAGGCCTGGTTGTGTACATGCATGCCAATGATCACAAGAGTTTTACTAGATGGTACAACAATTGTAGAACCAAATTCTGTTTTGTTCTCAAAGTTTGGAATGTCATTAAGGTAATATATAGCACAGCCAAGTGATTTTTAGGACACAAGAAGGAAATCCAGATGTCATAGCAAAACGATATTTTAAAGACCAGAAAACTCACCTTGCTTTGGTAGTCTGACAGTCTCTGTATCAGGAACTGTAACCTCGTGTAGTGCACCGTGGAATCGGTAACGAATATACAAACATTTTTCCTCACCCAGGCATGGGTCATAGAAGCCAGGCAGACTACTCTGTAAGAGACAAACATTGAATGTTTCCTGTTCTCCACACATTGCTGCCTACTATAGTCTGCCTGAATTGTGTACATGTAGGAATGCCCGATTTTTGTAACACAGAAATTGTGCTTGTATTTCTCAGAGTTGAAGTGCAAATTCTTTCTGCAATCCAAAACTATTCAGTTTCGAGACATCATAATCCCATCATGAATACCTTGACTTTTGGAAAACCACGGCTTGTAAAGGGCAAGTTCCAATAATGGTTAAAACAAAAAAAAACAATCACAAAGCACATTGCTGATTGGCTACTGTTTCACACCATTACATTGTTGTTGTTGTTGTTGTTGTGTTGTTATTGTTGTTGTTGTGCTGTTGTTGTTGTGTTGTTGTTGTGTTGTTGTTGTTGTTGTTGTTGTTGTGTTGTTGTTGTGTTGTTGTTGTTGTTGTGTTGTTGTTGTGTTGTTGTTGTNCACGAGATCAAGCGTGTGTTCAGTAATGCTAGGACCTACACAAGGACCTAGCTAAAATTTAGCCAAAGTCACATATTCTCATTTAAAATATACAACAATATCTCATGTAAACTCATGAAGTCTTGCTTTTTAGCGAGGTCCTAGCATTACTGAATGGGAGGCAGGGCTTGGAATGACTAATAACAAAAAAGGAAAAATTTCCAGGTGACATATTGTTCCATAAATAAAATAAGCTTGTGTGACAGAAATATTTTTGTGTTGTAAAATTTAACTGAAATAAACTTTTTTGCATGAATAAAAGTCAAAATAATGATAAAAAGGAGATGGAAAAAAGAGAAAATGGAAATTATGAAGAGGAAATCAAAACTAAAAAAGAGGAAATCCTCTTAAAAGAGGGAAATTCCAAGCCTTCAAAGATATGCCAAAACCTGGCTGTGCTTAAGTCGGTACAAGCCACATGAATCTTTTGTGTGGCGTAGCTTTGCAAATCTGGCTTTTCGACAATGCACAGTGATTGGATCAACTGCCAAGAGGCATGCGAATTCAAAGAAATAGGACGTACTATCATAATAATCCAGTGCAAGGATCATAATTTTTCAGGAACTGCTGACTTATTGGTAAGCAAAGTTACATTTGCAGCAATCAGTTTGGTTTATTTGTCTGAGGCACTGAATCACCTGACCGTCTTTGTTTATACACTCACATACATGTTTGTGGTCACATACTTTTTACTGAACTTAAGAAAATACAGAAAAAATGTTAGTAGTATTGAAAGATCAATTTTAGGACAAGCAGCTCTGAAAAGAGCATGATATGATGCTGATAAAACTGAACACTTGAAGGACATAGAACCAAATTGAAAACAAAACAAGTCTTGAAAAAAATGTTAAATTCACGTAATGAAAGTCCTGCATGGAAAGTGTGATGGAGCAACAAAAAACTAACAATTCAAGTGGAATGTGTTATGAACTATGGTTCAAAAAGGCACTCACCTTAGATAACCCAGTTGGAATTTTTATAGCATTGTCCTTCACTAACACTTGCACAGCATCCTTGACATCAATTACCTTTTGTAAACTGTCTTCACTGCAAAATTGAAAGTATATAATAAACCATAATACGTAGGCTTTTTCAGTCTTCACCACCACCAAGCTCCCAGTGCACTTGTAAAACTTCAACAGCAAAGATTGATACAGAATCAAAAACAGTATTCTAAAATGAACAGTGTACAACAAACAAGGCAGCCTCTTTCCCTTTCTCTAGCTCACCTTCCACTCAGATCTTCATCATCAACCAGTTTGCCATAGACCGCCTTCACAATCACAACACCACCTTTCTCTTCCTCAGACTTCCGGGACTTTTCTGCTGTCTCTCTCATTAAGTTAAGCTGTAAATACAATAAATACAATAGCTAAACGCATATATACGAAAAAACCACTCACAACAGCTACATAAATCACTCTTAAATATTGTAACTGGACGTCTTAAAAACAGAATGCGTACACTGTGCTCACAAAATTGTGTCGAAGATTAATGCATTTTTTATACTTTGTGATGTTTTCTCTGAAATCAAAGCTAGGTACCAATAAGTGAAAGTCTGAGGACAATTCTTCTTATACTGTCTTTTAGAATCAAAAGCTTGCTCATAAAAAGCAATGCTCACAATTACATAATCTGAAGTCCTTTAAACATAGAATCAAAAGCAATGCTCATAATTATGTCATCTGAATTTTCATACTAAAACCAAAGTTTATAATTATATATCACAAAAGCAACCCAAATTTTTTCTATTTAGAATATTACCAATACTGGCAAAAGTATTTTCACAGCTTTGTTCAACTAGCCTACAATTCATATTATTGGCCTACCTCTGCCTCAGCTTCTTGTTTTCTTTGACGTAAACTTTCTTCATTTTCTTGCTTTCTTCGCTCTAAATCTCTGATACAACACAGTAATATAGAAAATGGCATAATAAGGTCTCAGTATCAAATGACAGTCAAATGCATAAAAGCTTAACACAGAGACAGTACTATAAAAGAGCAATACAGAGTGTTGATACACACGCACATTGTACATCACAAATGGCAAAAATACAAAAAGTGGCCACTATTTCACAGACTAGACACTACTAAAATTAAAGCTGAATACATCAAGTGGTACAATGTTAGTCAATGGGAAGATATCAAGATTGTCACAAAGAAAACTAAAATTATCACGAGGGGGCAGTATAGCAGTTGGATCCGTAAAATAAACAATGTCAATTATGCTCACCTCTATAGAGACTTATTCTGCTAGAGGATTCTAAAAGGTTTTGGCAAATACAGACTAGAGGTGGGCGCAAAAAGTGAAAACTAAACTATCTGATAAAATTGACACTAGGGTGGACTGCACAAGCTGGAACTCGCCAACAAATGGAAAGTGCTATTCTCTCTTTGTAGAAATCATATCTTGCCAAATTTCATGAAAATCGTTTATCAAATTTGAAAGATATAGGGGCAAATACAAAAAATAAAATGCCTCTAGGAGCTAGCCAGGCTTCCGTCAATAGAAATTCGTTTGTCAATTTTTGTGACCATTTTCAAACCGTATGGCAGATACGTGGATCTAAACAACAGACACCACTAAAAGGTGTGTTTGGCAATGAAAGAGTTCTATAAAAAAACTTACAAGATATCGAGATGAGCGCAAAAAATGAAATTTCCAACAAGGATACCTGTACTCTTAGACAGAGATGACTACCACATGCTCTCACATAATACATGTATGCAGGATCATAAAAATGGCTTCTGCAGGGACCAGGGTCTAATATAGTACTCGAAATTGAACTCGGATAATTTTTAACATATTCCATTGTACTTTACTACACACTCAAGATAAGTGTCTAAAATGCTGTGCTCTAGTCTGTTTTGGTTTACATGGATGACTGTTTACCTAGGTTGTACATTATGAGCACAGCATTAAAGTCAAAAGTCTGAGTGTGAAATTTGACTTTTTACTCATTCATGAGTTTTTACTAGAGTTTGTAGCTAAAAACCAGGGGTTAACAAATCTGAATTTAGACGATAAACTCATACATGTAATCCATAATGTACACCAGGAGAGAAATGTCAAAAACAATTTTGAGTTTGATTTCGAGTACAAAAATTAGACCTCGGGCCCGGGTGAAGTTGTATTGAGTCAAGTTAAAAATGTTTAGACATCAGAAGGAATGCATGAAGATGACACTAACAATTTATTTGTACCGGGATTTTTCGTAGATAAGCCCATGGGCATGTATTCGGAAAATGAAAATTTTCAGGCATTTCAGTAACACCAAAAAAGCCTGGTTGTTTATTCGGAAAAGGGGGCGTGTAAACCGAAAGTCATAGCCTCGGCTGATGTGAAAATAGAACTATTTTTTAATTTTAAGTTAATGAATACATAGTCCGTCAACACTTTATTCATTTTCATAAATGCTAAACACTCCACAAAATTGATTTTGTGACTAAAAGTTGACACAGAGTGGGGTATTAAAAGGACATTTTGCGAATAAACGACCCACTATCTGGACACTTGACTTCAGAACTTGTAACAACACTGGCATTTATTTGGCATAATTTTCTGAATAAACGCCCATGGACATTTCATCAGGTGGGCTTATCTATGGAAAATCCCGGTAATGAAGTATTGGTGGAGTTGCAAATCTAGATTTTTATTGAAACACCTCAGTCCAGCCTTAGACAGCATGCATCAGTGTTCCTTAGAAAGATACTTACTTTTCTTTTTGTTCCTTCACAAATGGTTTCACAATCAATACCTTGATGACGTAATACGTGGCTATAGGCACCACAGTGCCGTAGAAGATGGCACCTGGTAAAATTTCCTCCGATAAATGGATGGGAAACATGAAGTTTTGTGCCCCACGATTTACTCTGCAAAAAGCCATCAAAGTTTTGCATCTACTAAGGCACTCCTTAAGGTCATAAAGAAAGGAGGACAGTTAGTAACAGTTATACGTACTTCTCAGTAGTAATGCTAAAATACACGAAATACTGAAAGCAAACTTGTTGTTCTTAAAATTGCTAAGCAAACTTTTTAACTAATGCGTAAATGTTCAAACTTTGAGAAAGCAGCTCACATGGTCTTTCAAAAAATCTGAACTAACCTTGAACACCAGTCCAATTGGTGGGCTAACTGCCACAGGCCAATATACTGAGAAGAAAATAAATGTCCTAAATATCGCTAAACATACATTTTCTATTAATCCGTGTTATTCTGAAACTCAAAAGCCATGCAAAGCGCCCACAACTGCACTTCAAGCAGTATGCTTCTAGCAGTGTTTATATCATAAAAACGCCACTAGTAGGTGCAGAATATGTCAAACCTGTCCAAAAATATGAAGGCACCGTTGTATCTCTAAAAAACCTATTTCCCAAATTTCATGAAAATCCATCAAGTAACTCATTGCCACTAGAGGGCACAGCAGTAATCGCGTTCATCAGAAAGAAATTATTCGTTCACACGTTCATAGAAATACACTTACTAAATTTCACAAAGTTCCACTGAGTGGTTTGGCGGATATAGAGGCGGATGCCAAATACAGACAAAATAAAAAACAATAAAAACGGTCACTAAGTAGTGCAGAAAACCTCAAATCTGTCCGAAAATGAGAAGGTCTCTATTTCCCAAATTTCAGAAAAATCTTTCGGGAAATTCTCCACTAGCTGTAGAAGGATCAGCTCAAAAGTTTATGTCACTTCACTCAGGAACATTTGTGCCAAATTTCATGAAGATCCTGTGTAGGATTTAGGAGATAAAGTAGCAAATGCTGGACGCCCAGAGGTGACAGCACTATGCAATCTGTGGGTGCAAAAAACGTGTTCTATCTCTAAGTGAGGTTTTAAGTTTTAAAAACCCAAATCACATGACTTTTCGGTTCATAAAATTACGCCCACTCTAACTTACTTTATTTTTAGCACCACTCCCATTGGTGCACCAACTGCTAGTGATGCCCCCAGTGTGCTGAATCGGGAAACTTTCTTTTCGTATCCGCATTCAACATAAGCAGACAAAGTGCCAAGTCTGTAACAAATAGTAGGTTGTCTGAATAATTTTTAGGTATTTATTTCAACTGTGCTGTTTAAAAAAGTGTCGGTATTAAAATCTAGCTCAATTAAAGAGGCATTTCATTTCCACCACAGCCACGAAAATGAATGGTATAGACAAATTTCAGACATGCGTTTTGTGATGAAGAAACCTCTCTCTGGTTGATCATTTGCAATTTAGGTAACGAGTTTGGGCAGTCAGAACAACTTTAAAATGGATATTGAGGATGAGATGAAACTGGTATCAGCTCTGAGATATTCAGCACAACAAAAACATCATACCTTGCTGATGCCTTAAACTTAGCTTCGTCGTCTAAAAACTTGTGGGTATAACTCAAGGATACGAAGGAGCTTGGCACACCAAGCTGAAAAAGAAAACGATGATACTTACTCACACCATGTATTTGTAACAAAGCTTACATCTTGTCATATTTATTAATAAGCAGTTTATCTTTTAGTTGGTTTCTGGTAATGGGCAATTTTTTATTGCTTTGCAGGGTTCGATTTGGCGATCAGCAGGTTACCAATGTGACCTCAGATTTTGTTTGGTGATACAGTAAAAATAACAAGTCACCACAAAGTCACCACACACACATCCGAGCATGCACTCAAAATACTACAGGAAGTAAGCAGGGAGTCGCAATCATTGGGCAAAATTCAGAAGAGCCTGGTTATATGCGATGCAGAGGTAACGTGTAACTAACATCTACTTCTACCTCAGCAGGTAAACATGCTAAGCACGCCACACATACCGAATTTTTCATTCCACTAAAAACGCTGTCCAGTGATTTTGGTTGCACTGACCAACATTTGCCAAATTCACTGGTTTCTTACTTTCAGCTCTTGACAACTATCCATCTTTTGTATGGACCAGGACATTTGAAACCACCCCCCACGAGAATNACTAAGAGCCTTGTTATATGCGATGCAGAGGTAATGTGTAACTAACATCTACTTCTACCTCAGCAGGTAAACATGCTAAGCACGCCACACATACCGAATTTTTCATTCCACTAAAAACGCTGTCCAGTGATTTTGGGTGCACTGACCAACATTTGCCAAATTCACTGGTTTCTTACTTTCAGCTCTTGACAACTATCCATCTTTTGTATGGACCAGGACATTTGAAACCACCCCCCACGAGAATTATTTGTTTTAGGACCCAGTTCCTGTTTGGCGACCTTAGAATTGTGCCCGGTCACATCATGCTAAGCGTCGAGCCCTGCCTTGTGACGTAATTTCCTCACTACAGTTACATGACAAATGTAATTCTAACAAAGACAATGGCAATGAGATTTCATCAAATGAATGTCATCAACATACCTGTAATGTGAAAGCCACGTGATCACGTTGAGAATCCCATATCAGGCTGGAACTCATGGCTGACACCGCGCCCACCGTCCAGTTTAGTCGGCCTTGCAGATTCTTGTCCAGCTGACAGGCTAACACTGAAAACACAAGGAACACTTACAACGTGATTGGTTCTAATGGTCATATTTTCTTGGGAAGTACTTTGTCAACTAGTGCTGTGTAGTAATGACAAAACTGAAAGTAGAAAGTAAAAAGCAACCTTGCAAATGTTGACAAATGTTTTGCAATGTCAGAACCAGTTTACAATCATGTTACAAAGTGACATACTTGTGTTAAATGCAGGCCTAAGCACTCCATGTGGACTCAGCTGAAGACTGCCAGACATTGTACCAAACACTCTGCGAGACAATGTACGGAAGCCTTTCACCGACAGTGCACCACCATTTCCAGCTGCTAACTCCACCTGTTAATTAAACAGGTATTCAGAGTGAAAGTAAACTAACATGAGTTAAACAAATCATAGGGGAAACTTAATTTCCTGACTATCAAGGGCGGACATTTAAAGTTGAAAGTTTTCTACAGGTGAGAAAAATACCAAGACTACACAAAAATGTTAATAAAAGGTGTTTGGTGTGATACAGGTTGTGGTGGAAATCAAAAAATTGTTATTGACTTGACAACATGCCTTAAGACTTTGATAAAACCAGAAGGAAAATTCATGAAATTTTTTCAATAGCAGCTTCTCACCAGTTAAGATTTACATGATAATGAATGAAAACGTAGTCCTCAGTCCTATATATTAGCCACTTTAATGAGGAGTAGGGCTGGATATCAGTACTGTACAATCAAATCGTACAAAACACTGTTTCCCAGCATTTTAGCTACAGCGTTGGTGAATTCCACTTGCACTCAGCCGTCATGACAGGGGAACTCTATTTTTGGGGTTCTCTGTATTTGAAAACCTGCACCAACATGGCCAATTTAATGTTAATACACAGTCAATTAATACAAGTATTGAATATTGTCACTGAACCAAACTTAAAATCCAATAATGTGTTTGGTGATTTTTAATTCTGATTTGTTATAGAGTAGTACTTTTACCGCATCCTCGGAAGACAAAAAGTCATCCAGTCATAGACAGATAGCTAGCTAACTTCACTTACGAAAGCAGTGCTGATTCTAACATTTAATTCCGTTTCGAACTCGAAACTATACATAGAAAATGAATACAAAAACATCGTGTGGATATCCCTTCTTTAAAGGAGACAAAATACACCCATAATTACTTTTCAATTATCATTTACTGAAAATATTTCAGCAACCCCACTTGGCAGCAGTTTACACATTATATTTGCACTTCCCCTAAAAGGTGTTTTTTCGGCTGTTACTAAGCATGATTAGGAAAACGATTACTACACTCGTGTCTCATTGAAAATGAACCAAACACTCGCAATTCCTTTGAATATTTTTTAAATCACTTCCAGTTTTTGTTGTCAAAAAGCTCAGCTGCACATAGGAACACTCTCAGAAAACTTCCAGTTTTTGTTGTCAAAAAGCTCAGCTGCACATAGGAACACTCACAGAACAAGGTAGGATCTGCAACATAAACTGAAAACATGGCGACACTTTGCGAACTTTAGTTCAACTTTACACAGTTTTTTCACATCATAGTTGGCTGAATTGGAAAATAAAACATCAAAATGTTAAATCAGCAACACTTTCAATTTTCAAGATATCGCTTGAAGCATAGAATGCTTTTTGTGGCGATTCCATTCCCATATTTGGTATTTCTCTGTATTCAGTAAATGTGACACATTTCTAAAAGACAGATAAAGACTAACATTCCTGAAACAAACGAACGTCATGAAGTCCTACCTCAGCCCAACTCTTGACTGACAGTACTCTCCGTAGCGTTCCTACTAGTGTGCCCGCACCCGTGCCATTTTGTGTGGATATATTACCAGCCAATACAGCAGTGTCTTTACTGGTCAGAGGTGCCTCAACAGATTGGGATATGGACATTGACTTGATTTCTACGCTGGGAAATCCAGACCTGAAATAAGGACCGAATTGTACACAAACATGCAACCAAACAACTACAGCAAACCTGCCAAGTATTTGCATGAAGTTTTTGCCTAGCTGGGCAAAGATGACATCACTACAAGACGACTTTGGTATTTCTACTGTCCAAAAAAGCAAATTAAAAGCTGGATAATAATTTGGGCGTGATATCTGGAAGCATACTCAAGTGTGGTCATGAGGTAGCCAACACAGATTTCTGGCTTGAAAAAATGCGCACGGAATTTCCCGGTCAACTTAACATCATGTAGTACATGTAGAAATACAAATGTCAATTCATCCTATTCCACACAGCCTACATGCAAAATGCAGAGGTGACATGTTGACAAAATTACCTGAAGCCATCAGCCTCATATCGCTCAAAAATATCTGTTGCATCGATGCCAACACTCGTGTTTCCCTGAAAGACGCAACCCAATAATTAATAATCAGGATACACACATGTAAAACTGAAAATCACTTATCTAAGTTTGTAAAACATCGGCTTTAGGGACATCAAAATATCAATGCAACATCCTCCATGATATGTAAAAGAGAGCAGTGAATTACACCATGTAGTCAATACCCTTTGCCTAGTTAATTAAGTGTAAAATGTCATCATTTTCCAGCATTTCTTAAAATAGAAAAGTTCACAAGTCATCCATAAAACAATATGTTTGTGACTGACATACTAATAAACATATAACCACATTGTGGCACTATATGTCTTCCCACCATTCCTTTATCATCTGACTGACACACTAATAAACATATAACCACATTGTGGCACCATATGTCTTCCTTCATCATCTCTTTACATTTTTAGAACTTTTCTACCCGACTGTGATCTGCAAGAACGGTCATGAGGTAAAATCAGTATTGATTGGGATCTTAAACTTTCAGTCGATAAAACTCTTCCCTAACTAGCAGTATTCATTTGAATCCGATATATTATTGAATTAAATAGCTATTTCCTTCATACGGTACTACGAAAACATTAACAGTTTCAATGAAATGCAACAGTCACTCTGTACACACCCTGGGGTTGGTGCTTTGTTGCGCCTGTCTTTCCTCTCGGTCTTGAACAATTCGTTCATACTCTTCTCTGATTTCCTTTGGAGACTTTCCATACATGGGAACTATCTGTGAAACGAAGAAAAAAAAGTGAAATGAAGGTATGAGACATTATGTTACACACAGGCAAAGCTAGTGAAATATAGGAAGAGAAGGCGAGAGACAGAGCTGAATTGAATACATTACGATGAACAATGATGACATACAGAGCAATAGCCAGACAGGGCCGAGTTGTACACATTATAAAGAACAATGAGGGTGTCGAGAGAAAGTCAGACAGACAGACGAAATGAACATATGAATAAACAATGATGGTGTAGAGAGGCAGAGGAACTGAGCTTGGTTGAACACATTACAATGAATAATGACCATGTAGAAAGAGGAAGAGAATCAGACCTGAGTTGAACACATTATAATGAACAATGATGGTGTAGAAATAGGCAGAGGTATAGAACCAAGTTTCACACATTGTAATGAACAAAGGTAAAGTGTAGAGACGTCCCTGCATTGAACACATTACAGAACTCCATTTGGCAGCCTGCAGGTCACCGATGCGACCTCAGATTTTTATGGCACCATGAAGTCACTACACAACATCCAAGGTGAAACTCAAAACCGAACAAGAAGTAGCAAAAATCGTAAGGGCCCAATCATGTCTGCCTGCATCAAGACGTGAGCCTGTGCGTGAAACAATATTGGGCCTATTTGAGCAAAAAACAAACGTCTGGGCAATCTCGTATATCTGTGGAGTTAGCAAATTTTCACAATCTTATGTTTTCTTTATTTAATTTTTGCAGCTCTTGCCAATGAGGTTTGGTGAGCTGGGAATTTTGTCATGTCTGTGAGATGACTTTATGCTAAGCATAAGGCCCTATATTATGAATAATTATGGTAAAGATGAGCGTGGACAGTGAAATATAGAGAGGCACAGAGACAGGCCTGTGCTGAACACATTACAAAGAAATTACATCCTCATTATAAAACCAAGTCATCAAAAGTTGTTTTTGACAGAAAGTGCAGGTATATTGCCCCTTCAATTCTCAACATACATCATTGACCAGCCAAAGTTTCCAGTGAGACATGACTATCAACACAACGTTAAGGACACCTCGAAATTTTCTATTTTTGAAATGGCTGTGTCGAGTTAGTTGAGCAAGGTTTTCAGTGCTCTAGACTGTTTATTTTATATACCTCCTTTCCATCAATCTCACCTCCTTTCCATCAATCTCCTCTAAGCCTTTCACTCCCAGTGTGTCATAGATGGCTCTCTTGTGAGGGTGCAGTAGAACTGTTATAAACATTACAAATTATTCGAGGTTTTAAATTTTGACCATAGAAATATCGAGACAGTTGAATATGACTTAACTTTTGCCAAAGAAACAACAGTAAAAATTCATTGAAAACACAAATATTTTACTTTATAAGCTTCTTGTCTCAACACTGACAATGTTTTTTTTTCCATAACCACCCGAAAATGATTACAGACAATCAAGCATTGCATCACATTTTAGAGTGAATTTCATTTTTACTGCAGTTATTTCAAAGTGCTTTAAACTCGCAATCTGTCAAAATAACCGTGACTAACTTTTGCTTAGAGGACGTATCGCTATAAAACTGACCTCAACTTGATTCAGATAAGAGATGAGTCATAGTTTCTGATAGGAATAATAGTTCATTATTGAAGCAACATCTGACAACATTTCATACTAAACACAATGGGGTATTACTAACGCTGTGATTGGCTGTCCTGATTCTATGTAATATGCATCCACCAATAAGTTCTCGTAGCTCGAGATCAGCTAAATAACACATCATCACATAGTGTTTGCAGGTGTTCTAATTTGACAGCTGATTAACTGGTAGGATTGTCTTTGGCATTTTTGATATGAAATTGGTGGTTTTAAGTACTTTAAACAGACATGTACAAAAATCAAATAAAATTAACTAAACAGCCATCTCCACTTCACAGGTGGCAGTAATAATGAAGTTGATTTTGTTATGCATATATATTATCAACAGCAAATAAGTCACATTTGATAAAATGGTATATAAAGTGTTAATTGCTATTTGAGATTGTATTACTACTGGAAAGCTCAACACAAGGCTCACCATTGCATTCAAATGGTAATAAGTTGTACATTACCCAACTTACCTTCTTTTGCTTTCTGTAATTTTATAAACATGGCCTTTGCATGTTTTTTCTTGATAGGGTCGACGTATTTATCGGGATGATACACTCGACCCAGGCATCTGTAGGCATTAATGATCTCTTCATCACTTGCCTAAAATATTGACAAAGCATGTGAACAAAGCATTGGTGCAGCAAACACCTACATCTGATGTCAGAAGATGTCACTTTGATGTCAAAAATGCAAAACGGTTCTTACTATCAAATAACAACTTCAAGTTGCACTATTTTAGATTGAAGCACAATACACAAGTTGGGAATTCACCATATGATCTACTACTAGATCACAAGAAGGTAACAATGTATCAACTGGTAGTGACAGGCCGTGGAACTGCATTCTTTCACGGCAGATCAGTTTACGACAGGTCGACCAAACAGGTGTTGACCAATGGGGGCACTGGGAAGGGGGTTCACACAGCTACCGACCAGGGTTGCACCAAGGAGTCGTTGTCGACCAAGCGAGGCACCGTGGATATGTCGACCAGCGGGGGTCGCACTGTTTGTCCCTTACATCACTCTGCTTCCGAATTGCACAACTTCGACAGGTTACCTCACGGGTTAGCGTTTACTTAGTAGAAAATAACTCTCAAATGTTCAACCATTAAGCGACATTGAACCGGTGCATTCTGTTGTGATTTACTCCCCTTACCTCCAAAGATGTCCATCCGCACTCGAAAGGTACTTGTAATATAAGTAATGTGACTTTGATAGTTTAGCAATAGCTAAGCATAATTTGCTTTAAGTTTTCCATCACACACTGATACAAGATGGATTAGGATGTGCAACTGGTCTACCCTAGTTAGTGAGTTGAGATTTACAGGCTGTAAAATTCCAGTCACCACTCAAATTACTGCCAGTTTTTAATCACAGTGCAATTCACCATTTTTTTTATGCATTATGTTTTGATTCAGGTACCTTTGACCCATAAAATTTATTGCTATTGACAGCTACCAGTTGAAAGTTATTTCGCTATCATCAGTGTAGTTATTAAGTATGGTGAACAATTTTGTAGTGAGGGAGGAATTTTCTACGAAATCAGTACATAATAAAAATCTAATTTTTTAAACAATGAACTTGATGGCAACAGAAGCTTCCATTCCCCATACATACCTTCCACCCCTACATATTTCTAGTACACGAAATTCCCGCTCTCATACCTTTGAGAGAACACTCATTTGGATAGCCTCGGTGCATGGGTAAAAACCTGGCCAGATAAAACCTGACACAAAATTAGTGTCATTAAAAACTACAATCACTCTTGAGTAAAGTAAATTATTTAACGGTGTTAGAAAAAATGGTGTTCTACCGTTATTCTGCTGCTAAAGTTGTGAAGCAATCTTCTGCGTCGGCTTTCGGTGCCATGAAATATTGCGTCATCTATTGGCCAGTTTCCACCTTTGTCAATTCTTCAATCAACTGTTCTTCTTCCACAAGGTTGCGGAGATGTCAAGGTAAATTATCGAAACTGGTTTCATTTAGTTACAAGTTTTTAATATTTTGATACCAGCAAACCGAATTTCAGAATCAATTTTGCTGCTGTGAAGCTGTCGTCATCTCCTGAGAAATGGTGCATGCATGTGACACGAGCGTATTGTTTTCAAAACGACAAAATACTTTTCATTGTTACAAAAGGTGAAGAATTATGCAAGAAAATGATGTTTATTAGATTGCTTTTCACTTAAACGGCTGTAACGGGCAAGGTGAGTGTGGGCTGATTCACAGATTTTGCATTTGACCTGTCCGGTCTTTAGCTCTACATGTTGATACAGGTTTGACGGTGAGATGACGAACAGAACTACCCTGGCTGTGTGCAATTTTGAGGTCTGTCAGCGCTGAACACACAGTGGTATGTAGTTTTGACAATAGTCTTCATGCAGCTAGCTGGCTGGCTAACATTCGCACCACATACTACGAAAACTCTTTCCATCAACTATTTTAACTCCCACAACATGTCATTTCATCAGCAAAAATATTCACGAGTAACATTTCAAACATCAACCTTACTCAGTAAATAATAGAACTTGTTTCTATCCAGGTGCTAACTAGGCAATTACATCGTCCTGGATGCCGCAGGCATGCAGGGGCAATAGTACATCCCCACAAAAATTTACGAATTTCAAAATACAGAAAATAAAATCAAATGAAACATGCATATATGCACATACCATAAGTCTGGAGATGATTCAGTCAAGATAATTTGAACAAATCGATGAAAAACTGTCACAGTTTGCTCGAGTTTCTCTTACCGGGTGCCATTTTGAGGAATGACGTGAAATCACACATGTTGATGAATAAAAAGTCCAAGGGACACAAATCTTACAAATTTCACCTGATACCTTCCCATTCTATTTTGCAAGTGTCACACGCTTCACTCAGTCTCGTGCTAGCCTTTGCCTAACTCACGTGACTCAGTTGAAATACCTTGTGGTTAATCGCGCATGCGATGACAAAATTAACATTGACCAAAAAAGTGGAGTTTGAATTCTTCGCCAAAGTCACCTTATTTCTGGTAACTAAGCTTCATCGAAGATATGTATAGAAGTAGAAAGGACCAATGAAGAGTGAAGAAAGTAAGCACTTTTTTAAGTGACAGTTTTTAGTGTGGAATGTATTTTTGATGAGGTGAAAACTCCTAATCGGTAGCCGGATTTGGCCTACCGCCCCTTTAAAATACACAGGACCAAATTCATACAGAAATCGATGGGAAGTACTGTAGCCCCTTACCAGCCAGCCGAGGCCGGGGCTACGTGTTGCCTAGGCGCTAACACGCACTTTGTTTTGTTGTTATTTTGAGTTACGAACAGTTCAAATTTATCACCGACATTCAGTACTTCGATCACTTTTTGAACGTGTAAGAAGAAGTAAGCGACCTACGATCGTAGTGTCAATTTCGTCCGAGTTGCTTCTAACCAAGATTCAACAAGATTGCTCATCATGATCATCAAATGATTAAGCCAACCCAAACCAAGATCAAGATAGGATAGAGCAGACACATATTTAAAACATCGGGACAACGCTTAAAACAAAATGTGGTCCAAAGTAAGGCTATTACAACCCTATAAAATTATTCTGTTTTTCAATGTAAACAGTCAACTCACATCTTTTGCAACATTAAGCAGCGCATAAAATGCATCAGGTTCTTCACCAACGTCTTCCATGGAAGCGGCCATTTTTATTTTGTTATGACCCCTATTGGGCATTTCTAGTGCGACGGGAACGCTGCCTATTGGTGGGGCCGTGAGATATGCAGGTGGGGGTGTCATTGCATCATTTCCCATAATTATTTGACACTTCCGATGACGAAATTTCATGAAACTTTTTATTATTTTTTTGCGTTAAGCTTTATACCATTGAATTAACGCATTCTGGAATATTCTGAGCGCAGGATTGTAAAAAAGGATGCAGTGAATTGGGATTCTGATGGGGTTCCGCTGTTTAATTCGACTGCGCCGATCCAAGTAGCCTAATTCTAGTATAATAAAACTAAAAGCTGTATTCTCGGTGTCTCACCATGATCCATTCTAGAAAATGCTACAGAGTTTATTGCATACGGAGTTAGCCAACCGTAGATTCCAAATTTGAAAATCGTGGCGCGTGCGCACCGTATCGCACGCAATGTGCACCGTCAATAAACAGCGTTTAAGGCCGAAATATTGGATCCTATCACGGTAAGGAACCAATTTCATCATAATAAAAGGTCACGTTTTTAGCCATCAAAACAGGGCGAAATGCAGCTTTTTGCAGGGAGACAGATGAATGTTCAACCCTTGGCAGCGAAAGGAGCAGAGAAGCGGCGTGACGGATGCACGCGGCCCGGCAAAAAATGATATCAGTACGTGGTACACTCAAATACTTTGACAGCATAAACCTTTCTGTAGGCATGTTTGCGTAGTTGGAAAAGCAAACCCTAACTCCCGTACCGGCGACTGTATAGTGCCATGTAGAAGCGGAGTGAGTAGTAGTAGCAGCAGCAGTTTTTAGTAGTAGTAAAAATTAAGTCCTATTACTGATACAAAGGATAAACCCGTTTAGCACACGTCGGCCAACTAATGTAAACTGTTTACACGTTTTTCGTACACGACCTTATTAGGCCTTTTATGAAATAACTGATCTAACAACACAGACATGGATCACAAAATTTAACAATTACGGAAGCATTCTACAACATTACATTCGAAAAAAAGATCCGTGTGAAATAAATTGGCAAATTGTAAGCTTGTGGGATTCATCTACATAAAGAAGACGATATTGAGGACGCATATCTGCTTAGAGGCTTTTTAAACACGTTTTACTTGTTCGCTGACAAATAATCTTCATGTTGAAAAAACACAAAGAAGTTTTACGTATATGGAACCTCGTATTAGGCTACAATGTTGCTGACACAATTCTCAGCATTTTCAACACAAGATTTCTGGAGAAAACAATGCTCTCGAATTCAACAGAATTTTCAACCCTGGGCATCTCACAAAAACACTGACCTTTGACTTTTCCAAGAGAGTACATACCCCAGCAGTGCTGTAGTGGGGGGTAGGCGCACCGTCGTAGGCGCAGCCAGCCACTTTTTTGTTTTTTAATGTAGCGCCTACCCACCGTAAATTACGGTATAGTGGGGCGTACGAGCACGTGTGCGCAGCCAACCATCTTTCTACATTTTAAGGTATCGCCCATAAACGCGCCGTACGTGGCGTGACGGTTAAAGAGAAGAGGTTTGGGTCATTGCCAAACTGAAGGAACCGTGACCATATGCCCTGGTCAGTTTATTCAAAGTGTTGTTGTGAACCTGGAACGGCCGCTTACTTGACAATGATGAGCAGTCATTTTGCTCTTGTCTGGGCATCGGTACCCAAAACGTGGCCGATGGGACCCGGGATAAGACATGGCGAGCACGAAGTCAGCCGTATTTGCGAACGGTCTGAGCTGGTTGCCACATCGGCAATCAGAGGAATGCGCGAGTTCATAGAAATGGAGGAAACGGTTAGAGTAAACAACCTATCAAGTGCTCTGGGACAACTGGACCTCTGTATTCTTTGCAGTACACTGTGAACGAGGATTCAGGGAAATGAATCGGATATAGTAACAGGCTCTCGCTCTTGTTTGCTATATTAGAAACCACCTCCAGCTTGCTGTTTGGCAAGGTCAATGGTCCCCCGCTTTCCATGTTTGACCCACACTAGAACCTTATGCCGAAACGTGGATTCGACAACACAGAATTGCTGCCATAGTTCTCAATCGAGATCATGTGACTTAGAAAAGAACAAAACTTACGATAAAATAAGTTTGTGGAGGATTCTGTAACTAAGCACTCTATCTTTGGACTGGTCACTAGCCTGAGTACATAGTATTTTGCTAACATTGAAAAATAAGAACAGTCGCTTGCAAGAAACCCACACTTCATTTTGTGCATTATACATTAACGCATGCACGTGTCGCATTGTACATACTATTTGTTCAGCTCATTAAAATATCAGTGCTTGTGTAACATCGTGTTCGTGTAATTAGTCTTTGAAGAGTACGAAGTAACATATTCTCACCGAGTAATGAATTTTCTTATTAATATTTCAAGATAAAGTAACATTTAATGCATCACACCACAGGTGGATAAAGGGAGACCGAAGTGCCCCGAGGACACGCCTCCACGGGCGACTAAAAATCGCCACCAAATATCATTTCTGGCGTTACTTTTGCCTTCAAATATGTGTGGTTAGATCCCCTTTCCCTGACATCCTAGATCAGCTATACATACTCTAAATACCCACTCTTGAGTCAAAAATAGGCCTACATTTTTGTGAGTCGGGCAATGCTGTAGTGGGACGTAGGTGCATGTATGCGCAGCCAACCACCTTTTGGCATTTGAACGTAGCGCCTACGCACTGTAAGTTACGTTCAGTGCTCAAGGTTATGCGGTGGACTCTGGGCGCCTACTTACCTCTAATTTTACCACTGAGCACTGTACCCCAGAGCTAGACATTTCTTATTTACAAGTTACAACAACTGTCCATCAACACAAGTATATGAGATAGTACGACCTGTGAATTTTGGAATGTGTTCATGTTTCGAAGAGTTTGTACAGTTTAGCGCTCAGGGTTACTGTACAGATTTTCATTCGAGTTTAATAGTTTGATTAAACATGCGCGCACCCAGCCTAAAAACTAGGGGGGCTCGAATTTTTGAGAATGTGGATTTCTTACTAAAAAACGGAGTACGTCACAGCTGTGAATTATGTATTCGCCGAATTCCTGCCTTTTTAGTGGACTTTTGTCTCGTTTCCTACTTTTTTCGGGCTTTTCGTTTCTACGAGGCGCACCTTTTTGCCCACTTCGGTAAATGGGGGGCTCCTTTGAGCCCCGAGCCCCCCCCTCCCCTGGGTGCGCGCATATTAAATTGGTCCTAGGTTAGGAGCATGTTTCTTTTCTTTTCTATAACCTTCATCAACTTCACTGACACCGACACTTTCTGTGTATAAACTGTGTTGATATACATTGTATTACCAAAAGATGTTTTCTTGGAAATACATAAAGCGCTATCCATAATCAAATTCTTTAGGAATTAAAACACTGAGTAACCAGCAAGTCTTCCTGTAAATTCATGTTGAACTGGTTGACGATTGAAATGGGTGTGCCTTAACCTTTTATAACCCTTTATCTTGCACATGGTGCACCACCAGTACCTATTATTTCAACCAACCTTGACAAATTTCCGCTGGTCACCGGTATACAACTTGAAAGCACACATATTTCCAAAACAACACATAATCTTTCAGTTGATAAGAAAATATGCCTGAAATTTATTCACATACTACCAACATCCAGTGTTAAATTTAAAGCCATTGTAAATCATGTTCCTGGGAAAAAACATTTTTTTTCACATGCTCTTCCAAAGCAATGCCACCAAGGTGTTCTTGATCCTTTATTTAAATTGAGTGTTGGCATAAAAAAAAAACCCATGGGCATCAACAGGTAAATTTAGCTTCCCATGACGAGCAACTTATGAATGGGCCCACTATGAAGAAATGAAATTGTTTTGAGTTCTTCTCAAGTCTTGAAATGAAATTTAAACTGAGTAAGGTGCAAGAGACCAATATTACAAGGAAAGTGGCCTAAATCAAAAGTAGTATTTTTGTTTGACGACAGAACGCACAGGCTTATTGCACCTATAACATTCAGTATAATCAGTTTCAAAGCTATTAAAACTTAATAAGCACCTTGAACATTAAAAACTCAACGATAAAACAAAACAGTCTCCTGGATTAGAAATTGGAAAATTAAAAATACAGTTTATTTGGAACCACAAAATGCATATACAATATGATACAGCCTATATCTACTGATGCAAGAGTTGTTATACTCAAATACAAAAGCTCACAGGCTTTGTTTTGATAACATTTTCCTCAATGAGCTTTAGTCAACTCAGTAGATGAAAATAGTCACTGATAACTCTTGGGTCAAAACAGTTCATCACAGTGACCTCAAATCACACATGAGTTTTTCTCATTCTGCCAAATTGATTAAAACTCAAATGTGACGACACCACAGTCTGTGATTTTTACATCCTTCACAGGTCGTTCATTGTATGTTTCTTGCTCTTCTATTTTCTTAAGTACTTCTGTACCTTCAATGATTTGGCTGAAACGATAAAAAGCAGTGAGACAACTGGAGTAAACCCTTTTGAAAACAAAAAGTTACAACAAACAAAAACTTGAAACCCTGTGAGCATTTAATAAAGAAACCTAAGTGGAGTTTTCAATAAGAATTTACTAATGTTATAATAAACATATTAATTAGAAACAATGTCCTTAAAATATAGATGCTGTCTGAATAAAATACACAAAGAGCTTAATTCATTCATTTTTTACTATGTCAATTTCAAGATCTTCAGTTATGTAGTGTAACTCTATTTTACAAACATCGATGCACTAAGTACAACTACCCGAAAGTAGTTTTCAATGGAATTAATTCATTTGAAATGAAGCTATTTAATTGAAATAGGGTAGGGAGAGGCAGAGGAGAAGAAGGCAAGCAGTTTTCACATCTCTCTCAAATAACAAGTACCTCCTAATTAATTTCATACATGAGCACATTCCAGTAATGCTCAATCTACAAACAAAATGTCAATGTGATAACCAAAATGTCAATGGCAATTTACCATAAAAATTGTAAAAATTGTACAACGGACTTAAAACAATTTCAAAAAAATCAGAACCTGATCTACCAAACTCAGTGGGTTAATTTGACAATCAGATCATAACAGAATCCTCTTACCCAAAGGCAACATATTTCGTGTTCATCCACTCTGTTGGTTGTAAAGTGATATAAAACTGAGACCCGTTAGTATGTCTCCCTTTGTTTGCCATTCCTAATATCCCCCTCCTGGAGTGTTTGACAGCAAAATTTTCATCTGAAACAAATGCCAATTGAAGCTAACACAAGAAGTAAGTGCTTATATTATACAAAACACTCCCAGCCAACAAAAGTTATTATCTAATATCACAAACACATTTGTTGATAAAAAGTCGGAGAACTGACAAAGATATGCCTAAAATCACATTTACTTCATCAGTACAAAATTCTGTTGATGATCCTTTTTTATTTTATGCATTACTATAATTTCATGCTTAATTTTAGTAAACACAAGTATACCATTTTGCAATTATGTGTACAAATGCTAGCCTTAGAAGGCAGTGGTCAGAATTTCAGTTTATTCTTACCTTCAAAGACTTGACCGTAAATCGACTCCCCACCATCACCTGCACAGGGATGGTAGATATCTGTAAAAGTAAAGTTAAATCAGGAAAAATAATCATGCCAAAATAATGGGAGATAAATTATGACTTTCTTTGCAAAACTTACTAATCTTGACACACCCCAATAATGTTATCTTTTGAAGGATTTTGATGTTCACATTTACCCCACCCATTTTTATAGTTTGACTGTGTTCCACGTGTCTTGCTTTTAACAATGGCATAGACTTTATTGTAACTTGCACACTTGTTGTTTAGTCCAAAACATGTTCAAACAATTCAAACATTTATTTATAAGATGTGCATCTTACGTCATTCGACCAGGACAATCACAACACCCTGGCTAGTTGACCTGCCTGAACACTAGATGTCATCACATCTATATGTAAAGTAAACTGGATATGATTCTGCAACAGTTCGGTAACAGCAAGTGGCATAGTGGTACGTCATCTGACATCTCATTGTGTGAGACCATTACATTTACGTAACCACGAGACAACTAGATTGCATATATTCTTGGCAATGAGAGCTGTGGAAGGGTCTGTTCAACTCTTTGCGAACGTTTTTTGACAGGATACATGCACACATCCGTTAGAGAGCACTGACTTAACTTTTAGATCAGCAACTAGACTAATAGAAAACTTAAATTTCTAAAGTCATAGGTGACAAGGGTGACTGCATCAAGTTAAGCATGTTTGGGTAATTGCCCACCCCATTCCTTCAAACTTCTGATTCCAGCACCTATCTCTGGTTAATCGCCCACCCTGACTTCTGGGCTTGCCAATTTAAGCACCCAGGGCATCAACTCAGATGATTAGAGCACTGTCATAAACTAATTTTTCCACACTGACTACGTTATGAAAGATGAAAACAGCTGATAGAGGTCAAATGTGTAGGAAAATCAGGAAATGACAGCACATACCAGCCATAAACCTTTGTTTCAAATATCACCAAAATATGTCGAGCCATTATAACAGTGATCGATGGACAAGGCAAATCTTTTCAGAAACATGGCCTACAGGAGGTGCTAGTATAGTTGACCCCATCAAAATTTCAAAACCAAGTTTAAATTTAACTTTAAGGCACAGAAGACAACTACAAAAATCTGTTTAAAGTTAGATGAAGGCAATTTTCACTTTTTACTGCATAAAGTACAACCCACTTGAGACAAAGTTAAATAAAATTTGCCCCTGGTCATGCTCAAAGCACAAACCTCCTCCTTGGGCCCAGCCATTCCTGACTATCCTGTGAAATACCGTTCCTTTGTAGCACAGATCTCGCTCAAAGCCAGATAATTCAGATGATCCTTTCTCACCAGTACACAGGCATCTGAAGTTTTCACATGTTCTGGGTACCAAGTCACAAAATAGCTGAAAACCCAAAGAGAATGAGATTAAGAAAAATTCAATATTCTTGTCTTATGTCAAAGTACTAAATAAAACTCGGAGGAAATTATTTTTAAAAATCTTTGAACAGGGACAACAATAATTTTGATAAAATTGCCATTTTGCTATTTTCCATTAAGCCAAATGCTCAAACATTACAGACAGATTTTGCAAACCATGCTAACAACAAAAAATATTTCTCAAAGGTTATTTTGTTGAAAATTTGTATAACAACAGAATGAGATAAAAAAATTAGCCATACACTCGTTTTTCATTATAACAAAAACCAACTTATCTAGTTAATAAAATTAATTTTAGACAAAAGAAACCAATCTACAGAGATTTGGAAATAAGAGCCGTTACAATATTTATATTACCTCTATCAACAATCTGCCAATTGGTTCATCACTGACTGCAATGTCCATATACACAAAGTCATGCTGAAACGAAAGCGGCAAAGTTGAAAGGCGATATCAATGTTCAATTACAAAGATGTGATTAAATTCTTTTCAGTTCTTGCCTAACCATGTATACCTTAATTAATTCTATAGAAAATTACTTTCTCAGTTATAATGAAAGTCTTTGTGTATTGACATTTTGTTTTTCAAGCTCTCTAACACCAGTGGATCACGTGCTGGGCAAAACAATATTTATCTTCATAAAAATAAACAGATTGATTTTGAAACTTTCAGCGCAAGTTTCCTTTATCCCTTATGATGCTAGTGCAAAATGATTACCAACAGAAAATGCTTTATCAATAAAGAAATAATTGAAGATATTAGATCGTTCAAACTTTAATTTCCACACCTGTTACCATAGCAATGACACAATGAGTATTTTGTGATTGCTAAATTGAACCTTTTCAGCCCAACTTACCTTTGAGTCATTTAACTTTTGTTTGTAAGCATGCTCGGCTAAGGTTTTATACAGCGGGAAAGGCCTGAAGTCTTTGTATCCATACTGATCTTCAGCCCATTTCCTGAATTCATATGGCCCACCACATAAGTTGTTATTTACAAACACGATGCACTTGTCACTGAAAACCCAGGTCTCTCCTTTTATCTCCTGAAACAAAACCAAAGAATATGGAATTACAACCATGTGTACAGCAAGATGGTCGTCGTTCAACAGATACTGCAACACTAAACACATTGGACCAGTTAAGTATCATCAAGGAAACTAGAAGCAAGTGCACAAGTAGCTGGCACCTTTGTTGCTTTTTTCTCAGCTGTTCCAAATAAAAAGCTGGTCGGGGGGGAGGCTTCATGTTGACATTGAAAGCAGATTTGAATACACAATTTTGGTTTACAAACTCTCAATACTCGGACCTCGTGTGTGAATTAGCTTACAGCATCGTCAAAAATGAGATGAGGAATTATTGTTACAACAAATGTGTAGACTAGCTAGTAGTTTCACTAAAAGTGATATCCATATGAAGACTGAGATTTGAACTGGCCACAACTGGTTGAGAAATGTTATTCAAAGCAGTACATCTCTGATCTAAATTGTTTTGTCCATGCAAACCAGTGCAGAAAATATATTTGTTTCAATTAATCAGTGCCAAAGACTCTTACCCTTTTCTTTTCTTCAATAAATAAATCCCACTCAAACTCAAACATTCCTGTGATGACTGGTGGCGCCACCTCTTCACCATGGTCATTGTGCAGGTCCTGCAAACAGAACAGGGTATAGTCTCTCTCAGATCTAAAACATAACAAACACAAGTAGTAACAACACATGTAATCTCTGTGTTGCGTGACCCTCATGGAGGACCATTCAAAGAATAGTACTGATTATTTTCTCTACAATAGACCACACTGATGTGTAGCACTGATCATCAACTCTAAAATACACCAGTGATGAGGCACTTTATGAGTTTATCTCATTACACAGGCTGAACTACAAACACAGAACCCTTCTACTGGAAACAGCTGAGATTTGAACAGCTAGCAGTTTACCACACTGGCTCCTGGGCTTTTATAACTGTCTTGTTTTGTTTCAGGATTACTTAACAAAGATGGATGTAAATGATAGAACAGCCTACAATTAATCCATAAAAATACATGTGCTGCGGACCACTATGGTTGATAAAAGTTGAATCATCTGGTGTTAACTTGGGTTTGCATTTATTCCCGTGAACATTGTCTGGTTACACGTTGTGGCTATGTCAAGTCAGAGATTCAAAAAGCTCTGTTGTAATCTCCAAGCAGTAATAACCGATTTCGACAACAAGACAATCACTGATCATGCACGTGCTAGATACACTTCACTCCACAAATTGATTAGTCACAAGTCAGTGGAAGCTTAGACTAGTCTATACTGAGTAGTCGAGTCATGCAGGAGACAGAATCAGAGATAACACCAAACAATTCCACAAATTAATTGCGTCGTAAACACAATGAGGAGGATTTTAATGAAAATCCTTTGCTCTATTAAATTTCCTAACTACATGTCCGAAGATTTTCAACAGACCTCAGCAGTGCACTTCGCTGAGTGAAATGGCAAATCGCTCAGCAAGCCAACAACTTCGATTGCCACAGTCGCCATTTTTGTTGTCCTTAGAAACGATCTGTTACACTAGATGGCGCTGTATCCTTCAGTCTCATTGCCAAGTTATTGCTTGGGCTAAGGGAAGTAGTCCCTACCGTACAGACGGGACATGCTGCTAAGATTTTTTTCCAAGGCCAGATTTCCGAATTAATTCCAACGATTTCATGAAATTACTCGATTTGGCTATCGGGAGCAAAATAATAAATTTTCTGTTTCCACACTTAACAATTTATTTCGCACAAACTATGCCAGATAACGAGGCGTTTCTCGGGAACAAATTACCTGAACTAGTAAAATATGCTGCAATGACCTAAAAACTTTAACTACATGATTGCGACTTTTCTTTAAAGTGACTGAGTGTCGATCAAAACTGTAGGCCCCTACTCCACCGTTATTGTATGTCTTTTAATTGATTCATGTGGGGACGACTGATGTTTTTACTATGTTTGTTTGTATAATTGTGCAAGTTCTTTTCTTCATATCTTTCTCTACATGTCTGTAAATAATCGTTCTATAGCGTTTGTTGTATCGGTAACTAGCTCTTGTGTTGTTTTTCTTCATGCTACCTCTGTTACACCGATGCAAAATAAACATTTTACCCGCGTTTAGTACTTAGACTACTTACTTATTTCTTTCTCTCTTACTCTTACTAGTCCGTATGGAGATTTGGCTGCCCGCTACTCGGCACGGGAACTGACGGGCTTCAGGTCAGCCAGCCGCTCAAGGCTGTGTTCTGGTGCACGGCGGCAGCCTTAGTAAAGCATGCTATGATTTTGTTGCATTCGTGTGTCCTGGCGATCGGTAGGCCAAACTTGTGCGCGTTTTTGCGCGGCAGTCGTGGTGCAGTTTGGCGAGTAGCGCCGAACTGACACCTGGCGCAAACATCGGACTGAAGCTCTTCCCCATATAAAGTTGTAAGCAGGTGTCGTTGCCTTCGATTAGGTGGTATCCTGAGTACTAATTCACATGCGCGCACCAAGGGAAGGCTCGAACGAGCCCCCCCCCCCCCCCCCC
>NMRA01000166.1:183276-229690 GCA_002633005.1 Phoronis australis
CTTGTCTTTCGTTTTCTCGGACTTTTTCTTTCTCTGAGGCGGACCTTTTTTGCCCAATTAGCCACTGCCTCCTGGGTGCGCGCATAATTTCGTTTCGCGAGGGAAACCCGCACAAACTTCCTGATTGTCGCGCGGCCTGAACCTGCACCACCGGTGCTCTCTTTCCGCCGGCGGAACAACCGGTGTGCAAACCTCCCAATCGGCGCAGTACCCGACTGCCGCAAGTACGCTGGATATGCAGGGGCCATGGGGGTACTGTACAGCGCCTGAGTAATCAGCCCGTCGGGATATAGCCGGCCGTGTCGTTATCAGTTTGACAGAGCAGAGCAATGTTTACATAGTCTAGCTCTCGTTTTGTTTGCTTTCCGTATGCTCACGTAATCCAGCAATTATATGTTGTAAACAGTGCACCTGACGCTAACCGATATTTTAAAATACTATTTGCAAACGACTTTCAACAAATCCCGTGAAGCAGGTGTGTTTTGTATGAAACACTTTCACCAAAAAACTTCGAATGGAGAAGAACGGTTGACTTTCAGAGAAATTAAACTTAACTTTCACCTGTTGATTCATTTGTGTGACTGTAAGCTCGACCAGCTTAACCACAGTATTATGTACCAACACCAAAGGCGTGCTTGACAAGTTGAATCGAGCGTGCATGATTCTAGATTAGATCGTGATAGTGGATTTTTTTTATTTTTACACTCCAGGAGAATGGTACGTAATGGTCACAGCCCTCCGGCGTCCCGAGTTTTCCCGTGTAGAATATCCAACTCCTGCCGACAATGGTTCTTTCAACACAGTTTACATTTTACTGTAGCATGCGCGCACCCGGGGGGGGCTCGAGGGGCTCGAACGAGCCCCCCATTTGGTGAAGTGGGCGAAAAGGTCCGCCTCAGAGAAACAAAAAGTCTAAGGAAACGAGACAAATGTCTAGTAAAGAGGTACAGACGCACAGTTCACAGTACTGAAGGTGGTAACCCGTTTTTTTAGTCCTCCAGCTTTTTTGTTAGCGCAAAAGGTCCACTTGGTCAGAAATTCGAGCCCCCCCAAACTAAAGGCTGGGTGCGCGCATGTGTAGTCTAAATCATCCATAACACCATAACACGAAAAATTTCAGCCGATTTCGAAAGGCAAGTTGAAATAAGATGCCTAATTATACAGTGAGCAGAGAAATGTAGCCTATACTTTATGACACCGGTCTTCAAGATCAATTATTGGAATTCAATTTAGTACGTCGTTCAGAATCTTGACCATGCCTTGTATGAAAATGTTTTCATATTTGTGTCAAGGGGAACTTTAATCTACCTTGCCATACAGAATCAGTATGAACATGCCTCGATGATTACAAGGATCCCAGCGACGCCGCATTTGCAGACAAGTGGTCACAACGGTCGGGGGCAGTCGGGGTCGGGGGAGAGTTATAGTGGTCGCAGGGTTGGGTGACAACATTGATGTTTACTGATCCAATAACAAATCTCTTGATCATGCTAGAAATCTGCGATGGCACTTAAAAGGTCACTAGTCTTGTTTTGGTGATTACTTTACTCAACCCTCGGCGTTCTGCCGGTCACCGCACTATGAGTGTTGCCAATGCATCATCAATTGGCGTCCGGTCACTTGTGTGATTAAAGCATGATGCAACTCAAACATTTGTGCAGTGGTTGCAAAGCTTTATTCTGCTTCAGAGTACGGGATGAGAAAGTCGTTTTTGTATATGTTAATCATCAGTGGAACACGAAACCGGAAGTTTGGTATCCTTTTAACTGATGTTTCGCTGTTAACCTTTTCACGGATGTTTCGCTGTTGGCGCCGCTTTTTGATTTTCGCTGATTTTGGAGAAATTCGTGCCTAAATGTTTCAACTATTGTTACTCGTTTATTTGCCTGTGTGTCTGATTGTTGATCACTGATACAGATGGCTGAGTTGTCCTTTTCACACGTGATGAACCTCGGCCAAGCCGGCGCCGGCGTCATCACTAAAGGATTTTTTTAAAGACATCAAAAATTCGACAACAAATATCCGGTAGCAGAGTCCATTGAATGGAAAATTAATAACAACACAATATTGTTAATTTAGTTTTATGCTGCGTGCTATGTCTCGCTCATGGCCAACAAATGCCGATGCCAACTAAAACTTGGACTTCAAAGAGAATTACATGTTGGGACTCCAGCTAGGGTGGGGTATTGACCGGCAGCCCAGAGCACTTAGCATAGATGAACGAGGTACCAACATCTGACCACAGGAGCATGATTTAGAGTCCACCTCAGTATGTATAGAAATGGACGTCTGCCGTTCATTGTCTGCACTCTGGGTGTGACCCGGCCCTGGGGGCCTTACAAAGGGCCCAGAAAATGAGCTAGACTAGATAATCGAGTCACCGGCCAAAACTGATTTAAAACGAACAATAGTACCGCACTGAACACCGAATGACCCATGGCAGAAAAATTGCACTCTGGAATGGGTCCGGCAGAAACCAAAAAAGGACCTCCCCAAAAATGAGCTAGCACAATGACATTCGAGGTACCACACAAAACCAATTCCATATGAGTCAATACATGTCACAGATCACGAAACTCTCAAAAATCTCAACCACGATATGTCATGTTTGAGACAGTTAGATTTTCAAGGTATCGGTTTGAACTGATTTAAAACCAACAATCGTGCTGCACTGAACACCCAATGACCCCTGAAAGACAAATTTTACTCTGGAAATAGTCGGCCAGAAACCCAGAAAGGACATTGAAAATGGAGCTACAACTGTCCATGCAGCTTCCCCCTGCTAGTTCAAGTACTCGGGTAGGAAACCCAAACAACTGGACAACAAGATGTTAAAAATTGCACAACGGAAATCGAAGTATACATATTCTCAATTGGTGACAAAAGTGGTGTATTAGTAATAAGTTAACTGCAAAAAATGGGATCGCAAGAACAAAAACTAATTATAGAAAACTTTCGTTCACTAAAACTTGTGTTTACTCTCATGATCACAAGAAGCGAAAAGCAGACTGGTGTCAAAATGTAAGACAGTTAATTCGCCTAGTGGTAAGTTTTTGAAGAAATTTTACATGATGTCGAAATTCAGCGTAGTGTATAGTGTTTTAGTTTCGCGGAGACATTTTTCGATGGCCGATATAATGTCCTCCGTGATAAAATAAAAATCATCCCTAATTTGGTGAGCAGCCACGGTGGAGTCCCAATGCTATTTAAATAAATACATAAACAACGACGTGTTTCGGTAACAAGGGGTCTCTCTGCAGCATTGCCTGTTCTGCATGCAATGACAGGGTGTGACGTCACAGTAGCACTGTATAGGAAAGGGAAAGTGAGGCCTCTGGGAATCCTGATGAAAGACTCATCTGGGACACTTATCAGCTTCTTCTCAGAGTTAATAAGCATAGATGTCCCAGACGAAAGAAAGTTAGAAGACATATGCCTCCTATTTAATGAAGGGAGGAGTCAAAGATGTCAATGAAGCGCCGATATCTGAAATTAATAGAGATGACTGGAAAAATAAACAAGGTAATAACTGTAATTGATAAAACATAGTTCATAAAAGCAACGAAAATAATTTTAAATGGTTTCATAGTATTAAACCAAAAGGCCCAGGCGGTTTCACGTCATACTTAAAAACAGTAAATGGTGGAGAGGTTTTAAGATTTTGTTCGTCAGCTCTTAGATAATTGGTCCCTCGTCCATTAAATTTTCTCAGTTTCAGGAAAAGTCGATGTCCAACATCAATAAAATTGACTGCGCACAGCCAATCTTTGGCATAGTTTCCTCCTTGCCGAAAGACACTGTTGAACTACCTCAAACGAACCCATTTTTTGCCTTGCTCTGGGGTCAAGTGGATTCGGCCAAATCCGGGAAACGGTTGGATCCTCTTACCTACGGTTGGAAGGTACAAGATGGATACTACACTCCCGAATGGTTTTGTGGTTCTGCCGTTCTTGATGTCCTTTTCGAAGGTGCTGGTCTTGTACAAGAAAACCAAGCCGATCAAGAGGTACCGTAATTGGACTAAGACGAAACAAGCAAGCCCGAATCAAGCTGGAGTAGCAGTGACGAATCTGATATTGAAACGTATTAAAACTAACAGGAAACTACTGTTGACATTAAACATATACAACTAGTAGCTTGATGTTCTAGTCGATACAGTGATTTTAATTATCTGTTACAATGCTGTTTGAAAGTGTTGCTTTATTTCATGTAGTTTATTTTGATTAAAGAAGGTTTTTAAAAACACGTCTGTTACTTTTCTTTCAACGTAATGCTTAGTAGTCAATGGGATGAAAGAGCTCTTTGGAAATAATTTTCGTGACTCCTCGATCTAGCGCAAATTTAGGGGCCATATGTTTTCGCTGACGTATCCTTTCTGCTGGCAGTTTTGATAGCGTTTTATATTTTACACAATCTGCGTTCTTAAACTTCATTGAGTGGGTTGGTAATAGACAGTTCCTGGTATCCCAAAGTTTTACTGTTATCAGGTACTTTCCAAAATGCTCCACCATCATCCATTTGACAACCAGTGTGAGAGCTCAGTAGACGCAAAAGTATAAACTCATCTAATATGCAGTGGCGGATTTAGGGGGGCAAGGGGGCCATGTCGCCACCCCCCCTAAAANAAACAAAGCATAGGCCCTGAACACACCCCGTTTAAACCGTTTGTTTTAGTCAACAGGTCCGCAAACCTAAAATTCGGGACCTCTGCATCCCCACAATTAGGCTGGGCGCGCGCATCTGCCGAAATTCTGGTTATTCCTCTGCCTCACCAACTAAAACTCCTGGATCCTTTTAGGGTTTCTGCCAGGCACAATCCAGAGTGAATTTTGTCTGTCACAGGGCATTGAGTGTATTGAACCTCATGGAATTGCCGTTTTGCGTTGTACCTCGAATGTATGTGCCAGCTCATTTTTTGGGGGGAGGGCTTTTTTGGTTTCTGCAGAAATTCCAGAGTGCACTGAATTCTGCCATGGAACATTTGGTGTTCAGTGCGTTACTATTGTTTGTTTAAAACCAGTTTTGGCCGGTACCTCGAAAATCTAGTCTAGCTCAAATTTGATGGCATACCGTGGTTGACTGTTCTGCCGGGCACAATCCAGAATGTAATTTGCCCTACGTCATACTATAGGGCATTAGTGATCTGTGACATGGAATTGGTTTTGTGTAGTAGGCTACCTCGAATGTATGTGCTAGCTCATTTTGGGGGGTCCTTTTTTGCTTTCTGGCGCCGGGACCCATTCCATTGAGAGTGCAATTTGTTCGTTTGTCATGAGTGGGTCATTCGGTGTTCCGAACAGCCTAAATGAGTGCGGATTGTTTATGAGTTTTGGTTGGTACCTCGAATATCTGGTCTATCTAATTTTTTGGGCCTTTTGTAAGGCCCCCAGCTAGGGGTCACACCCAGAGTGCGGACAACGGCAGACGTCCATTTCTGTACATACTTAGGTGGACTCTGATGCTCCCGTGGTCATCTATGCTAAGTGCTCTGCCAGTGCCGGGGCTGCTGCCGCCGGGTCTAGTAGTAGTAGGCTAAATCTGGTGTTTCAAACTAAAGTTAAAACTGTGGGACAACGATAATTTATGTGGAAAACTGCGGCCATTTTCAAGCCCACTTTCTAACTGGGAGCACCTCTGAACACGTGAGTACCCCGCCACTCCCACTGAACCGCTCCGCCTGAGCAGCATTTCAAACTGGCGACGATATGAATACACCTGTGAGTCACCTACCGACAGGTGTCTGCGTCAGCGGAAAATTAAGATACGCATGCGTCGATCACCAATTCTCGTTCTCGCTTCCAAGGGCGAGGTCAAGTTGCCGCCTTACAAATTCATTCAACCTGGAACAATTCCAACAAGTGTGCCAGGATGTCCGATCCAACGCCTCTACCAGAAGTTGAACTTTTCATTAAGGTGAGACCTCTATGCTTTCACTTCAAAGAGTATATATAAAATGTCAAATGATTCTTGTGCTGTGAATGCGTTTCACAGGCAAACGATGAAGGATTCTCTCAACGAACACCAAGGCATCGCGTTTCCCGTTAAACACTGAACTTGTGTACTCAAGTGTGACAAATTAAACTGTTCACATGTCATATATGATAAATCGTTTTCATTCAATAACTTTGAAAGTTTGACTTGGAAGTGTGTCTTTTTTCACGAATCGTCTAATCCCCTACCTAATCGTTTTTTATTCAAACTTAAATTGTTAGGCTACTAAGACCTCCATTCTTTCTCCTGATTTATTATTAATCATCAACAAGGCAACATATGAGTCGTGTCACACTCTTGATTTCCTGTGTCCAACTCATCTAATAAGTTCAAAAATAACGTGTTCTTAGTATTTAGGTTGATGAGATTTATAATGCTTTCAGAAAGACAAACTGGTATTTGATTACAGATTGAGCACTCACGCTGTGTTTCAGAATTATGTATCAAATACAAACCACTTTTGTTTCTGTGTCCAGCAAGTACTGAGCTTTTCAGTTATTCTGTTTGCTAACTGAATTAACTATGAAAAGATATGGACATAATTTACTGCCTACTTTACTTAAGTCGTCTATACCCACTTTCCATCATTAACCAACTTTTGATTTAGACCACTTAAACCAGGGGTGGATCCAGAGTATTAGCCAGGATTTTGCCCATCAAACATTCGCGCCCCCGAAGTGCCAAATTGAGAGAATTTTAGGGGGGGCTATAACCCCTTGGCTCTTCCCCTGCCCCCTTAAATCCACCACTGTAAACCATTATGAAATTTGCCTTAATTTTTTCTGTAATTACATAACAGGTGATTTCAGGACTTCCAAAGGACTGACAGTTGTTGCTGTAGGTCAACTTCTACAAGTTGGTTCGCCACAGTGAACCGTTTTATGCACTGTGCATGTTCTCAAGGAATAAAAATCTGTCACTGTCAGGTGAATGCAAACCTAGAAATCATTTTTCATCAGATGATAAGATCAGTTTTAATGCAATCAGTGGTCTGAATCAAAAGTTTACTTGTTGAATGTGACATGGGTTTACAGTCACTTTACTAGTAATGTTAAAGGAGAATGCCACCCAAAGAACAACCTATTTTGTATCAACTTAGATTGAGTAGTTCTACTTTATAAGGGCACGTTTGGTTGCGTTACCTGACGACAGACGGAAGTGTTGAAATTATCCAATGACATCATTAGTTTCACACGCAGTCTGTTCAGCACAACACGGGTTACTGGCAGGCCTTTAGGCAGCATAGGTCCTGGGCGTCCAAATGGACGCCCTAGCACTAATCTGGATGCCCAGGCAAGGATGCCCAATGTATCATTTGGAGGCCCACTGTCAATAGGAACCTTTCAAGTTTGGACTCACACATTGTAATGAATACTAGGAAGCCTCTGAAGGCTCACAGTGGGGGGGGCTCTTTTTTCAAAGCAGGAAGAAATATACAATGTATATACAAAGTATATGCATTGTTGCTATTTTGACACTTGATTGACAGCATAGTAAAAGTCTTGGTCTCCATTTTTTTTTAGTGAAAATGCTCACCATAGAAGGCTGTTTTATAAACTTAGATGTAAAAACCTTGATCTATGCATTTTTTGTAAAAAAATCTGTGTGTTTGGGGGTACTGCTGGGGGTGGGGGGTTACGCGTCGGAATCATGGATGCCCTGGAATATTGGGAACCCCATTTTGGACACCCTATTTTCAAAATCCTAGATAAAGGCCTAGTTACTGATGTCAACTTATTGCTTGAATTCATCGTTTAACACCAATAGGTCATCAAACTTTGATGTAAAACCATAAAAAATACGCCGAGTTCTTATAGAAACGTGTTGTTTTATTTCGCTGTTACAGCGGACACAGTGGACACACCCGTTGCCTACAATGTTCGGCAGGCCAATTTACCAAGGTCCGCCGTAGCAGGAGTTTGGGGTCTGTTTGGAGATGAATTCGAAGTATTCTACCATGAAATACAGACAAGGGAACCTAGATCTGTGTTGTTTAGACTTGTGATTTTTTTAGTTCTGAACCAACTAAACGCTTGTTATCCCGGCCAGTGGCTCGCACCTGATCCGGCCCGTCGCAGCTGCCGGGACTGGCACGAACATAAACCAGCTTGAGTTGGAGAAACTAAACCTTCAGTCACGAAAAGACTATACTAGTGAGCCAAAGAAATAATTTGCAAGTAATTATATATGTGAATTAGCTACGAAACTGAAAATCTACTTACTTAATTTTGTCGGGGGCTGCGAAGTCGAGTTCCCCTTCCGCAGACCGTTAGGGCAAAGGCTGTACAGTAACAATGAGTTCAATAATGTATTTGTATTTCTAAATAAAGATTTCCCTAACATGTGACCATAGCCGGCATCAAAAGCCAGTAACGCAGTGGTTTATTGATTGCTGGCTCCTCAACATTTAGGTATTACAAATTGTATCTAATGAGACAGACTTTGTTTCAGTTTTAAGCTTTGGTTAGGATGAGAATAATTCATTTTCAAACAGAATGCAGAATAATAAACATCTACATGGCAACTCGCCCGGTGCCAATCCCGACTTAGTCAAGAGCTCATCCGACGAAGACTTCACGGGTCGGATCATTAGGTTTCACAGGCTATCAGTTCGAACGGGAATACACTGATCAAGAAATACTAGAGAGGCATCGTGAACATGTAACGGAACGTATGGATAGTTCTTTGGTAAGCCGGAATTCGTCAGAGAAATCACTGTCAACGAAATGCCGGCCACAGACACGAAGATGTTTCACGGCCTAATACTTGCTATTACAGCGTACCTTTCATTCTTCACTACCGCGAACCACTTCCTAAGCATTTCGGGCTCTCGAGGAAGTCGAAAAAAAGGATATACCCGCTTTCTTGGCAGCTTCATAGGTCGGACAAGCGGGAACGATGCCCTGTAATATAGCGGCATTCACTCTGCAGACGAACCACTGACATCGTTTCTCACCTTCCTCACAGGTTAATGCGACACCTTTCGGCAAGGTGAGGTCGACCGTATGAAGAGGCGATGTAGATATAGATTGATTAAGACGGTATACAAGACTAATTAAATCGGGTGGCATTCTCCTTTAAAGTGAGCACTGTATAAGTAATACAACTATTAACTTGGGACATCCAGTTTCACTTGATGACAAGTGTGTAATGCTTTGATTTAATTTTGCGATCATCACGAAAATCAGGTTATGAAATAAGGCAGTGAACGCTTGTTGTTATCTAGGGTATTCTACGGTTGGAATTGAATTTGTTATTTTTGGCTAGATTAGCTACTTCATTTACTATGTACGTGTATACATATATTTATATTTGCGGGTGCATCACCATCCCTGTCTATCTGGCGTCTGCTGCTGTATCTCCAGAACCCCTCAATGGATGTTTGGAAATTTTGCAGACATGTTCCTGTCCTGGATGAGACAGCATGACCGAATTTCTAGATGGATCACGCTACTGTAGTTCACCGTAGTGACAATTTTACTATTTTATACATTTTTCCTCTGTATCTTTGAAATTCCTCATCGTATTTTCATGAAATTTTGCAATTCTATTAAGGAGACAACGATGCCTTCTTGTTTATAGATGGATTCACTGTATTCTGTGCTCCTTAGTGGTCATTTTTACTGTGTTTTTTGCATATCTCTCTACCTGCGAAACCACTCTTCAGGATGATCATGAAAATTGATAAATTTTTTCAAGCTGGGAAGGGGATGACTGAGTATGATTTTCGCTGCCTCCTAGTGTCATCTTTTTTGCGTATGCATCTGTATCTCATGAATCCCCCTTTGCAGGAAATTTGTTAAATTTGGCCAGTGTATATAATAAAACTCTGTCTTGTTTTACTTATACAGATATTTACTTTCATTGAGTTCAACTCCAAAATGTGATTCATCAGTTTTGGAAAGATTTTAACACAATTTTCAACAGAAGCTGATAATTGACAACTGAGCAACAAATCAAAAAGATAAGATAGGAAGATCATAGGAAACTTGCAACAACATCCTGTAGAAGATGTGTAACCTATGGAATATAATGCCATTAGGGGGCTACGGTGGTAAATGGTTCAGTGTGCAATTTTGGTTTAATTTTTATTAGTCGAAGTTGACGCTTTCCACTAAAAAGCAAACAGGAGCTAGTCTGGAGAAATAAGGTCAATAGTTATTCTTTGAAAGCTTATAAAAATGTAATTGATAGATTTATTATTTTTAATTTAAGTTATCATATAGGTGGAAGACAATGTACGTGGGTTGTCTCTTGTGTAGAACATAAAATAATGTGTCTGTGTGCATTCTTATTAGATTTGAAGTACCAAATATTAAGATTACAATAGAATATATATAAAAAGTAACTAATTAGTAAAATGTCTTTTCATTTACGTGCATTTTGAAACATCATCGCATTTGTTGTCAGGTAAACACACTAGGTGTATAAATCATATTTTTATTTATTGTGCAACATCCATATCTTGTTCAATGAACTATTTCCTATGTTGCACTCAGTAGTGTCATCGGCAGCATGAGGCAAGGAAATGGCCCAGTGATTTGTGTGGTGCTGAATCCGTAAAGAATTCAGGCTACAAAGTGGAATTGGCGGTGCGGGTGGTGACCGATTATTCGCATACGACAGGCAATACATACAGTTGTGCACTAGAAATTAATTTGGATCTAAAACCAATTTGTTTCATTCATGTGAATTCTGAGTGTTGGTAGTATCGTTGATGTAATATAGGATGATTCACTCATTGATTGGTGCAAGTACTGTATGTTTATTAGTGAAGGACAACAGGTCGCCACTGAGTTTCCTCTGCTGACCATACTAGTTGACTGACATATAGTTAGAGTACACATCTTGAGTTCTTACTTAAGTGTGAGAGCTACCATTGGTTATCATGCTGATAATACTAAAGTTGGGAATTCCTTAATCGCTGATAACAAGCGATGTCATTGCTAGGTGGCACCCTTGACATTCTGACTGTGTGCAGTGTCAGCTGATAGGGTGCCCTCCCATCTCATTCCACTGTGACTAAACTGATGTAGGTCGCCTAGATTCAGGTGCAGAAATTAATGACTCTGGGGATATTCCTTGCACAAGAGAGTGTGAGAGCCACTGACACACTTATGTAGATTGTGGCCTTTCTGTGTCCTGTGCCGTTTTCGAAAGTCATTATTTTGGTTCACGGAAACTTTTTGTTTCTTAATACACGAGTTATCATCAGGCCTTGGAATTTTCCTTTTTTAAGAGGACTTTACTCTTTTTGGTTTTGATTTCCTCTTATTTTGATTTCCAGTTTTCTCTTTTTTCGTCTATTTGTTATCGTTATTTTGTCTTTATGCTTTCAAAAACGTTTATTTCATCTGAATTTTATAACACAAGAAATATTTCTATCACACAAGCCTATTTATTTGAGAACGTTACATCACCTGGAGAATTCTCCTCTTTTTGTCATTGGTCATTCCAAGCCCTATATTATTCTTAATTACACATGATCAAACCTGGAACGGACTAAATAGAGCTATTGATAGTATCAATGGGAAGACTGACTGAAATTTGCATTTTTGGCTTTGGTCTTCAAAGCTGTATATAGAAAAAGAGGAATTTGTGTGAGTTAAGTTCAGAGTAGGTCCACTAATGGTGTTGAAAAAAATGGGTTTGTAGGTATGTTTAATGCAGTTGCGTTTTTCCCAATTTGAGAGTTAGGCCAGATTGCCGAAAGGAGAATGTGCAATGGCATTTGAATCCATCCCTCACAAGTGACTGGTGAACTACTGTGCTTTGAAGCCAGCTAGTGGGCTCTCTAAGGGCTTCTGTTTTATGGGTCTTATGGTATACTGCAGGTAATTTTTGGGGTGAAGAGAAAATTCCACCTACCGATCACCATTAATAGCACCCTCCAACTCTGCCTCAAGTAGCCAAAACTAAGATTTTGTCCTCTTTCAAATCGTCACCTGGGTTAGGGAATGGGGCCAATATTCGGCCCCAAAGTCGAAAGATTGATGTCCCTTTACTGCTTGGAAGAATTTGAGCTGTGGGTCAAGTTTGACCTCTGAGTGGCATGTACCGTGTGTTTTGAATCCTGAACTTCATTTCAAGTCTTTTTCATTGTTTGTCAAGCAAAGTTTGAAATACTTCTATTTAGGCAGCGATTTTATCCCTGTCTTCACATTCTCATGCGGTTGATTTCTATCCAATGAACTTTAAGCATTTCACTGGTTATCCTATTTATTTTAGAAAATACAAGCCTGCATCTTAGTTCATAACCCACAGCATCTAAATTGCAATGTTGTTTGGGGTCATCAGCCTGTTGATTGGTTCCCATGATATCCGGATGGGAGACTATCAATGTTCTGGGGAGTGCCAGTCTTGAAAGGAATTACCTAGATCAGGGGTCTGTTTCATGAAAAATGACTTAGGTCTTACATTCCTGCTTCACAAGTACAATGGTTTGGAATTTTCCTTCTTTCAGAGGATTTCCTCTTTTTTGGTTTCGATTTCCAGTTTCCTCTTTTTTCATCTCGTCATCATTTATTTTGACTTCATTCATGTAAAAACATTTATATAAGTTAAATTTTACAACACAAGAACCACACAAGCCTATTTAATTGTGGAACGATACATCACCTGGAAAATTTTCCTGTTTTTTTGTCATTGGTCATTCCAAGTCTTGAATTACTGAATAACATGTAAGCCATGTGATTATAGACACATCTGAAGTCAGAACCTTGAAAAAATTTATGCAAATTCCTCAGTAACTAGAGGTATTGGGCATATTCTCAGATACTTCGTATTTTTTATCAAGACAGATTTAATTATTTTTCAGAAATACAGTAATTGTGTGGAGACCAAATTTCTGACCTATAACTTGTCAAGAAACCGATGCCAGGTGGTTTAGGAACCGCCCCAATGTTTTACGTCTGCTTTTAATGATGTCACTTATAATGTTTCATTGGATTGGCATATTCACTGAATCAATGTAAGTTTTTGTTTCTATGCAGGAAAACTATTAAAACGAAATACACATTTTTTAATTGTTTGGCCTACTATACCTATGTTAGCTTGAACAGCCATTCGAAAGCCATGTTTAGCAGTGGGTTCAGGCGTACTATTTCCAAATAAGCAGTTGTGTGCCTAGCTACGGTGGCAGCTACTTTTAGTTCTGAGCTTCTGAACCATTTGGCCAACTATTACAGTTTCAGTTGTAGGTGGCTTGCATCCTGTTTTGACTTATATTACACTCATGTGGGTTGACCTTACAATACTGACCTTGCAGTACTGACCTTGCAGTACCAATCTCCTGCTCAACATTAATCTTGCTCCAGCTGTTACTCTCTTACCAGCAGTCTGAAGCATTATCTAAATGGAAATTTTTACTTGTTTTTTCTGAGTACCGCGCCAGACAACCTGACCAGAGTTTAAAAGGATACCAAACCTGGCTTTGATCCAATAACAGATATTAAAAATGACTTTCCCATCCAGTTCTCTGAAACAAAATAATGTCCTGCAACCTCCAACGACCCTCAAAAGTTTGGACCAAATTTTGAAAAGTCGTTACAAAACCTGCCAGACAACAAGCATGACCTTTGCTTTAGGCGAGCTTCAGGACAACTGTTAGGGGAATGATCATCCACCAAGAGCCATAATATCCACTCTTTGAAATTGGTACAGGGATATTCCTGGACTGCACCTTTGTGCCATTAGCGCTTGAAAAAATATAAAGGCACAAGTATACCCCAGCATCTTTTAAAACACAACATTCTTCCAAAAATGCAACTTGGGTAAAACATGACTGTTGTTATTTTGATTGCCCTTGGGGTTTCTGTTTCTTATGTTACCACTTAAAATACACTAAGTCCCCTGGGCACAACTTTTTGAAAAATGACAGACTTATTATAATCAGGTGCATCCAAAGGGCACAGGTTTAAACCTGGTCAACAATATCCCTGTCAGTATGTGACTTCAGTTGAATCCTGCTTTTATCAGTGAAGTGAGATGACAGTGGTGCATTTCCAGTTGACAGAACAAGGATTAGTTAAAATCATCAAAACAGGGTTTATTATTTTTTTAAGCAAAAATCCAAAGACAGTGTAGGCTGTGTTTTTTAAATGCTCATGTTTTTTGCTCTGCTGTGTCTTGTCACTAGTCTCTGACTACTATGTTTTTTTATGGAATTTAACTGTTTCCGTTTGTACGACGTGCTATGGTACAAACAAGGCTAATCCTATGGTACAAACAAGGCTGATCCTATGGTACAAACAAGGCTGATACTATGGTACAAACAAGGCTGATCCTTTGGTACAAACAAGGCTGATCCTATGGTACAAACAAGGCTGATCCTATGGTACAAACAAGGCTGATCCTATGGTTAAGTTCTTATTGTTTCTGCCTCTTGATTTTGAGCCTAACTTTTTTTACTTTTTTGGTATCTGGGTACAAAGGCCCACTGCAGAATCTGACATAGTTATTTTCATGTCCTTTAGGGTTGAAATTCAGCGCTGTTAAAGGGCAAAATATCTCTGGTTTTGCCTAGGTTGGCCGAAGACTCTCAAAAATGCTTTAACGAAGTTGTTTTGTTTTAAACATGTTAAAAATTTTCATCTTCTTGATTTTGCTTCAAGTTTCAAAAGTTAGAAGCGAAAGTATGTTTGGGAGACTAAAATTTAAATGCGAACCCAGGCCTCGTGTAAGTAACGATGATATTTTCATAGGTAGTAAACAGCGTAAATTGGTAGTAAACAGCGTAAGTGAAGTACACATGGTTATAGGGAGTGAACAGTGATATTCCTTGTTGACAGGTTTGATGCAATAATTACTGCTTTAGGTACCAGTAATCAGCAAAGCACTAAGCTCATGTCACCAGCATGCTGTGAGCAATTGCTCTCTTGACCTGAAAAAATCCCAACAAGGGTCATGATCCAACTCTCATGTGAACTATTCAGGTTTTAATGTTAACTGGCCCCTGGCATTAACTTAGGGTGTAAAGTAAAACTTGTGGACGTGGTCTACAAAACTGATGTCTTTCATCCATGCGCGTCCCAAGTCAATGTTGCTGTCAAAATGGGTTGAATAACAGTTATTAAGCCAATTTAAAATGTCATGTTGCCCAATTTGCCTTGGGCCCATAAATAAACCAATACTTGCACTGTCTAATAATAGTTTACAGACAATTTCTGTACACGAGTGCTGTAAGTGTTACAAAAAAGTTTGAGTATCCATCTTCAACACTATTTCCTTATGGTAAAATCTCACCATTTTCTGACCAAGAATAATATCCAAAATTGATATTTTGAAGGCTCTTACAATTGTTGTAAATGACTACAATTTTTCGAAACATTGTCTGGAGTTAATATGAATGGTATAGAATTTATTCTCAGCACTAGTGCACTTTGGAGTTTTGTTGTATATTTTGTGGACATACAAACACATAAAGATAAAATCTGTTCACATACTCATTCAGTTAATTCAGAAACACTCAAAGGAAGTACAATATATAGATGAATTCTAAAGTGCCTAAGATTAGTTCCATTTATGCTAATGCATGCGTCACAGCCAGGTGTGTCCTGCTTTATATTCTAAGAATGGTGGTGTTAGACAAAAGGCATTTTGGGTGACCTTTTTGACTTTTGACATGACATTATTAACATCCATATTTCGACTGTAGCCGTTACGCTCTTTCTTCTTTTCTGTTGGGCCAAAAACAAAAAGTGTTTTGCATATCCAAATTAGTTGAGTGAGTTAAATTATTGTCTTTATTGTCTGATTTGGACAGAATATGAATTTATGAACTTAACTGACTTATTCTTATGGAAATTTTTCACTTGATATCCTTGAAAGAAGTGAAGTGTGCGAGTGTTAGCATGTGCGAGTGTTAGCGTGTGCGAGTGTTAGCTTGTGCAAGTGTGATCAGGAAACTCATTTACGGTGATAGAGGCACATAGTAACCGAACTAAGTGGAATAAAGTAATTATAGTGCCATTTACACTTAAAAAGTTGACATGGATCAGCTGACACGGAACAAGTTGTTCCAGTGTGTAAACGTACTGACACTGAGTATATTGACACCGCGGTGACAAATTTTTGCCACCGGCTTGTGAGGTAAAGCAATTTGCGCCCGAACATCTTGCGCCATGTCAATTATAAGTCCAAACGCGAAACTGGAGCAAGGTGGAAAGGATCATCTCTACTGCGCTTGTGCAATGACCTACATACGGGTTCTTTGTCTCTGCAACTCTCGTCATCTGTAAATCTGCGCATGTGCGATCCAGGCTCTACAGCCTTTAATTTCTGTCTTGCCACGGTTAGTGGGTTGTGTGTGTAAACGGCCTCTTGACACGGGTCAATTAGCTCGGTGTTAGTTGCGCCGGGCCCAAAGTTGATGTCTAAACGGGACTGTTGCCCTGGTCGCACACTGGCCAGGATCACTCACTGGTGTTTACTGACAGTTTGGGTTGGCCAGAAAACTAATGGTGTTTACCCTACTTTCAAGGCACTGAGACAGCTTATCTAGCTTACTGCTAGCTTTTCACCAGTCCACTCAGGTGAACCTAGTATTAGGCTTTTTGCTATAAGGATGACGTAGATAATCCTTATGTTGACAGATGGGATTTAAATCTCAAATCAGCAGGTTTGGTCTTTTTATGTTTTTTCACTCAAACAACATCGAGACACTGATGTTTTGAAGAGTGGCATCTGATCAACTTCAAAGTATAATGTTATATAACTACAAAGACTCATCACAGTGAGAATGCTTTACTTGGTTTCATTGTATTTGTCACCAGGGGTCTCTGTTAACTTCAGTTCCATGCCATGCCACTTATAAATATATACTAATCCCTGGTATTCCTGGCTAGACATTTTTCCATGGTATGTATTTGCTATTTATTCATAGACGGGGTTACATAAGAAGCCAACCAAAAGTCTGGCACCTTTGCTCTGCATTGACACAATCTTGCTATTTAACACACTCTGTATTTGCTCAATGGAGGTGGAATGCAGAACCAAGATGTTAACTCTGTGCTGGGTCATTTATGTTACTGTCTATTGTATGGATAATAAAAACAGGCAAGAACACTTCAGATTATCATGGAAAGTGTCCAAATTTGGCTTGCTTTGGAGCATCATGTCTCAGAAATGGCTGATTGAATTCATGGGAAACTTTGCATACTGTGCTTTATGCTCTCCGAAATGCTGATAGGAATTGTTCCTGAAATGTTCCACTTTTGCATGAGGTGCTGTTAAAAAAATTGGGCTTTTATGCTTTTCGTCAAAAACATCAGAAGTAGCACGAAACAAAAACAAAATGATGATTTAATGAACTGACATATTTTTGAGATTTCATCTTGAGCATATTTTCTGAAATTAAATTTGGTTATGTTGTTGTTGTCACCATTGTTTTGCAATCAGTGTACTTCTCTTTCTGACGAATTTCTGTCAAATTCACTAAGGTCACGTGACCCAATTTATGGCAGATTGGTATGAAGGCTTTATACATTCAGAAAATCTGTACCAAATTAACATGTATAGTTTTGTGCTATTTGGCTCATCAAAAAGTCCTACAACCTCTAAGCAAAAATTTTCTAACAAGATAACCAGGGATGTTGTGTATTTATTGTAAGGGTACGTATCTTCAAGAATGTTTGCCTTTCTCTTTAAACATTCACCTTTCTTGTACATGACACATTTTATGATATTGGTTATCTAGATCTCCACCCCAGTCATCATATAAAAAATGGTATACTGAACTTCACCCGTGTCACCTAGTGATAACAGATATTAGACAGACTTGCTTGAAGCTGATAGGAAATCTTACTGTTGACTTACTGTTGACTCGAATGTGAACATGCCCAGTGAGAAAATTAAAAGTGCCCATAACTGCAATGTTGGGCATTTAAATTGTGACTGTTGATCAACCAAACGCTTTTAAAAATATGGTCTCAGTCTGATGTTGGCTGATCAACTTGCAAGAAAAGACTTGTTTCTTTTCAAAATTAAATTTGTTCTGGCATAGAGTGGCAGACTGCTGCTGACTATAGTTTCAGAAAATGTCAATTTCTGCAGTGCGTACGTTTTAATGCATTGTAAGGAATGCTAACGCAACATGATGCCACCAACGGTGTTCGCAGACTACACTGCAACTCGAAATTGATGCAGTTTCTGCGTTTGAAAGCACGTCTCACTGTTTTGAAAATCAATTTGGGCTGTTGCTGAGATGGGTGGATGCATAGCCCCTCGGCCATATACTATAATGAAACTATAATGAAAAAAATGGTATACAACTACTATCTAATGTGGTCGCCCACCAGGCACTTCTGGAATAACTCAAAGCATGTCAATCTGGGGGTAATTTACATCACACATTTTATATACCAATGCAATACATTCACTAGTTGCATTTGTTGACACCGAAGTCTTTATACATACTTACAGATTTTCCTAATTCATTCGGCAACATTTACGTCAAAGCGTTGTGCCCGAGGTGATCCATTTGCATCAACAAATGCGCAGCGTCATTAGGCCGCTCACAACATCACTAGAACGATTACATCAACTAAAACCGTTATCATTATCCCAAATGTAATGTAAATGAGATTTGTTTTGGCTTTGAATCATTCAACTAATGCTCAAGTCAACTAGCTTCTGGTTGTGTTGCCTGTTATTGGCATTTAGAAAGTAAGTCGTAATAAAAACTGTATAGCTGCATCATTTTTGAAAGAAGATCATACCAGATCTAGCTATTAAATCCTTTTTGGCCCTAACAACAGAATAGAAGGGATCTGCAGCTTGATTGTTGTAATTGATCTGATGTTGATCAGTTGCAGACAAGTGGGTTTACCCATATGTCAAAGTCTCTCTGTAGCCTTTTTATGCGCCCTCATATTTATATGTGGACGCATTATGCCGTCATCGCCGTCCGTCCGGCGTCCGCTGCTCTATCTCCAAAACCCTTTGACATAAGTTAATGAAATTTGGCACATATGTTCCATTCATGAATGAGACGACATGAGCAAACTTTCTGACGGATCCGACCACCGGTGTGCCCCCTAGTGGCAATTTTAGTTTTGTACGCTTATCTTTGTATCTTCAAAAGTCCTGAACGGATTTTCATGCAGTTTGGTATGTAGGCACCTTTTAGTGAGATGACGCTATCCTCCTTTTTTCGGATGGATTCGACGTAGTTTGCGCCACGTAGTGGCCATTTTTACTGTTTTCAAGTCTGTTTTTTTGCGTCTACCCCTCTATCAACCAAACCGCTCAAAGGATGATTGTGAAAATTGGCATGTATGTGCTTACTATAAAGAGGACGTTTAACGACGATTTTCCGACGATTTCGACTACTGTGGCGCCTACTAGTGGCAGTTTTGTTTTTGTTGTGTCTTCAAAGGTCCTCTACAAATTTTCATAAAATTTTTTGACTATAACTGTCAACCCCTTGTATATCAGATAGGTTCAAAACTAGCGCAGCATCTATTGGTGTGATGACGCTATCTTCCTGCTTTTGGATGGAATCGAGGTATTTTGCACCACCTAGGGGCCATTTTTTGCTGTTTTCAAATCTTGTTTTTGGTGTCCACCCCTGTATCAACTAAATCATTTGAAAATTGGCGTATATGTTCTCAGTGTGAAGACGACCTTTGATGATGGTGACTGACTATTGTGGCGCCTCCTAGTGGTAATTTTGTTTTACGCCCATAGTTATATCTCCTAAACCCACTGCAGGATCTTTACCAAATTTAGTAAGTGTATTTATATGAAGATAACAACAGACGACGACGACTTTCAGGCGGATCCAACGGACACTGTGCCCACTAGTGGCAATTCCTTTTATTCTGTTTTCCTTTGTTTCTCTGAAGTTCCTTGACAGATTTTTATGAAATATGGCATGTTCCTGTTTTTGGATGGATTGTATGTTTTTACGCCACCTGGTGGCCATTTTTATGATACAAATAAATAACCCTAAAAGCACACCATTTGCAATGCATTCGTGGGCGCATTTCAACGCTCCGCGTTGCTCTTGTTACTTATGCAAGTTGAAACCTTGCCAATTTAATTTACGATGTGGTATATATTTTTGAAGTGAAAATGGTTAAGTTAATGCATGATTGTAAATGCAAGATCACTCGGCTTGTGGCAAGGTCTGTTGTTTATCCCACCATTTGATCAACGTATTACCTCGTCTTCCTCCTATGACAAAAGTTGGCTGTTCATTTCTTACCTTGAGATCAGTTTGTAATATTACCTCATTTTCTTCTGTAGGCCTCCTATGACAAGGAGAAGCAAGGTGGTTGTCCCATGTGCCAACAGTGGTTCATGGTGTGCTACTGCATGGCTGAGCGACGCCTTTTCAACCTCACAGTGACAACTATTGCCACAGACAGTCCGCCCAGCTACTTCTCAGAACTGAACACCAGTGGTCGCATCCCAGCTGTCCTCGTTAAGTCAAACCTCATTATAGACAGTAAGTGGCTTTTCTTAAACCATATTCTCCATGATAAAAGAACCGAGGTCATTGATCTTTGTTGTATGACGTTTAACATAAAAAATTATTGTTATCTTGTTTCAGGTTATTTTTGTTACCAATGCTTTGCTGTATAGGGCAGTGTTTTTAGATAAAATTCTCTTGTAATTGCTGAACAGAATTTGGTGTTAGCGAATAAAAATGACAAGTGTGTCTTAGGAATCATGTTGTAGTGCTGTATTGTGTTTCCATGGTGATGACACCACTGGCTCCATCTGTTGCAGACAGCAACTTGGAAGGCATGGTTTACAGTACATATGACGAGATCGAGGGCTTCATGAAGATGTTCCGCATGGCTGAGTTCCAGACAGCTAGAGAGTCGAAGGGCATTGCTGAGGCTGAGAGTGCTTTCTTAGACTTGAAAAATGTAAGATTAGCCTAGTGCAATGTTCTTATTAAGCTTGTGAGCTGTTTGACACTGCAGTGGTGTACCTTGAGGGGTGCCAAAGGGGCCATGGCCCTCCATAAATTTCTACTCACAAGGTGGTGACTGCTGAGGTTTAAAAAAGCCACATGTTGGTGGTCAAGATAGTTATTGCAAAATCCCCCGTTTTCTTTTACAAGTCTTGGTGTCTTCAAGCTTTTAAGCCAAGAACCCACATTCATAAAAACATAACTGCCTATAGTACGGATTGTCTGTATTTTTATGAAGTTTTATTGAAATTACAGAACACCAGATTTGTTGGTTTTAGATAGGTCCTGAGAGTTTCGTTGTGATGAAGTTTGAATGTAGAATTAGTTGGTTGCATTGGCGGCAACAATTTTCACGTGTGTCACTCTCTCTGACAAACTGGGATTTCAAGAAAACAAGTACGTTACTATAAATATCCAAGTATTATTTTAGTACTTACGTGAACTCTCGTTTCTGTGCAAGTTTATTTCTAAATCAGTACTTAAAAGACAGTCTCCTGTCTCATGAAAACATTTTCCACACCCTGAGTATACATATATAGTGCATCGCTAACATTTCAAGTCTGGTCAGCACGCCACCTGTTGGCCACATCATGTGACCTAATGAATATAAGTATGAAAGTCTGAAAGATTTCTGCCTAACTGACCAGACTTAAAAATACTTGCGATCTACATTTCCACTCTGGTTTAAGATTACCTATTCATGTACATAGTACATATACACATCAGTGATCTTGCGATCTTGCCCCCCCCTGCCAACTCAAATTCTTGGATATGCCCCTGCACTGTGGTTGTGCATGGGTTCCTTCAAAGTTTTGATTGTGACACAAAATCATTGGCTTCACGAGAAAGTGGTTAACAGTGGGCTGTGTTGTGTATCTCCGGGCTCTCAAAATTGAACAAAACTAATGCTTGACATTTTCCGTTTTGGAAGGCTTGCTACAAGACTACACTCACATGTTGTGAATTTCACCTTTTCACCTGGTGTTGGTTACTAATAGTTATGTTTTCCAAGAAATGATTTCACTATGCCAATGTTGGGACTTAAATAGAAGCTTTATCTTAATGTCTTTTGTTAGTGATTTATAACAATACAACCATCAGGGAAATCAATAGTATGAGAGGTTTCCTTCTAGCTATGTAGCAAGCTGTAATTTCATTCACATCCACTATTGTTCTTGTAATAAGTTATTCCATCTTTTTTTAATTTCATCATTTTTTATGAAGTCACAGTTACATTCCCATTTTAAGATTCCTTATTGAATTGCCACAGAAGTGATGTTGTGAAGTTCTGATGTTTTCTTTGTATCCACGAACATATAAACTGGTTGTCGCTGACTTCAATCGGGTCATTGCGCTAGATGTCATGTTTTGGTGTCTGATCTTTGATGAAAACCCTTTCTTTTGCAGAACTTAAATGTGCTATTAATGTCCGGTAAGCCGGGTCGCCTGGCAAAGACATTGCATAAAATTGATGCGTGGATTGGCAAAGAGTGGGCGGAGCAGGGGACTCATTACAAGTTCCCACTTGCTGATGAATTGACCTACGCTGATGTCCAGCTCATACCTAAGCTGCAACATGTGCGAGTTGCCGGAAAGGTAGGTATTATAATGATTACGAAGTATGTTCCTATTGCTTTAAGGAAAATGTTCAGATTCTACCAAAAAGATGATATTTTCCTTTAATTGAATTGAAGTGTACACAAGCGTTTGTGTTGTCTTTCCTGACTTTGTCTTTGTAGGATCCTTTCTACAAGTCTGTATGTGTAGCTTAATATCTACAAAACTAAAGAATTGAGCTTGACAGCAAAAGCCTATATTTTCTGAAATTCCGTAGAATTTGATTTGTGACTTTATCATATCACTTGACCTTGATTTTTATGTAAATCTATCAAAAAGGAAAGGTACCTTCATAGCAAAACAACAGGATTAATTAATCTTAAAAACGTTGTTACAATTTTTCAAAATTATCACTCCGTTTTTGTTTTATGCAATTTTCTCATAGAAATCGCACAAGTCATAGTTTTGATAGCCCCTCATGCAGAAGTGGAATGTGTTAAAAACAATTCCAAATAGCGTTTTGGAGAACAGTGTGTAAAGTGTAATATCTGAAAGTTTGATATGATTCCAATCAGCCATGTCTGAGATACAACGTTGGCCAAAATTGGGACATTTTTCTAAGGTCTTGCATAACCTTAATTGTGCTCAACCTAGAGTTGCTTACACTAAAAGCTAGTTCATGTGCATGATTAAGAGCTAATTAGAACACCAGTTGCTTCACTCGGTAGTAGATGATATCTCATGCTGCCTTGTACCTCACTGGTGACTAGCGTTTGTGAAGATGCCTATATATGGAGGGATGACTATGGTTTAAAGTGTGCGATATTAGGCCATTCTATGTGTTTTGTGATATAAATGCTGTATAATCTTTGAAGTTATTCAGTTAGTCTTACTGTTGTTCAAGCACCGCATATTTGGAAGTTTTGTGTCATTGCCTTACAGTTCTTCAACGATTTCGAAATAGACCAGTCTCTGAAGAACGTGTGGCGGTACCTGAGCAGCGTGTACCAGACAAAGGTGTTCAAGGAAACGTGTCCGTCTGACCAGAGCATCATAAAGTTCTACCAGGACAAAGTGACTGACGGTGTAGCAAAGACGATCAAGGTCAGCCGACAGGAAGCCACTTACACGGCCACAGTCCCAAGTGGATATCTGGAAGACTTCGCTAACAATCCACCAAGTGAAGTGAATGGAGACGAAAAGGAGGAGATACCAGAGGTGGCGAATGAGCCAACACCTGAGGCCGCTAGTGAAGTATCAGAACCAGAGCCGACACCCGAAGTATCTGATGAGCCAAAAGATGCAGAACAGGCACCAGAGGTAGCTGATGAGCCAACAGGTGCGGATGAGTCCACTCCAGCTGTGGAAGAAACTCCAGCGTCGACTACGGAGGAGACAACAAATATGGAACAACAGGATGCTAATGGCTCTGAGGACACAACGGTAAAGAGTGAGGAAAATACAGGGAATGAAACATCGTGAGGAGTTGAATATGAGTTAGCAGAGGGAACTATTCTAGTTTCCAGATTTGATGCACTTGTGTATAGTTTTAGTAGAGTGATGAAATTTACATCACCCGATGACTGTTACATACATAAAGACTCTCTAACCTCTTGATGCAAAATGTTGATAGAGTTACGCAAAGTTTTGGACACAGTTATTACAACTGATTTCGTAATCATGTTTACTTGGTTAGCTGTACTGTCTCTGCATAATTTTGTTATTTATAGGTGATGCTGTTTGCAAACATGTTTTAGTTGCTAATTGAGTTCAAAGACAGACAAATCAAACTCGTACATCTTGTCTTTACTGCCTCTCCTCAGTTCTTTGGCATTGTGGGAGATAATCATCGGGTCCCATAACACGTGAAGAGAAGACTGGCGATAAGTCAAATGTGAAGCTTTGTTTCTCTTTTTGTCTCTGCAGTCCATCAGGTCAATGTGAACAGCTATTCAAACAATTTTAACTCTTTAGAATCTTAAGATACAGCCACAAATTGTAAATTTCATGTAGTTGATGCTCATGTTACTCACAACCTCAACGTTATTAATATGCCATATTAATATTGAGTTGTTATTTGTCTGGGATGCCTTTTAGTATTGAAAATGTGTTATACCAAGTAGAGCAATAAGTTGGACAAAATTACTTTGTGGACACACGCTTTCGCTGAGCCCTTGCAATAGGAGACGATTGTTTGGGTATTTAAATGTTTCAAAGGTATGCATATCTGATGCTGGTGCTAAGTGTTATGTGTGTACCTATTGTTTCAGATTGTTAACTGAATCTGTCTGTTTCTACCTAGAATATGTCGAAAGGGCAAACATTTGTGGTCAAATGCAATTGTGTTTAGATTTTTTTAGGGCCCTGTCTCACCAAATTTGTTCTATAGTAATGTTTTCATGAAGTGGGCTAGCGATGGATGGTTACGGTGAGTGTTAACCCTCTGACCTGTGACCTTTATAATTAGACGATTCTAATAGTGTCACAGATCATGCCGTGGTCATGTTCAGTTACAGAGTTTTAGGGACATTGCGTATAATTTTCTTAAGTGTATTTACTCCTTACCTTAGTTTGTGTCCATGATATTTAATCAGTCTGTCTTCCTTGTTCACAGCACAAAAGAACATATAACTACAGTATAAAAGTTGAAATTATTGTAAACCAAATGCTTCATTTGCATATTTAATATCGTAGTTTAGTATCATCTGGCCCACTGATTTTGTGTAGGTGTCCTATGGTTTAGTGAAAACACGCTCAACTTTTGAATTTGGTTAGTTGGCAGTTGAATAATTAATTAGTTATGATTATTCATACAAGTGCACATAAATTTCACTTTTTGTGTTCTTGACAGAATTTTTAGATAACCGTTGAATTGTCTTGATTGTATGTATACTTAATTAAATCAGTTGTGCTTGTTAATCTAGGTCTGGTTTTAGTTTTTATAAGATGGTTTTAAGCTGCATTTCACCATGTTTAGCTGGCTAAAAAACAAAAATCAAATTGGGCCTTTACTCTTGTAAAACTCAGTCTTGAAATATTGATTACTGTGATAGGAATCTTTTTCTGTTACCCGGTGTCGAAATCATCAGTTACTCAAGACAACACTTTTTTATATATGGCTGACCTATGTTGAGAATTTGAAAATGGCACCTATGACTTTAGTAACTGATATAGAGCCCTATCATTCTATGGAATGTTGAGACCAATTCCATGAGAGTAAAAGTCCCAATTTGATTTTCGTTTTTTTACCCAGTTAAACGTGGCAAAATTCAATTTTAACACAACAGGTTTCTGGCTGTTTGCAAGATAGTGCTTTTGTGTCAGCATTCGTTCAGGACACACAAACCATTTGACTAAATACCAGTAATTTTTTATTTCAACAAGGTGACCACCTAATATTAGTATTCCTAGGGCAAACATAGGTGTGTGATTTGGACAACCAACCATGCGTGTCAACCTTTCTGCTCTTGCCAGGAACTTTTGTAACTGAAAGAAAACCCGTATTATAGCAGAGATGTGCGGCATGTACCGTTTGAGTGACATACTACGGGATCTTATCATGAAGTAACTCCGTTTATACAATCATTTGTGCAGGCCTATGGAGCACGGTCTATGACCAGTGAACTATAATGGTATATTGTAGCAAAATTAGTGCTGCCCTCGAGTTCCAGTAGTAACAAAACAGTGGAGTGGATTGTCAACAAAGGCATAGCACTAAAAAGGACAAAAAAATACCAAATGTGTAGATTAAACGTTTTGCCATGTGCGTGCATGGCGAACATGGGTTGGAAAGAGCACGTTTGACTTTTATGGGGGCATACTTGGCGAGATAAGCTTAGTAGGTGCAGAATTAAGTACACTAGCACTGCAACATGTACTGAACACACTACAGCTGAGCCAAATGACACATAGTAAATAGCAAAGTATTTCAGGTGTTTTTAAATGCTAAAGAGACTGGCCTTAATTTTAATGACTGTCTGACAGACAACAGTGAGAATTTGTGATTTGAAATAAAATCACAAAAACATGCATTTTGTTGCTTTATAAAGCTAATAACTTCCAATAAGTATATTCCTTCCTACAATAACCCCAATATGGCTTTTTTCAGCTGTAAAATGATTATTTCTTTCTAAACTGTGTAGAAAGAAATGATTGGTGACCTAGTGATATAGTTGTTGTGTAAGAAGTATATACCAACGCAGGGTGTGGTACAAAAACTGGTGATGAGCAAGGGTGGGTGTGAATTATCAGTACTGGCAATTGGGTACGGCTTGCAGAATCCGCTCGCCTCTTAATTTGAAAATGCAAGTTGGTTTTGCATCTCCGTACACGTGTTTGATCAGTGTGTTCTAGCACCTTTTGGCTGTTTCTCTCAAGTATTGACCAAGAAAGTTTTTTAATGTGCACTATTTCACCAAATTCTAAATTGAATGGTTTCTAAATCTGAAAAAGTTTCCACATTGAATATTCACTTCGTATTAAATAACTTTTTAATTTTGACTTGTACATTTATCTGAATATGTGGTACATATGCACGACTTCATTTGCAGCAGAATAGTGTGGAATAGTGCTCAAACAATGAAAACAAACTGGGTAGTCTTTCTGGTTTTATTAAAGAAAATTCAGTCAGCAAAATGGCTAAGTTGTGAAAAGTCATCAAGGTCCTGTGCCAAGTTCTCTCCTTGTTATCTTAACTTGTTTAAAAGTACACAATTTTTCTTGTCAGATTTTAGTTGTTTGTTCATATCACATGACTTGGTAAAGAAGCATGACTGGATGAAAAGAAAATGTGACTTCTTTGGAACTTGACATATGACCATAGCATTTATACCAGTATCAATAATAAAAATTTGGCATAAAACAATTTGCCAAGACAACACAGATTTTTAGAACACTAAAACTGTTAATTTGTATAATCTACCTTAGTTCAACAAATGTCAAAGCATTGGAAATTTACAATAGTTTTGTCTAAACCTAGGGAAGATTAAATACAATGTACTCAGCTACACAAACACTAGAAACGTAAGCGGAGTGTTACTTTCCGAACAAAGCATTTAAAGCGCCTAAAAATGTGCAACACATAACGAGTGCAACCACAGTGGAAGTTTTTAACTGTTGCATGATTGCAGTAGAGGTATCTAATAGCAACGACCAGATTAGAAGTAGACTTGGTAAACAATTATGACAAAATCTTAAAACTTTTGTTCAGTGTTACTAGACCCCAAGCCCCCTGGCCTTTTGTTGATAATTGCCCACAAAGTGAATAACGCCTTGTATCCACCCTGGCCATCAATGGATGAAACTAAATATAGTTCAGCTGAGTGTTAGGGAAGTTGTACAATCGCGGTAGATAATTGGATGGAGCAATTGAAAAGATATGGTGATAGGGAACTACAAAAAAATGGACCAAGATCTTGTAGGATTTTCAATACTGCTGCCATTTGGAGTGGCCACTTAACAAGAAAAAATTATGTCACCAATTTCTGACAAGAAATACTTGCGCTTTTTCCTTTTTAAAAACTTTAACTGTGAATTGCCACAATTTCTTCAAAAGAATTTCTGATGAAAGTTATGGAACAGAACTTGAAAATAGTAAAGCATTATGTTGATGCTACTAATTGTTTGTGAAACAATGAAGAAATAAAATTCCATTTCTCTGCCCTATTGAGTCCCAAATTAGTGAAAGTTTACCACACGTTCCACGCACATATTAGAAACCGACATTGTAAATGCCACATATTCTGTCTAAAATTAAAAGATTGCATGTTTTAAAAAAGTCATTAAATACCCAATCTCACCAGTAAACAACACAGCACCATTAAAGAAGGAAAGCATTGAGCCCTAGCTCAAACAATGACTTCTCTAAACACTGAAAGGCACAAAAGGAATTAGTTTTCACGCGGATAATGACGTCACAGCCAGAGGTCGACTTATGCTTGTCACAAGAGGAGCTTCATTGTCCGGTCCAAACGGTGTATGACCTAGATTGATGATAGCCTCCGTGGGCTGAGCGAACCGCTTTTTCTTTGATATTTGCAGTTCCTCGTCGAAGACTTTCGCCATGAGATCTTGTGGAACCTGAGCCCATTCATTCAAATTGAAATTTACCTTGTTGACGAGCCCTGTCATTTTGCCTCTGTAAAAAGTCAAAGTACATATAATCAATTTGTGCTTCTTATGATAATTCCTGTGATATTTACAAAAATTAAGTGAAAATAAATATTCTTGAATTGTTAATGAACTAAGTAACAATTCCTAGCCTGTGGGCCCTGCAACAATGTAGGTCAATATTTGACTTCCAAGTCCGTCAATCGCTTATAATTGTCGAAACGGTCGTAAAAATGTATTTCATTTCTCCCCATATAATACAGATTTTTATATCACTAAAACTTAACTTGAATAATCTACCCAGGTAACAAATTAGATCTTCAGACCAATCATTTAAAAACCATTAATCTGAAGTACTAATTTTGTTGTAACAGTCATCCCTGTAATCAGCTGATGACGTCTGCTTCATCCTGAGGGATTGGTGAAAAAATTGTCTAGTGGAGAATCGATGAGGATGGGTGGAGTGTTCAAGGGCAAACGGCCAGGCTGGCTTTAAGTAGGCCGTATGAATTTACTATGAATTGGATGCAAATGCAATGAATTCAGATGAAATAAATCAATTGAAAACTTGTATTCACAACAAACTAAATTTTACCATTTTTGCAGTACTTATAGTAGTGAATTGAAGTATCAATTAATTCATTCATTAAAAACATATACTGCAAAAAATTGTTTGATTTTAAAGGGTGTTTAACTGTACCAGTTGTTTCTAATTTTACAAAATTATACTATAGGCCAATCAGAATTCAATGCTTGCTTTTGCACCCACTTTCTGAGCAAGCATGATACATTCTAGTTTGAAATGTATTTATTTACCCTGACTTGTCTATTGAAAGTTAATGCATATTTGTTCATAACTCACCTTGCATGCTGTCGATCCACACCTTCGATGTCTGTGAGTGCCATTCGTATCCATGAGTTACTATCTGTCCCGTGTCGTCCTAGGGGAACCAACGGTAAGGGAGGAAGGTTGATTTGTTCAATGTCCTTGTTCGTATACCGTATTCCTGACGTACATCTTAAAACAACACGTTCTTCATCGCAATGTTTCTCTCTTTGTAGAATTGTGGGGTCTTTTAGCTTTTTGCTTTCAGCTTGTAAACCCTGAAATTCAGCCAGAAATACTGATTCTGAAAAAGGCTGAGGAAATTGGCATAACTGAGGCACTCAGTCACTGACAGAAGTGCGACATCTATTGGGAATTCATCAAGTACAAAAAATCAGAATTAATTATCAAGGAAAAATAATACGCAGCAGATCATTAATCTCCATATATTTGTTTGCGTAAAGGCACGTTAAACTCATGGTGCTGAGAAACAAAATTAATTTATGATGGTGAAATGTGCTGTACTTGTTGCGACTGTATAAAGTAATCTGAAGGCTAGGTTAAGTCTACTAGCTCCCATGTAATTGTACAAAGGGTTTGAGAATCTTAAGGGTCTATCAATCAGCATACATCCAAAACAAAGGAAAAATATTCAACGCCTCCTATTGTGTGAAAAAAAATCAAATTGCGTGTTGAGTTAAATCTGCATACCTTGAGCAAAGCAGGCCTTGTTCCATGCAGACCACCTGAATAATACTCATTTGGAGAGTAAGTATTTAAGAAAGCGTGACCCTGTAACAAAATATAAAGTATAAGATTCATTCACATCAACGGTACTTCGTATCAAGAAGACTGCAGAATACCGACATTCAGCAGACAGAATAACAAGTACTCATTCAATTGAATGTGATGCAAGATATTACCAGTCGCTTATGTGTTTTCAATTAAAGGTGACGGCTTAGCTAGATCAAACAATTTTTAGTGAGATAAAAGAGATAAAGGTGCTAAATAAGAATATGTGTTGTACAGTAAATAATATAGTGTGGCAGACAAGATGAGTTAATGATACACCAAAGTTATGCTTCACCACTTTCAAGCTTTGTACTTTATAGCTCATGTAAAATTAGAAAATATTCTGAAAAGTTCTTGGCATTCATTAGAATTAAGACAATTCTGGTAATAACATTTGTGCAGGCAATTACACCTGCACCCAAATGGTGAGGTCTCACCAAGTACCAAGTGACATACATGTAGTATTATGGTATTCAGTACTCTCACACACAGTATGCACGTATCCATTAGTGATATACATGTAGTACGTATTATGGTATTCAGTACTCAGACACACAGTATGCACGTACCCGTTTGTTTGTGTACTCCAGGTACTCTCTGTACAATTCACGTTTTCTCCTTTGTAGTTCCTTGTAGTTTGGACCGTCCATTTCTTTAATGATCTCCCGCCTAACTGGCTCATATACTTCATCCGACCACCGTTTATGTAATATGTCTTTTTTCCGTTTGTCTAAAAACCCCTTACATTTTACATAGTCGTCTAAACCCTAAAAAGAAACATAATTCAATTTAAAATCAAAAGTGCTTATTGATAATACCTCATACTCTTCATTCATTTTAAAAAAGTATACTGTTTTTAAAACAATTTTACTTGATTGTAAGTATATTAGGATAGTGTTGCATTTTTTAAATCAGTCTGTCAAAAGTCCACATTGGCTCGGATTGTTGTAAGATGATAGGAATAGATCGTCACATGTTTTCGATACATTTTTTTCTAGTGATAAAATGGCATGTTGAAAACGGCCGTGTAAATTTCACATACCTACACATCACGTGCAAAGTGTGTAAATTGGACAAATCTACACATCACGTGCAAAGTGTGTAAATTTTACATATCTACACATCATGTGCAAAGTACATCATTAGTTCATCATATTCATGCCACGAACATGATTTTCAAAATACTTTTCATACTGTTTGTCTTACTCATGTGAGCACACTTCATGCTAAATGAGGTATGACTAATAACAATCACACAATATACAAGCACAACTTAATTAATGTGTTTAATCAATAGATATTGTCCATGACTTCGGTAATATTTACCAATCATGTCTATTGATTGTTTATTGATGGAAAACTCCTGCACTTCTACCAGCCATCACTCGTGTATTGAAAGTTACTCCTGTTGAAATCTGTGATAGTGAACATTTTACAATCATAAAATTCACTTCAAAGTGAAGGAATGGATTTTGATGAGGTTAAATGCGTTGTCTCCCAAACTGCATATTTTACCAATATTACCAGTGATAATGTTTATTGAAAAGATCCATTTACAGTCAATGGCAAGCTGATGGCATGGTGGTATCAACCATACAGTCAATGGCAGGCTGATGGCATGGTAGTATCAACCATACAGTCAATGGCAGGCTGCCGATGGCATGGTGGTATCAACCATACAGTCAATGGTAGGTTGATGGCATGGTGGTATTAACCATTTTGTATTTATCATTAGCATCAACATCAACAATTTAATAATTGTTTTCTGATTGTTCTATTGCACCATTGTCAAATAAAACCCAACTCAAGGTTGTAAGGATAAGAATCCAAATGATTGAACAGCATTTAAGTAGAACACTTTGACCACTCAACTGTTAAAAATATGTCAAATATTCCATATCAATGGTTACTAATGTGAGTAAACTAACCTTGACAAATGTATTCTCTGTATCCAGTACTGAAGTGTATTGCCTTTTCATCTTCCTCGCCTGGGCATCAGTTTTTTCCTATAAGAACATTAAGCACCCCATTAATAACTAACTTAACAAGCCTAAAAATAAGTACACTAATGCTGATGAAACTTCGTGAAAGGTGGAATTAATGAAAGTGAAAGATAGGGAAAGAGTAAAACCAGAGGGTTTCAAGTGTAGAGTGGATAGCATACTAAGCAGATCAGCTGACGAAAGTATGCAGCAATAACGAATCAGAAAGTGAGCAACGTTACCCAAAAATCAGTAGGAAAGCTACATGTCAGTCCAGTTAATCCATCTCTTTGCATCTTCTTTTTCAATTTTCCTTCGAGTTTCTGCAGAAATTTTAGAATAGTTATGCCTTGACTAACACAACGTTGCAGACAGCAATCGTCTGCAGTTCACACTAGTCACTGAGAGAAACAATGAGTGGGAATAAAAAGTTATTGAGAACTGGATCAATAGAATACATAGTTACTGCAAACTGTGTCTGTTACTAATAACATAATGATCAGTGAAACTAATCAATTTCTTGTATAGACCAACACCAGGAAGTCAATTGACCAAGATGCACATGTGTTAATAGAAATTCCGTAACTAGATGTTTAAATAAATATGAACTCTTAAATAGTATGAATTCTAAACATTGAAATTTACATCTTCAAAGAGTTTCATCAGGAGGGTGAATTTTACAAAAGTAAATAAATGATAGGCAGTCAATTACAATTAACTGAGGAAATCTGCATGAAAGTACTGTTGAATGTATTTTGCTAATTCATTATACAAAGCTTAGTAAACTGAAAAAAATAACTAAAAGGTAGTGTTCTGTTGCAGACAATGGTATCAGAAATATTTTGTTTTCTTTTTATTAAGACCAGTTATTAGAAAATAAATACACTTACAGGCACTTATAATTTTAGTGAGTTAAGATTACTTCAGTGGCAGATCTAGGATATCATCAGGGGGGCCCAACATTTTGTCTCGGGGCAATCGCACAAAGCACGATTTCATGCGTGCACCCAGCCTAAAAGATAGGGGGGCTCAAATTTCCAAGGATGGGGACGTACTATTAAAAAACAAATGGAAGAATAAAAAATAATAAAAAAATAATACGACTGGGCCAGCGGTCTGTATGAGACACTTGCAATCGGGTCTCAGCCCCCCACCTGATAACTGGGATTAATTATTATCTCAATATTTCCTCATGCTCTTGCTGTTTTATTTTTTGCAGCAGCCAAGGGGAGCCCTGCCCCCCCCACCCAAATTCGCTTATGTACTTACACAAACTTCCCAAATATTTTGAAAGTAATACAATATTTTCAAACACCAAACAAAAAAGAACAGAGTCTGTTAAGGGAAGCCTGAAGTTGTGTGCAGAGGTAAAATTTAATACAAAAAACAAACAAATCTTCAGTTTAGTAAATATAGCCTTTTAAAAGATAAAAGCCCACTACAAATATAAGTGCCTTCTCCAACCTGAAACGGTATCTACCGATAACAATGTGCAACACTATGAAATAAATTGAAAAGCGGGAACATTTTGCTGATCAAATAAATCCACAACGAGAGCACACATGCTCATTGAGCTTAAGTAATACTTGAGGACCAGTAGTCTGCGAACACACAGTAACCTAAACTATGATACTGGACAAAAACAACAACTAAATTATAAAATTGTGCAAATCCCTTTATCAATTCTTCAACTTAAAAGCAGCATGCCTTGCAAAAAAAACAAAGTTCTTGAAGATATTTTGCTAGGCTGTTCTCAACAACAACACAGCACATCTATACACACATGCACAAAATATGATTGTGAATTGATAAACAAAGTTAGAAATCGGGAAATGATACTTTTCAATCTTACATAGCATCAAGGAGATCAGCTGTGTAATGCGAAAATACAAAGAATTTGAATACAAATTTACGTNAAAAAAGGCACTTTATCATTCTTGACAGTCACGCATCCGCCATCAACCTTGTTACACAGCATCGAAGTCATATTTCTCTTCACACCGGCAACTGTAAACAGTCACGGCTTCCTCCTCTTTGACAACTTTCTTTGTTGACCTGAACGTTATTGCAAGAAAATTTATCCAAATGAAGTGAAACAGTTCCGATTAAAATAGTAAACGAACGTGTATCACCTAATGGTCATAGTTTCATGAAGCAGTTAAAGTAATCCACAAGTCTCTAATTTATCCGAAATCGATCACAGTCGCACGTTTAACCCTATACTGAAGCACCCCATTCACAGGTTTATTTTGCGGCTTCAGAGCCTAGCAACACCTATTTCCGGTAGGTCAACTCGCGGCTGTCGTTAAGCAAAGTGTGTTTCGAACGATTATTCACGCTATTTAATCTATATAAAACTCTATGTTGGAGGAATTGAAGACTTCACTGAATCAAATTAAAAGTCTTGTATGATCTTATACAATATAGACATTGCTGAAAATTCAACTGCGCTCTCAAGAGCTGGCACCCCTCATGTTTGTCTGTATTTCCATTGGTGATGTCCAAATGGACTCGTCCCTTTTCATTTGTTTCCGCTCGCAAGTGAAAGTCGGAAACACTTGGCTGTTGACCCCAAACAAATCGATGGGCAAGTTGTTATCTTTGCGAAAGAATTGAGATAAAATCGTCTTTTATCCCTCGAAGCAATGCTTTCAACGCATAAGCAGGTAACGTCCATTTACAGCCTATAAAGTGAAATAAAAATAAAGTTTTTAAAATAGAAAAACGCGGTCATAGGGTCCGTCCTGTCTCTGGCTCAGTAGACAGTGAAGCTCCGCTAGGAAGCTTTTTGGCGAATTATGCCTCACACTGATTAAGAAAATCAGTCACATTGTTAGTACCTTTTGTGCATAAAGGGACACCTCTGGAGGCCGTCGGTGTCTTTAATTCCTTCCAACTCAAACAATACTCCTGTTATCAAACTTCATCGAGCAGTCCTTCAATTCCCAAAATCGGAAACTGGCCATTTTTAACACTGTGCGCGGCAGGTTGTATGACGTCTTCGTCTTATCCTCTGGCGTGCGCAGTGTAAAAATGGTCAGTTCTCGATTTTGGGAACTGAATGATGGACTGCTCGAAGAAAAAGTTAATGTTTGATGTACCAAGAGTATTTGTTCGAGTTTAGAAGGAATTAAAGACATCGATGGCCTAATATGTCCCTCTATGAGCAAAAGGTGTTTATAAAAATGTGACTTTTGATGTTTTAATCAGTGTGAGGCATAATTCGCCGAAAAGCTTCCGTCGTATGAAGCTTCTATAGGGGCCACCTAGAGACAGTGGTCACTGTCTAGGTCCATCCAAGATCCATGCAAGAGTGAAATTGGACAGTTCCACCATCTCAACTGCCAGTTGAGATGGTTGGAATCCCATAGGCTCAACATGCGCTGGAAGCTTTTCAGTGAATTTGGACTCACACTGATCAAATCATGTTACTAGTGTGACGTGTGTGCCGTCTATTGACAGAGTCGTGAATTAAGTCGAGTCGTCAGTCAAGACTATGTTTAATTCTAGAAGCTACAGCGGTTTATTATATTTCAAATTGGTGTCTGTTGGTGAATCCCCTTATTTGGTATTTCTGATAACGAAATTTTTAGTTGCATTTTGATTGTCAGACTAAATATTGATTCAGTAATTAGCACAGATAGATCCATTTTAAGTTGCCCAAAATATGTGCATGTGCACTTTTAAATTATGGGGTCAAACTTGTTGACATGTATTTTTAATTTCAAAATCTATTTTTAGATGGTGTACGTTTACTACTTTGGTTCTGGGGTCAAAGCACTTAAGAGATTCTAGAAATTTCTGAGAGCAAATCGAAACAGCCAATTATGATATGATTAGGGAGCGAAAAGTTGCCGGGGAGGGGGGGGTGCATAAAGAGAAGAATGAAAAGTTCGCTAACTTGAACCACAGTTTCGCATCTAGTGCCAGTTTAGTTGCAATAGCTGGCTACGGGTATAGAATACAGGGTTTACAGAACATCGACCTCGGGAAACATCTGAACAGGAAAACGTCAGTTCTGGGTTATATCGGTCCCGGGACATCGGGTCATTTATAACCGCTGGGAATCTGAGTTCATTTTCAAATAAACCAGAGCCAAGCCGGTATACTCTTTCATTTAGGACTGTCGTTTGGCGATTAATAAGGTTGTCATTTTCACTTTGGTTGTCTTAATACGATAAAAAGGAGAAGCACATCTCAGTCTAAGATTGTCTGCTGGAACCGCTTGCGCGCGGAGGTGCCGCAGTGCGATATCAGGGATATTGTCGTGGATATTTGGTACATATAATAAGGACATCTTATGTGAAAAATAAACCATTTTTGTCCACCACAAAGTTTGGTAAGTTGATCGCTTAAGAATTAGTAGAAACACCGTTGTTTTGTGAAGTTTTATCACGTGTTAAGCTGTGGCCCGAAACTTTCTTCGGCGAATCCAGGATTTTACAAAAGTGGCCGAAAGTGTCAAAGATCGATTCTGCATATCCCATGTTCACGCGACTTGCTTACAAGTCATCGGGAGGGCTGTTCTCGGTTAGTGTTCTTTTGAACTTGGATTTGGCAACAACCAAATAACGGTCGGATTAACAAGAGCTGCTTTGTATTTGCCAGGTATCTGTTGAGAAGTGTAAAAACTCAGCTCGCATTCGTTGGAAATTCCAGGTTGCATTTTGCGACTTGATACGAGCTGACAAAAATGTCAGCTCGCATTTCCAAATTTCAGGTCGCAAATGCGACCTGCAGCTCGTTATGTCGAGCCCTGCATAACAACAAAGAATGATGTTTTAGTAGATTGAGATTGCAGTTATCTAAAGGTTTTGTTTTGGTGTTTAAAGCTACTAAGAGAAAGGTGGTCTTTGTATTTTCCCACAATGCCAGCTCCCAGTCTGACTATCACAGGAGTGGTTCGCACCTGGCATGTGCAATTAGAACACTCCTGTGTCCTGGAGTTTCCCTCAGGCCGACCCCCTCTCCAACTGCCTCTAGGACATCCCCTCCACTGGTCGCGGGTCAGATCATAGTAGGATGGCAGTGTTGAAATGCCTTTTAAAAAAATACTAAGCAGTCTATCTAGGATCGATCTCAGGACCACTGGAATTAGACTGTTTGTTGGTTGTCGTAACCAGTTGGACAAAGAACAATAGCCAAGCGGGATTAAGAGCTTAGGTTTTTTGTTTTGCCCACAAGGGGTGATTATGGGCATGATTTCAAATAAGTGCCAAATCTGCTTGTGTATATAAGTACTCTCCCAAGTATAGCCATTTTGTGTTAAAACTGCGTCTTACTCCACCTATTTGGGCATATTTATTTTACCTACAATTTTTCTCACAAATAAGCCCCCCTGCCCTCCCTTAATTTCAGTCCACTTAGAATCAAAAACTTCTCAACCTAGTGCCCTATCACCAGGTAGGTTAGTACAAAGCTGTTCAGGAAACGGATCCAGACAGCAAATGCAAATGTGTGATATATGTCTGATACAAGTGCACCCTCATTTTTAAGTTTTCAACTACAAGCTCTTGGGCTTTTACTGGATTTGATTATGTATAACCAATTTTCATGGTAATTCAGTTGCTAAAATTAAGTAGCTATAAAGTGACTAAGTAGGCTGCCTGGGCATGTGTATCTTGTCCTACATTAGTACACTTATCTGATTGTCCTTAATCCCCTTCTGGCCCAGGGGAGAACTGCCAACACCAGAAAGCCTAAGTGTTTTTGTTCCAAATTGTACCTGAGATGGTGAAACAATTGTGGCAGACCCTTTCTGGACTCTAAACATCATATGGTATCCCACCAGCCTTTCAAGTGATAACTTGTATTGTTTGTTATTCAATGTTGTTCTGTTTATAAAAAAATCTATCTACTAGGAGAGTGGACTTGAAAAAAAGGACTCCTTTGTAGGGAGCTTCTGTGGAACTTGCATTTTGTAGGGCTCAGTTCCCTTTTGTGGGTTAATGCTTGTGTTTTTTAACCCATTAAATATTAACACTGACAAGATGAGATGCTATGTTGTTAAAAGTGAGTACCGGTAGATCTCTTGCTATTAAGGTTTTAAAATTACTAATAAAAACCCTTCTGTTGATTTTAATGGTCAGAAAAAGACCCTTTTGTAGAGTTTTGAACCTCCAAAGTGACCCTTTTTGAAACAACTTGGGGCCACGTGAGGTCTCCCACCTGAGCATGAGAAGTAAGACAAAATCCACATCTTGTTGCGGATCCCTCCCCTTAGCCAGCCAGCTAGCTGTATGAAGACTATCGTCAAAATACAGCTAGGTACCACTGTGTGTTTTTCTTCCATAAACCTGAAATTGCACACAGCCAGGGTAGTTCTGCTCGTCAACTCGTCATGAAACCTGTATCAACATGTAGAGCTAAACACTGGACAGGGTGCATGCAAAATCTGGGAATTAAACGACACCCACCTTGCCTGTTACAACCATTTAAGTGGAAAACAATCTAATAAATGTCGTTTTCTTGTGTAATCCTCTGCCTTTTCTAACAAAGACAAGTTATGTCATCGTTTTGAAAACAGTATCTTCGTGACACACGCACGCGCCATTTCCTAAATTTTTGCAACATCTCTCAGGTGATCGTGATGATAGCTTGGCAGCAGCAAAATATCTGAAAATTGTGTTTTTAGTATCACAATTCTAAAAAGTTATAATGAAGTGAAACCAGTTCCGATAATTTGTTGTGACGTGTACGCAACCTCGTGAAAGAAGAACAGTTGATTGAAGAATCGGCGAAAAAAGAAACTGGCCAATTGAGGTGATGCAACATTTCGTGGTGTCGAAAGCCGTCGCTAAAGATCGCTCCACAAATTTAGCAGCAGAATAACGGTAGAACGCCATTTTTTCCAACACCGTTAAGTAATTTAGTTTACTCAAGGAAGATTATTGTTTCTAATTACATTAATTTTGTGTTGGATTTTAACTTACCACTTTTTTACCCACATCGGCACAAAGCTGTATATTTAGTATACAGCTTTGTACCAAGGCTAGCCTCCCCTAAGAAAATTAGCATTGCATAATGAAACCCATCATTCAGTGTTGCAAACCCTCCTGCTAATAATGGCTGTGCAATATGAGACTAGCTCCAAGGGAAAGGCGACAGAAATCCATCTTGCTTCTTATCTTGGAAAAATGTCTGTTCATATGGATTGTGTTACTGTAGCCCACATATCATTTCTGTTAAAGCTGCTTGAACACCAAGTATCATGAACATAAAAGTAACTTTGGTTAACTACACAACACTTGCCCTTGTTTACAATCTATTCCATTCCATTCGTTTGTATCCTCAGAACAAAGTTTGATGTTCAGCAGAATATTGCATAATGAAACATGTGCTACTTAAGTACAGCTAATAGTAACTTTAATTACAAAATCTACTGCTCATGAGTCATGACACAACCAGTTTTATTATTTCTTATGTTGCCATGCTTGCAGTACATGAATATGGTGATCTTCGCAGGCCAGCTGAGCTCTGTATGAACCACTTAAATCAGTTTACCGTATATACCTTGTAAAGAACAAGTTTAGAATTCACAAGTCCGTGTTTTTGACTGTGACGAGGGAACATTTGCTTTTTAGATTTACAGATCAAATTTCATCTCGAGATTTTCTTACCAGGAAAAAATAATTAGAAATTTAAAATAAAATTAAAGCCTTCACAAAAACTGGAAGACTTTTCACATTTCAACATGTTTTTGCTCCTTCAAACAACGTCTTACAAATTATATTTGTATAAACATTTGCATGCATTTCATTTAACCCTGAAAACATTCAATGGAATTGATTTGGTTGTTTTCAAGCTTGACTTTTACCTTTAATGATATATTTTAAGCAAAGTTAAATTGAAAGACAATTGCTTAGTTTAATGTATGGCTCTAAAATCATATGAAGAGTCTCCATTACTAAAATTTTATTTAGATTATGGTTGTCCAGAATGACAGCATGGGATGAAATCTACTTGGACTATCGGGGACCTTTTTCCAAGTTCATCAAAATTTTTGTACACATTTTGAATTTTTGTCTTATATTCAAGAATCAAAGCTACCATTTGCCTAATTTTATACACGACAAATCATTTGAAACTCTGGTCATAATATTTCAGTCCTTACCTGATGAAGTTCAATGTAGTTTATGTTTATTCTCCTTTCTGTTTATGGTTGCTATAAATTGCCACATCACATGTCCTTTGAAAATTAACACAGCGTAACTAATTCACATCCAGTTAACCATTGTCTACCTACTCTATGCAGACTGTTAACTTTTTTCAACTCAGGGTTCCACTTTTGTTGTTAGGGCTTTTGTTAAATGTCTCTAGGTGTAGATAAGGTTGTAAGGTACTTAGAAATCAGTATTGAGAACTATGAAGGCTGTGCCTAGGATTAATAACCTTACAGCAGCTTGCAGTGATAAGCTGCATAGGTCTGGATTTATGACACTCTGAGATATTGATTGATTACTATGACGACAACACAACACATTTTGGTTCTGGCTTGGATTTATGAGGAAGTGTTTGTTTGGATGTGATTTTGACTGGACATCAGAGCAACTTCACTAACAGGTTGTAACATGGCAGATCTTAGTATGGAACAAGACCCCCAATTTAAAATACAAGGGGTACCGGTAGGTAAATTGTCTGTGAATGTTATTTGGTCATGCGGTGGTTTATTCTGACATTTACCTGTCTGAGTGATTGATGTGCACATCTTAAAAACATTTTGAATTTAATGGGTCATTATTGATTGAATACAACATGCTAAACGTGACTTATCAGTGAAATTTGAAGCTATTTTTTACTTCCCACCTGAATAATTTAATGTTTGAAGTAATCGTTGATTTAAATCTGACAACAAGAATGCGTTGGTCTGCGAACCTTTCTTAGTTGATGAACTGTCTGAATCATTGCGATTTGAGTGGATTGTTACTAACTGACTAGAACTTTACTAACTAACTTAGATGGCTGGTATGGCAGACACTTTGGATGACGTCAGTGGTAAAAGTGTGAGGGATAACTTTTTCGCCTCACAAGCTGCGGGGCGTACAGTAAGTTAGCAAGACCACTGCATGAAATGAAGAATTTGAGCTGCATGGTGTGCACTGTGTGAAGGTGTATTTATAATTTTGTCTTATTAGCAACGCCGTTGTTAAGAGCACATCCTTGGTGTTGGTGCGTGAATTCTGGCCACTTATAGACTATATGTTTTGATGTATTGGTACATTATTTACCTATGGAATGCTGCGTATTTATAATTATATACCTTCATTCAATATGGTAATCATCTGAAGACTTACCACACAGATTGGCATTACTGGTTATCAATATTACTTCTCCTGGTGAAAAGTGACCCAGACAAAAATGTTTGCTTCTGCTTCTATGTACTTCTGCACTTTGCAATCATTTTATTATTAGCAATACCTAAAGCATTACATTGATGTGCAAAATTAAGTGTGGTTGGCATGTTAAGTATCAAATTATTTCAGCTTTCGCTACAATTTGAGGTGATGATAGCCAAAAAGGAAAAGTTGAGCTTGACCTTCAGCAAAGTTTTCTGACTTCTTATTCATCCATACTGTAATCTGTGTTGAGATGTATTTCAGATAAAATGTACATTGCATGCTGATTGGTGGTTAGTGTTAGACCAGTGCTCAGTACCATAGGGATTACCCTTCTCTTTCGAACAAAAATGTTTCTTGTGTTTTTTTATTCGATTTTGTTCAATTTTTCAGGAATTACGATCTGTGTATATGTCAAACCAAGTCCTTTACAGAATATCAGTCACCCACTTCATCTGTCAGATATAGTTTATTTAAGGCTGCTAAAGAACTCCATTCCATCAGAGAAAAGACCTATTGATTTAGACCATTTGGNGCCGTAGGGTGTCTGAAACTTCCGTGAACTTTCATTGAAAAATGAAATATGGCCAAAACTTACCTTAATCTTTTTAGTATTTGAATTCACTGGTGAAAACAAAAAAGGCACTTTATCATTCTTGACAGTCACGCATCCGCCATCAACCTTGTTACACAGCATCGAAGTCATATTTCTCTTCACACCGGCAACTGTAAACAGTCACGGCTTCCTCCTCTTTGACAACTTTCTTTGTTGACCTGAACGTTATTACGAGAAAATTTATCCAAATGAAGTGAAACAGTTCCGATTAAAATAGTAAACGAATGTGTATCACCTAATGGTCATAGTTTCATGAAGCAGTTAAAGTAATCCACAAGTCTTTAATTTATCGGAAATCGATCACAGTCGCACGTTTAACCCTATACTGAAGCACCCCATTCACAGGTTTATTTTGCGGCTTCAGAGCCTAGCAACACCTATTTCCGGTAGGTCAACTCGCAGCTGTCGTTAAGCAAAGTGTGTTTCGAACGATTAATCACGCTATTTAATCTATATAAAATCTATTTTTGTAGGAATTGAAGACTTCACTGAATCAAATTAAAAGTCTTGTATGATCTTATATAATATAGACATTGTTGAAAATTCAACTGCGCTCTCAAGAGCTGGCACCCCTCATGTTTGTGTGTATTTCCATTGGTGAAGTCCAAATGGACTCGTCCCTTTTCATTTGTTTCCGCTCGTAAGTGAAAGTCGGAAACACTAGGCTGTTGACCCAAACAAATCGATGAGCAAGTTGTTATCCTTGCGAAAGAATTGAGATAAAATCGTCTTTTATCCCTCGAAGCAATGCTTTCAACGCATAAGCAGGTAACGTCAATTTACAGCCTATAAAAGTATAAAGTGAAATAAAAATAAAGTTTTTAAAATAGAAAACTGCGGTCATAGGGTCCGCAATTACCATCGGCCCCGGCTCTGACACTGCACTGTCTGCAGTACAGTAGACAGTGAAGCTCCTATATAGGAAGCTTTTTGGCGAATTATGCTTCACACTGATTAAGAAAATCAGTCACGTTATTATAAGTACCTTTTGTGCGTAAAGGGACACCTCAGGAAGCCCTCGATGTCTTTAATTCCTTTCAACTCAAACAAATACTCCTGTTATCAAACTTCTTCGAGCAGTCCTTATTCAGTTCCCAAAATCGGAAACTGGCCATTTTTAACACTGTGCGCGGCAGGTTGTATGACGTCTTATCCTCTGGCGTGCGCAATGTAAAAATGGCCAGTTCTCGATTTTGGGAATTGAATGAGGGACTGCTCGAAGGAAAGTTAATGTTTGATACCGAGAGTTTTTGTTCGAGTTAGAAGGAATTAAAGACATCGATGGACTAAGATGTCCCTCTATGCGCAAAATGTGACTTTTGATGTTTTAATCAGTGTGAGGCATAATTCGCCGAAAAGCTTCCGTCGTATGAAGCTCCTACAGGGGCCAGCTAGAGACAGTGGTCACTGTCTAAGTCCATCAAAGATCCATGCAAGAGTGAAATTGGACAGTTGCACCATCTCAACTGCCAGTTGAGACGATGGGAATCCCATAGGCTCAACATGCGCTGGAAGCTTTTCAGTGAATTAGGCCTCACACTGTTAAAATCATCATGTTACTAGTGTGACAGGAGCGCCGTCTATTGACGGAGTCGTGAATTAAGTCGAGTCGTCAGTCAAGACTATGTTTAATTCTAGAAGCTAGAGTGGTTTATTATATTTCAAAGGGGTGTCTGTTGGTGAATCCCCTTATTTGGTACTTCTGATAATGAAATTTTTAGTTGCATTTTGATTGTCAGACTAAATATTGATTCAGTAATTAGCACAGATAGATCCATTTTAAGTTGCCCAAAATTTGTGCATATGCACTTTTAAATTATGGGGTCAAACTTGTTGACATGTATTTTAATGTCAAAATCTATTTTTAGATGGTGTACATTTACTACTTTGGTTCTGGGGTCAAAGCACTCTAGAGATTCTAGAAATTTCTGAGAGCAAATCGTAACAGCCAATGATATTATTAGATAAGATCATGTGGTTTTTATTAGCCAATCGCTAAATAAATAGATTATTATAATTTTGGGCTGAAATTAACAGGATATTCAGATGAGCTATAGTAGTTGAAGCTAGAAAACTTGCTACAGTGTACAGAGGAAATTGTATAGCAGAGCCATCTCGTGGAAGATTCTAAAGACTATCTGGGCAAGGACAAGGGTGAACGAACAGAAAGTTAAGTAAGAGCTTGTCACTTGCATCGTGGGTAGTAAGATACTGCCTATAGGTGTTGCGTCACGAGGGACTGTGACCAGCGAGAGGAATCGTGGGTAGAAGATACTGCCTGCAGGTGTTGCGTCACGAGAGACTGTGACCACCAAGAGGAATAGTGGGTAGAGGATACTGCCTGCACTGAAGTCTTGCGTCACCAGAGACTGTGACCAGCAAGTACACTGTCACAATACAGTGTGTGTAGTTTGAAGATTCACCAACAGGACTGTCATCCAACAAATGGAGAGTCCTACAGCTTGGATAGCAGATAAGACTTTTGATTATTTTGGTTGATTGCTTAATAGAAGTAATCCTTTAGGGCACTAGTGTGTTCACTCTACTTCATTCTTTATTTATTTAACAACAGGTTTCGTTTGTTTTATTTAATGGCTATGATATAATAAATTAATCACTGGATTTAATTATTTTCTCTCCATCTACGCAGAAACAAACCTTCAGTCAATTTCTGACATTGATTGGTTTTTACATTTAACTTGAAACCCCTACATTTGCCTATAAAAATGGGCCCCACACGCTCAAACTTTGGATTCTGCCGGGTCTTGATACTATGGGCAATAAATCCCAACCAAACTAACTAGCATTTTGGATCTTTTTATTCGAATGTTAACGTTTTTCAGTTTATTTTTTCTTGCTTATATATTCTTTGGGGTTATTTGTCAAAGTAGCGATGACGACGGGAGCTAGTGATGAGTTGTAAGTTCGTAGATTTGTATTTTATATTTAGTGCGTGATAAACTCAGTATATTTATCTACTTCTCTCTTGTTTCACTATAAGTTGCCACCATGGTTCTCTTGTATGCAATACGAATGGGTGAAAAAGTACACAACGTTGCAATTATTTTTATTGGCTATGAACAGTTGATTTTAGATGCTAAGTAGATCGGTGCTGGTCGCTCCACCGATTCCCATTACACTATAATTAAGTACCTTTTGTGCACAGAGAGACACCATAGGAGGCTGCTGGTGTATTTAATTCCCTTCAACTCGAACAAATACTCCCATAAATTGCAATAGGTGCCCAAATTGGCAACTGGACATTTTGACACTGCTCGTGCTGTGGGAAATGACATCATATACCCTGGCACGAGCTGTGTAAAAATGGCAAGTTTCCGATTTAGGGAACTGAACCAAGGACTACTTCATGAAAGGTTTGATAACGGGAGTATTTGTTTGAGTTGAAAGGAATTAAAGACATAAACATGACTTTGATGTTTTAATCAGTGTGAGGCATGATTCACCAAAAAGCTTCCTATAGGAGCTTCACCATCTCTATTGGCCAGCTAGAGATGCTGGTCACTCTTCATACTTTGTCCAGCTCTCTCATTGTCTATGTTCATCTGATAAGCTCAGGTAATCCAGCAATTATGTTGTAAACAATGCACCTGACAACCTGACACTAACTGATATTTAAAAATACTACTTCCAACTGGCGTTCAACAAATGTCGTGAAGCAGATGTGTTTTGTATGAAATACTATCACCAAAAAAACTTCGAACTATGAAAAACGGTTGACTTTCAGAGAAATTAGACTTAACTTTCACCTGCTCATTTCTTTGTGTGACTGTAAGATGTGACCCCCTTACTATCACAGCATTGTGTACCAACACAATAGGCTTGATTGTCAAGTTTAATCAACTGTGATTCTAGATTAGATCATGATGTTGAAAATTTCTTGGTTTTAATAGTCCAGGGGAATATTACATAACAACAAAGAATGAGGTTTTAGTAGATTGAGATTGCAGTTATCTAAAGGTTTTGTCTTGGTGTTTAAAGCTACTAAGAGAAAGGTGGTCTTTGTATTTTCCCACAATGCCAGCTCCCAGTCTGACTACCCCACAGGAGTGGTGCGCACCTGGCATGTGCAATAGCGGATTTGCAGCGACGCCATATTGAAATTAGGTTAAAATGGTGCATTGTGGGTGCTGTGGTCAGGATTCCGAAAGCGGCCATAGTAACAAGCATAATACGCGGTATGAGCGCGAAGAAAACTTACAGCGGATACACTTGTTGTGTTCCTGGCTGCTTCAAAAACAACAAGAGAGATAAAAATCTGAGTTT
>NMRA01000166.1:230345-301747 GCA_002633005.1 Phoronis australis
ATTTCGAAATCAACGCCGATAACCCCAATACTGAACACGGCGACAGTCGTGCTCTCGGTCACACGGTCACTGATCATAGCTACGCTGTGTTTACAAACGAGAGAGAGGACTTGCTTGGTATTATAAACCAAAAAATGAAACATGGTTTTTAGTTTGCAAATCACTCCAAATGCACACACTATCCAGCCTGCTCAAGACATGCCTGACCACAAGCTATCCCATGAGCCTTCACGAAGGAAGTAACTCGCACATGCGCAATGCGTAGTTCGTCTGCGCTGCAAATCCGCTATTAGAACACTCCTGTATCCTGGAGTTTCCCTCAGGGCCGACCCCCTCTCCAACTGCCTCTGGGACATCCCCTCCACTGGTCGCGGGTCAGACCATAGTGGGATGGCAGTGTTGAAATGCCTTCTAAAAAGATTCTAAGCAGTCTATCTAGGATCGATCTCAGGACCACTGGAATCAGTCAGACTGTTTGTTGGTTATCGTAACCAGGTGGACAAAGAACAATATCCAAGCGGGATTATGAGCTTAGGTTTTTTTGTTTTCCCACAAGTGGTGATTATGGGCATGATGTCAAATAAGTGCCAAATCTGCTTGTGTATATAAGTACTCTCCCATGTATAGCCATTTTGTGTTAAAACTGCGTATTACTCCACCTATTTGGGCATATTTATTTTACCTACAATTTTTCTCACAAATAACCCCACCTGCCTCCCTTAATTTCAGTCCACTTAGAATCAAAAACTTCTCTCCCTAGTGCCCTATCACCAGGTGGGTTAGTAAAAAGCTGTTCAGGAAACGGATCCAGACAGCAATGTACTTTTCTCAAATGTGTGATATATGTCTGATACAAGTGCACCCTCATTTTTTAGAGTTTTCAACTACAAGCTTTTGGGCTTGTACTGGATTGGATTATGCATAACCAATTTTCATGGTAATTCAGTTGCTAAAATTAAGTAGCTATAAAGTGACTAAGTAGGCTGCCTGGGCTTGTGTATCTTGTCCTACATAGTACACTTATCTGGTTGTTCTTAATCCTCTTCTGGCCCAGGGGAGAACTGCCAATTCTTTGTTATATGAAGGCTCAATATAAGTTAACTTGAAGTGCTGAGTCATTTTATAGACCAGAAAGCCCTTGTTTTTGTTCCAAATTGTACCTGAGATGATGAAACAATAGTGGGAGACCCTTTCTGGACTCTAAACATCATATGGTATCCCACCAGCCTTTCAAGTGATAACTTGTATTGTTTATTATTCAATGTTTTTCTGTTTATAAAAAATCTATCTACTAGGAGAGTGGACTTGAAAAAAGGACTCCTTTGTAGGGAGCTTCTGTGGAACTTGCATTTTGTAGGGTTCAGTTCCCTTTTGTGGGTTAATTCTTGTGTTTTTTAACCCATTAAATGTTAACACTGACAAGATGAGATGCCATGTTGTTAAAAGTGAGTACCGGTAGAGCTCTTGCTATTAAGGTTTTAAAATTATTGATAAAAACCCTTATGTAGATTTTAGTGGTCAGAAAAAGACCTTTTTGTAGAGTTTTGAACCTCCGAAGTGACCCCTTTTGAAACAACTTGGGGCCACGTGAGGTCTCCCAACTGAGCATGAGAAGTAGGACAAAATCCGCATCTTGTTACGTCCTTCCCCTTAGCAAGCCAGCTAGCTGTATGAAGACTATCGTCAAAATACAGCTAGGTACCACTGTGTGTTTTTCTTCTATAGACCCCGAAATTGCACTCAGCCAGGGTAGTTCTGTTCGTCAACTCGCCGTGAAACCTGTATCAACATGTAGAGCTAAACACTGGACAGGGTGCATGCAAAATCTGGGAATTAAACGACACTCACCTTGCCTGTTCCAACCGTTTAAGTGGAAAACAATCTAATAAATGTCATTTTCTTGTGTAATCCTCCGCCTTTTCTAACAAAGACAAGTTATGTCATTGTTTTGAAAACAGTATCCTCGTGACACGTGCACGCGCCATTTCCTAAATTTTTGCAACATCTCTCAGGTGATGATGATAGCTTGGCAGCAGCAAAATTTCTTCTGAAATTCGTGTTTTTAGTATCACAATTCTAAAAAGTTATAATGAAGCGAAACCAGTTCCGATAATTTGTTGTGACGGGTACGCAACCTCGTGAAAGAAGAACAGTTGATTGAAGAATCGGCGAAAATAGAAACTGGCCAATTGAGGTGATGCAATATTTCATGGTGTCAAGAGCCGTCGCTAAAGATCGCTCCACAAATTTAGCAGCAGAATAACGGTAGAACGTCATTTTTTCCAACACCGTTAAATAATTTAGTTTACTCAAGGAAGACTGTAGTTTCTAATTACATTAATTTTGTGTTAGATTTTATCTTACCACTTTTTTACCCACATCGCCGCAAAGCTGTATATTTATATATGTATACAGCTTTGTACCAAGGCTACCCTCCCCTTTGAACTTTAGCTTTGCATAAGGAAAACCATCATTCAGTGTTGCAAACCCTCCTGCTAATAATGGCTGTGCAATATGAGACTAGCTCCAAGGGAAAGGGGACAGAAATCCATCTTGCTTCTTATCTTGGAAAAAGGTCTGTTCATATGGATTGTGTTACTGTAGCCCACGTATCATTTCTGTTAAAGCTGCCTGAACATCAAGTATCATGAACATAAAAGTAACTTTGGTTAACTACACAACACTTGCCCTTGTTAACAATCTATTCCATTCCATTCCTTTGTATCCTCAGAACAAAGTTTGATGCTCAGCAGAACATTGCATAATGAAACATGTGCTACCAAAGTACAGCCAATAGTAACTTTAATTACAAAATCTACTGCTCATGAGTCATGACACAACCAGTTTATTTCTTATGCTGCCATGCTTGCAGTACATGAATATGGTGATCTTCGCAGGCCAGCTGAGCTCTGTATGAACCACTTAAGTCAGTTTCTATACCTTGTAAAGAACAAGTTTAGAATTCACAAGTCCGTGTTTTTGACTGTGACGAGGGAACATTTGCTTTTTAGATTTACAGATCAAATTTCATCTCAAGATTTTCTTACGAGGAAAAAATAATAAGAAATTTAAAATAAAATTAACTAAAGCCTTCACAAAAACTGGAAGACTTTTCACATTTCAACATGTTTTTGCTCCTTCAAACAACGTCTTACAAATTATATTTGTATAAGCGTTTGCACGCATTTCATATAACCCTGAAAACATGCAATGGAATTGATTTGGTTGTTTTCAAGCTTGACTTTTACGTTTAATGATATATTTTAAGCAAAGTTAATTTGAAAGACAATTGCTTAGTTTAATGTATGGCTCTAAAATCATATGAAGAGTCTCCAATACTAAATGTTTATTTAGATTATGGTTGTCTAGAATGGCAGCATAGGATGAAATCTACTTGGACTGTCAGGGACCTTTTTCCAAGTTCATCAAAATTTTTGTACACATTTTGAATTGCCGTCTTATATTCAAGAATCAAAGCTACCATTTGCCTAATTTTATACACGACAAATCATTTGAAACTCTGGTCATAATATTTCAGTCCTTACCTGATGAAGTTCAATGTAGTTTATGTTTATTCTCCTTTCTGTTTATGGTTGCTATAAATTGCCACATCACATGTCCTTTGAAAATTAACACAGCGTAACTAATTCACATCCAGTTAACCATTGTCTACCTACTCTATGCAGACTGTTAACTTTTTTCAACTCAGGGTTCCACTTTTGTTGTTAGGGCTTTTGTTAAATGTCTCTAGGTGTAGATAAGGTTGTAAGGTACTTAGAAATCAGTATTGAGAACTATGAAGGCTGTGCCTAGGATTAATAACCATACAGCAGCTTGCAGTGATAAGCTACATAGGTCTGGATTTATGACACTCTGAGATATTGATTGATTACTATGACGACAACACAACACATTATGGTTCTGGCTTGGATTTATGAGGAAGTGTTTGTTTGGATGTGATTTTGACTGGACATCAGAGCAACTTCACTAACACGTTGTAACATGGCAGATCTTAGTATGGAACAAGACCCCCAATTTAAAATACAAGGGGTACCGGTAGGTAAATTGTCTGTGAATGTTATTTAGTCATGTGGTGGTTTATTCTGACATTTACCTGTCTGAGTGATTGATGTGCACATCTTAAAAACATTTTGAATTTAATGGGTCATTATTGATTGAATATAACATGCTAAACGTGACTTATCAGTGAAATTTGAAGCTATTTTTTACTTCCCACCTGAATAATTTAATGTTTGAAGTAATCGTTGATTTAAATCTGACAAGAATGCGTTGGCCTGCGAACCTTTCTTAGTTGATGAACTGTCTGAATCATTGCGATTTTAGTGGATTGTTACTAACTGACTAGAACTTTACTAACTAACTTAGATGGCTGGTATGGCAGACACTTTGGATGACGTCAGTGGTAAAAGTGTGAGGGATAACTTTTTCGCCTCACAAGCTGCGGGGCGTACAGTAAGTCAGCAAGACCACTGCATGAAATGAAGAATTTGAGCTGCATGGTGTGCACTGTGTGAAGGTGTATTTATAATTTTGTCTTATTAGCAATGCCGTTGTTAAGAGCACATCCTTGGTGTTGGTGCGTGAATTCTGGCCACTATAGACTATATGTTTTGATGTATTGGTACATTATTTACCTATGGAATGCTGTGTATTTATAATTATGTACCTTCATTCAGTATGGTAATCATCTGAAGACTTACCACACAGATCGGCATTGCTGGTTATCAATATTACTTCTTCTGGTGAAAAGTGACCCAGACAAAAATGCTTGCTTCTGCTTCTATGTACTCCTGCACTTTGCAATCATTTTATTATTAGCAATACCTAAAGCATTACATTGATGTGCAAAATTAAGTGTGGTTGGCATGTTAAGTATCAAATTATTTCAGCTTTCGCTACAACTTGAGGTGATGATAGCCAAAAAAGAGAAGTTCAGCTTGACCTTCAGCAAAGTTTTCTGACTTCTTATTCATCCATACTGTAATCTGTGTTTTGAGATGTATTTCAGATAAAATGTACATTGCATGCTGGTTGGTGGTTAGTGTTAGACCAGTGCTCAGTACCATAGGGATTACCCTTCTCTTTCGAACAAAAATGTTTCTTGTGTTTTTTTATTCGATTTTGTTCAATTTTTCAGGAATTACGATCTGTGTAAATGTCAAACTAAGTTCTTTACAGAATATCAGTCACCCACTTCATCTGTCAGATATAGTTTATTTAAGGCTGCTAAAGAACTCCCTTCCATCAGAGAAAAGACCTATTGATTTAGACCATTTGGTACACTATATGTAGCTAGTCTTGCCTTTATCACTTGTTCCTTTTAACCAGGGGCATTTTTCTCACTCGAAGAGACTATTGGCTTTTGTCTCTGCCAAAAGTCAGAAATTTGACTATGAGTAGCCAAAATTGTTTTTTGTCTTTTGCTTTTTTGAAATATTTTGTCTTCTGTCTATTTGATCAAGCTATGGATTTTTGCTTTTCACTTCCAAATTGTTGACAGATTTTACGACTTTCAGCCTTATCCCGATTGTCATGAAACAGGCTCCAACTATCTGCAGACTGATGTTTGGCCGAAAGTCAAAAGACAAAAGCCAATAGTAGAGAAACAGACCCCTGTTCTTGGAAAGTACTCACTGTCCATTATTGCTTCAGACTCGTTACTCGTGGAACTGAATGAGATGATGTTCACCATGAAAATTTACCCAAGATGTTGATCCTATTCTCGACCAATAACAAATTTCTTTCCAAGCTGAGAAATCTCTTATTTGAGTAAGAACTAGTTGATAGCAATTTCATCAAGTGTCAATGGTCTTTAATCACATGTAAGTTTTAGTGGAAGGCAGTTCTTTGCAGCTTTATGTTTTAAGTTGCTGTGTAGTTTGAAGATTTTCAGTGTGTGACACCTTTATTGATGTTCATCATTGTTCAGTTAGAAAATGTTACGAAAATCCTTGTGTAGAATTGAGTTCCATGTAAAAAGTACTTGGTTGCTGTCACACCTTTAAGAAGTGGATTTTGAGAAAGCAACGTCATCTTGCAGGTAAAAGTAGTCACTGCCTGGTCCCACCATAGATAATAGACGACAGATTCACAACTCCGACATTTTCTTGAGTGCTATCCTACAGGAGGCGCCACTTTCCTAAATTACTAATTTCAGTTTCCAGTTAGTGTATTGTGACGAGAAATTTTCACTATTTTACTGTCCAATACAACGAAAAAAACACGTTTGTATCGTGAGAACTTTTGGCACCTGACCACACAACAGCCGACCATGATGAGCAGACGTTGTACTTGCCGGAAGTAAAACTTGCTTAATTTTGCCAGGTGTCACTAGTAAATAATGACGTCACAGCTTAGGCATACAATTGCAGATTTCATCTATTGAAAATATATGGAGTTGGCGGTCCATTTACTATAGTATATGGTCCCACATAATCATCTCTGCTTCACAAAAAATCCATTCTTTTTAAAGTAATTGGTTGATGAACTGAACTTTTACATTTCTAAATGCTGGATGTTGGGATGCCTATTATATACCTTGGGGGGGGGGTACATATGGTGAATTGGAGGATACAGAAGCCCGTTCCAAGAAAACTGACTTAGCTAAGACAAATCTTAAACTTGAGTCAATTTTAAGACAAAATTTAAATTTGAACGGGATCTTAAGTTGGACTTAAGATTCTGACTTAAGTTTTGTCTTATATTTGATGTACCGGTAACTTACCAGGTGTTGAAGTTTTAAAGTTTGGAGATTGAGACAAATCTTAGACTGAAGTAAAAAATGAAGTTAAGATGGTTTCTTAGAACGGGGCGCAACTTTTCATTCACAATTCAGAATAGTGCAATACCCGGATATTGTTGAAAATACTCACCCAATGCAATACCTAAGAGGCCAAAATACCCACCCGGCCCTAGACACAAGAGGGCAAACTGCCCTCCCAAATTGGTGACGTGTTCCTGCAAACTGCTCCCTATGGTAGAGTTGACAATTTGGAATCACCAACTTGCCTTTGACCTTGATGTAACCCCTCTGCAGTCGTCTTATCATCTCTTGACATTTGCATACTTTTTCGAATATTCACCGTACTTATTCCTTTGTACTCTAATTCTCTGCAGGACCAAATTAAGCTGACTCAACTGCAGAATCTCCTCCATGATGCACTGATTGCCACTGATCATGTACAGCAATGTGCCATAATAAGAAGGAAGGACTCTTCACTACAGGCATCCAGCGTAGGATTCCAGGTAACCTATAGAACAACTCTTGTTACGTGTTAGAGTTCATCTAGCATTTGTCATTATGGTCACTATCCAGCAATGCTCTAACCGGCAAGGCCGTAACCGGCAATGGCTTTTTTACCAAATTAGAAAATCTGGTGAACACGGTTATAGCTTGCACTGGCAACCAAACTTAACAATCTTTGTTTTTATCTCATCATCCAAAATAAATAAAAAGTCAAATAGAAGTTAAAATCCAGGTAGAAAAAAATCACTGCCCCCGATGCCACCATTGTCGAGCTGAGTTTTTTAAGCTCAAATGCAATCTTCCAGCCGAGTGACTGAACTTACTCCCTCTTACAACGCTTTTTCTTGGCTTGGGTTCTCAGCTGACTCACAACAACAAACACTGAGGACATCTTTTGGAAAAGTTATAAAGAGCTATAGCAATAGCTCAAAGTCTATGATTAACATTTTAGACAGTTTCAAGTAGATGTTGTTAACCGCAGTTATGTCTTAGTCATTAACTCCACCAGTTAATGTTTTTGATGTAGAGATCTTAAACAGCTTAAGTTACTCTGTAAAAAGTTCATGCCTGACTAAACTTGAACTGATAGGTTCATTAACAGGCTAAAAGGTGTGCATTTTCTTAACTCTCTACAGGAAGTCTTGAGTATGCTGGTGTTAAGGGATTGCTTGTTACTTATTGAGCCTACTAATTATTGTAACAGTTGAGTTAGTCACAGTGCACAAAATGCAAACTGATAAGCAGTGGGCAAAATATGAGACTTTTATTTTTGACTTATATTGTATTACATGGAATCAGGTTGTATTTGCACAATTCGGAGTATTTTTCTGCGTTGCGTGGCATGTAATAATTTATGAAATTGTTTGAACAGCAGTAAAACATCATCTGTATTATTCTCCAATATAGTAGGCTTCTACATAGCAGTTGTGCAGTTATGGTATTCAAAAATTTCCTTATGTGAGCCCCATTTAATTAATGCGCTTTATTTTGTTCATGAAAATTAGCATAAACAGATTTGTGGTGGACAGGGAACCTGGCCAATACCTCTGAATAGGACCAAAAATCAGCTGTGGCATAACAGTTTTAGGGGTGCAGCAAACTTAATGTCCTTTGGGAATTATGTTGGACCTCTCCCTAGCAATGTAATGGATCTACCAGGAGTACACATGAACCTGTGATCACATAATTCTTTCCCCTTTATGTTGTATTTTTCATTTTGTTATTTTCCTTTAACAACTTTGCAGGGTTTTTGACGCCTCAATTTTGGGGTCGAATATCTGCCCCATTCCCCTTTGAAAAATATTTCAAAATCACACAAAATTCCAGACCCAGAAATTCCCCTCCAATGATTAAAAAATTCCCCTCAAGGGTAGAATCCCATCTGCAAAACCTTAGTTTTGGCTTCTTGATTCATTGCCATTGAGTGGTGGCTTCCAGGGTGGAATTGTTGGTGACCAGAAGGCATAGGCACCTTTTCACTTAGGTGAGCGAGGGCCCTGCGTTGAATGACTGGCATTGGACTTGATTGTTGTGGTGAATTGCTTTCTCAATCTTCTTGTGATTTCACTGTTTTCATATTATGCACTGCTCTCTTATCAATAGGTTTGTGGGTATGTTATTGTTCATTGTCTTTCAGCTTTATCAAGACCAAATTCAACTTCTTATCGATGCCTTCAAAAACCCGTCTAACACAAGGGAAGAAGGACTGTACTTTGAAGACAAGCAATACACTTGCGCTCGTGCTGACAAGAACTCCATTTACTCAAAATGCGTAAGTTGATTTTTTTGTGATTTGTCATGTTTGATTTGATGACCGTAAAGTTGATGACTCGTAAAAGCAAACCGAATCATTGGTAATATATAACGCGCGCGCAGGACATGAATGGGCAGAAAAATTAGAATAATTGAATTAACTATGGTTAAGCGCTGTGTTTACACTAAATTTAGCTCTGTGTGAAAGTGTGAAGACAGGAATGTGTGGTCATATAAATTTTATTTTCTTATTTTAAGTAAATTTTTTATGTGAAGGTGTCTTTAAGTGGCAGTTTGTTGAGAAGTTGAAGAATCACTATAAAGTAGAGTCTGCAGACAAATGAAAATTCACCACACTAAATCAAAAACTGATTTTCAAAAATAAATTATTCTTTACTTGAACATTGATATTTAATGTTTGGTTATAACCCAATACAAAAGAGTCACCCTTTTTCAGGTAACAACGCTTTGTATGCAAACTGATTTCTAAACCAAAGTTATCTTTCATTACAGGGCAAAAAAGGCTTGATATTAGTGCGCACAGCTACTCTGATTCTTGTGGCTACATATAGTGACAACATGTACCCCAGTATATGTGTGGAGGCTGTAGAAAAATTAGGTGAGTTGTGACACATGAAGCATGTTTTGTCAAGATAGTGCAACATTAAATCACCATGCTGTCAGATATAGGATGTTGTACGGGGCCCAGCCATAGTCCTCAGGAGAAGCCCTACAAATGTCAGACTGGCTGAATTTTTGTGGCTTTTTTTGTTTCTTTTTGAAACCTGAATGTGTAAATCCTTTAAGAATTGTTGATCTATTTATACAATGCATACAAGAAGAAGGGTTGACACATACTGCTAATCAATCTGCGTGTCATTAATGAGGCATCTATTGTATTTTGTTATGTTACGCAATAGGTCTTGCATGAGTTGTCACTTATTGTCTCCATTTTTCTGTTTTCTAGCACTAGTGTTGTGTAGATTTGATTGATAATTTGATCCATTTAGCTTCCTACTTGTTTCAGCTGACTATTTCAAGGAGAAAGGCAAATGAACAACATCAAGTAATTACAGTCGTGACACGAACTCTGGAAATGAAATGCTGAACTTGTTACACGAACCCTAGAATGAACTATTATTGTTCATATAGGAGGGAGTTGTACTTTTCTAAGCCTAATTCAGTGCAGCATGTTCTTAATGTAATGGCGACAGGTCTATGTATTGGATGTCTACTACGAGTGTCCTCTAGTGACTACGAGATCAAGTGACATTTCTGCTGCTTCCTCCTTGTTGATTTGAAGCTGTGAAAGCAGCCATGAACCCACCTTCCGTCAAAAAAACTTTTCATTTAGACCACTTACTGTTGTGAAATTGGTCTTGACCTGGTCTTTGCTGAAGTCACAGTTCATTATTGCTTTAGAGCTGGCTCAGTAAGGTGGCTTGTCACAGTGGGGTATTTGATGCTCCAAACATGGTCTTAAGAAATAACTGTCTGTCAGTTGTTTTACCAGCCCAGAAATTACGGTTCAGAGTTTTATAGCAGTGAGTGGTGTAAATTAAAGAATGCAGTGACCCTATGATCCCTTTAATTTATGCGTACTGGACGTGGAAACCTACACATCGAACCCTGTCCTATTGTTGAATATGCAACATGTTTCTTTGTTGATATTGTTTTCAATGTGAATTCTTTGTAAATAGAATACTGTGCTATTTTTCAATAAACATTTTTAATACATGATTGTGTTGTTTATGGAAAAGCAATCGATTTTTGTGGTATGTCCAAGTTCCTGGGTATGTTTTGTAATGAAATCTTGTTTGCATTATGTTATGTAAGAACAAAACTGTAATGCTTAAAGGGATGTCATAAAACAACAATGGGATTTAGCTCTTTCAGCAGACGTTTGGCTGCAATCGTGGGGGTTCATCTTAGAAAATAAATTTTCCGGTGGATAATGTCCCTTTGAAAGAGATTGCACTTGTATACACTACATACTAGTGCAGTAAGAGATTGCACTAGTATACACTACATACTAGTGCAGTAAGGAATTTTTCAAAACAATCAAAACTAAAATTGAAGCCTCTCAAAGGGTTTGTACTCGCTATTTCCAAAATTAATTAAACAGTAGCTGGAAAGGGTTGTCAAACATTTTGTAATATATTTTAAATGTTTATGCATGTCTTTGCCGAGCAGGTCGTGGGATTTTGAAAGTTAAAAATTTATAAAATAATTGAAAATGTACCGTCAATATCAACATGGAATGATACCCATAGTGTAGTGCTAATAGTACGTTATTTAGTTTAGAGTAAAGCCAAACACGTGCTGAAAATGTTCTGTTTCTTACGTAGTTTTTTTAGTGTCTCAAATGGTATATTTTGAGAAACCATAAAACCGTAGAATTGGTTCGGAGAGAAGGTTTATAGGCCTGTCGATTTGGAAATGTGGACCCATGATGGCACGCGCGATCTGTCGGGTGGCGACAAAAACCTTTCAGAACGCAGTAGCTATTACTAGTCTTATTTTGAATAAGTTTACCATGGTAAGTTATTGCATATTCATCTTGTCCGCTTCTGTTGGAAATTCGACTTATCTAGTTACTGAACACTTTCTTCTGATTAGCAGCGGAACAGCCTGTTATGCTTAACAACTGAACGATTTTGATATGAAGAAAGTCTGTTGGCGGTAAATTAATCGTGTGGACGTCAAGTTGAAAGAAATATTTCCAATAATTTTTCCACTTTCCTTGAACAAATATAGTCCAGAAAATACGCTACTGGCCTTAATATTTGGCTAGTTACATGCAAATGAAAATATAATAATCATAAACGCATAGGCGGATTTAGGGGGGGCCGTCCCCCCCCCCTTGGCTGCCGCATAAAAAATAAAACAGCAAGAGCGTAGGGAAATTGGTTGAGTTTATTAATTAACCCCGGTAATTAAAATTATTTGGATGAAACAAGATTTAAATGTGTGCAGTTTTAGTGTTTGGGGGGGGTTCAGATCCAATTTCATGTGTCAAATTCGGAACACGGCGCATTCGTAACAGAACTATGGCTAAGTATAGGCTCTCCCGCGATATCCCAGGCGACCGGCAATGACGCTGCGCACTACGACTCCGTTTCCGTCGTCTGCTCCACTGTGAAATGAAGAAAATTTAATTCATTTTTTAAAGAAAATGGAACCTCAGTGACGATAAAAAACAGACGCTGCTGGTAAGATGTGAATTTTAATCGAAGCCTTAGTGAATCGCTTAGAAACTCATAATTCTCTCCTTGTCAAACCTTAACTTAAGACGATTTCTAAAGCAATTCCATCATTGCCAACACGAAAAACGGATTTGGTCTTTTGGGCAATTGAATACTGAACAAATTTGTTACGTACCGATTGCACAAATTATAAAACGTGTAATAAGCATTACAAAAAGAAGTAGGTTTCGCGCGCAAAGGCTGTGGGCCATAAACAAGTAGGTTTCTTAATACAAGATTAATCGTGGTGGTGTAGTGGTAAAGCACGTGCGCTTTATTCGCCAGGGCTTGAGTTCGAGTCTGTGATATTTGCAGTTTTTCCTGTTTGACATGTTCTCCGTGTTTTTTTTTTTTTTTTTTTTTTNACATGTTCTCCGTGTTTTTTCCCCTTTTTTCTTGGATAATACTTCAGGAATCAAGGAAAATGCTTGATTTTTAGAGGAAAAAACAGAAAAATTTCCCCCCTCCCGACCTCCCCCCATTCGGTGCTATGCGCATCTACAATCGTGGTTGGGCGCAAATGCTTATAGCCGGACAAACTGTTGTCCCCCCCTTGTGATATCTTAGATCCGCCACTGAAACGTAAATCTAAAACAAAATGTGAAGCATTTTAGGTGAGTGTACTTACAGTGTGACACGACAATTCCTGAAAGTGTCCTGCTCTGGCGCACCAGGGCGGGCTCCGTTTTCCACACGCACACACTACTATTTGTTAGGAAAATTTGTCATTTTATTTAAAAGGAAATAGAACATGCAACGCTAAAAATTTCTTTTTCCGAGATCATGCTGCATTCAAAACGATTAATGATAGTTTGAATGCTTTAGAAGCATAGTTACATCAAGTTGAACTTCTCAAGTAGTCGATGATCACTGACTTCACGAGTCAATAGCGCCGGATTTTTTACACGGCGATAGAACTCTCCTTTGTCTCGGGATTAGAAAGCGCGTGACCTCGTTTTGTAAATCAGTCACATTTTCACGGTGTCTCTCATTCATGTCGGGAAGGCGAAGAATTTCAGATCACGTATCTACGGGTATTTGTAATATATAATCAAACTTACGGTCGCATAGGATTTGCAACCCACAGCATAGCAGTAATTCACTGGCATTGGAAGGACGAATAGAATGATGCAACCGAGAAAAACTTGTAAAGAACCAGACAACAATAAATAACATTTGAAACCCCTATGGCACGAAAACGAGGCAGTAAATATGCCTGTCAGCATTGTAGGCAAATACAGCGAGTTCCGGGTGTGTAATCCGGGATGGCTCTATTGAAATGTTGGATGGTCATACTTCATGCAACTACTGCGATTGGCTGGACAACGGGACGTGGTGAGATGTATGGGAAATTTTTGATCTCGGTCAGCATCACCATGCACAAATGGATTTTTTTCTGAGTGAGGATAACGAACTGATCAGGTGGTAGAAAGATTCTTTTCCAATGAGTTCCTAACAGCAAAACAGTACTGATAAGCACCACAGCACCAGCTTTGGTGTGCTTGGAAAATTTTGATGCTCCAACGAGAATGAAAGTGTTTTCTCTCTTTTTAGTGACAGCGGATGTGAATCGAGAACTTAATTTTGATTTAGACCTCTTAGCACACTAAAACTTGTTCCTTACTCGGATGGTAAGTGATTTATGGGTTTGCAAAAGATGGCAGATCGTTGTTCGTTGAGTCTATGCGCGTAAAATGGTACGCCCTGGCACTTGAGCCAATTAATATGCCATAGCGAGCCTGAGCTCAACAAGTAACGCTCCAGTTCTTTCGGAGACCTGAAATCATCCAATTTTACTAAGGAACAAGCTGAGACCTTGGTTTTACAATGAGAAGCGATCGAAATCCATTGAATTTGTTTTTCGTGAATGAAGTTGTGAGTGTGGCGTAATTGGCAAAACGGAGCTGCTCAAACCTACTGTGGGAAACACCTACAGTTTATATTACTAGCTCAGCTGCCCCCCGCCCCCAGTCCTTGGTCGAGCATGTACGTCACTGACGATTAAGCATGCATGGGCGGCGCACCGGCACAGGGGCGGCTGAGGGGGCTTTAGCCCCCCACTTTTTTCACTGCTGCGCCGCCCATGTTAAGACGGCACCATTTGACGTTTCTGCAGGTATATCCTTTGCCACCTTGTCACATATTCCACCACCTAACGCAGTTCGCTGTCATCTACACTAATAAAGTGGGTGCAATGATGCATGAACATTAGTTAGAAAAGATCGTAGTTGTCTTCTCGGAAAAGGTTTTTTCTTCGACGTGTTTTCCGGTCATCGGGACTAAAATTGCGAGACATGAAGAACTCATTTTGTTGATCGAAATTTGTGAATTTGTGTTTTCAGCCTAGGTAATAAAATTTTTGGTCTGGTGTATACAGAAATTAAATTGTTGTTCACTATATTTCAATTTCAATATATCTTTTTTGTTCTCGGTTGAGCAATTATTTGTGACACCAACCGTATGTTTGTTTTTTGCAGTCCAAGTATGAAAAATTCTCTTGACACGGAACAAACCATAGGTATTATTGTCTATGGATTAAACCTTGGGAGACGCAGAAGACTTTAACAGACAATCCCGCGCTTTGCAATATATTTAAATCCTGACTGGGTAGCTCATGTTCTGACCATCTTCTGATTTTTCCACCTTCAGTCCAATCTCGGATCCATACCTGGTGGGCGGGGCGCTTTGTACGGATTAGCGCGTGCGAAAGGCGAAGAGATTGTGTGTTTCTCACGCGCTAATCCGTCGCAAGAAGAACGTCCCCCCTCCGTCATATGAGTGGAACGATTAAAAACTTATGTACGCGGCCAACACAGTTAGTGAAAATGTTATACAGCTTAAAAGAGTACATGTTGTCATTTGGCTTCCCTGTAACGCCTTTGCAGGGGGTCTAGCCGTCACCCCCGTCACACCGCTATCGAGAGAGAGTTATCTCTCAGTTATTGTTGTCTTGACAGTTTTATTCTCAAAAATCAAAAAAAAACAAAAAACAACTGTTTCCCATACAGAGGTTTTCGACTCTCGGCCGACATTGTTCAATATGGGAAACCTTGCAAACAATGAAAATGATTCATTGCCCCTAGGAACTCTTATTTGTTCCTATGTTCAGATATCGGAATCTGGGTCATGGGCGTACACGGCATACTTTTTCAGCATCATCATGGTAATTAATAACTGTGCACTTCCCCACCATTCCACTGCCTGAATACACAGGTTATTTCAGCGACAAAACGATAGGTTTCGTGCCGGGTTGTTTCTCATTGGACTCGGTCCAGTCGTAAACACGTGTCAGGAGGCCTTGTCATGTTGCGCAGCTTGGTAAAACGAGATTATTTATAATTAGTTATAAGAGATAGGTTGCGTACGGTTCTGAAGCAGAAGACCAGCTGGTCCCCATCGGTAAATATACTTCACATTATTATACAACCAAGTAGCACAAAGAACAGATTGTATTATTGCTAGTGCTATCAACATTAATCCGTACGTTGAACACACGACACTTTTCATTATCGGTGATCGTTTCGTTTTTCTCATAATTCCGGGCGATCCAAGAAAGGGCCAATGATACAAAAGTTGACCAAGAGACATCAGTAAATTAACACACAAACAATATTTTTATTGTTACTATTAACTAACCAGCTTCATAAATACTTTCTCTCATTTGCAGCTGTTTTTGTATCGTCTTTGTTGTTGTTGTTGTTGTTGTTGTTGTTGTTGTTTCTCTGGTCATTTCCAAACATCGACAACTTTCAGATGCACATGGTGAAATAACGCTGGCATTAGATATTCAAAAATACTGCTCGTCAAAGATTATTAAACCAGGTGCTCATCATGGCATATTCCGTTCATCCTCAAAAATCTATTATTCACGTTGGGTTCAAGAACGCGTGTCGCTAGCTCAGTGTTAATTACAACAACACTAAAACAACACATTAGAACTCTATTCGCTGACGGTGCGGCTTGGCATACCGAACCGCGTGAGATACAGGGTGCTCCGAATAGTCTTTAAAAAGTGTTCGCGAAACCCCGATCGGTAAAGTGCAAACGCGAAAATTGAAAACTGTTTCACAGATGACGCAGTTGGTGTAACTAAACATCAATAAATCAGTCTGGAATTGCTCATCTCTGAGTATTGTCCATTTCCTGTAAACTGTTGTATATCGGATTCAGTGCGGGACATGTTCAAGAACAGCTAGCTAGCGCCAACTGCCGAATATCCGTCAGAACGTTAGTCAAAGTTTCTATTGTGAGGAGGAGAATGGCACTAACTATAACGTCAATATAGCGTGGCAGGTATATTGTCCAATGCGTGATGCTGGACGAAACGCTAGGAATGCTGATAGGCCAGACTGGTGCATTTGGAAATCCACTAGACAGAAGATTGTTTGTAATGCACCATCGGTTACGACTAAGTGTAAAACTGCTGGTATCTCAGCTATGTCATTATAGCCTACATACAGCACTGAAAAATTGGGGGTTTAAAGCCCCCCCAGCCCCCCTGTGGTGCACCGCCTATAGACCATGGGCGGCGAAGCACTGAAAAAGTGAGGGCTATAGCCCCCCATGGTACGCCGCCCATGATATGCACAATATTGCCCTTAGAGTAAAGGTGATTTTTTAAAGGATGAGTTAAACTTGACTTCCGCAGTAGCAGCAAAACGATGATTAGCTATTTCGATTCAAGAATAATTAATTAGTTGAGCCGTTCTCGGAATTTACAAAATTTAAGACATGAACACAAGTGAAGCTGTGTGCAAACCAATTGTACAAAACAATTTTCTGAAAAAAGCTTATTTGGGATATATAGTTTATGCATGGGCATAAATACGTTCGTGTTTAGATAATTGTTGAAGATCGTTTACAATTCGTTTCGAATCGTCTTTCTTGATGGTGCGACGTTTCGACATACCCTGTGCGCGCAAAGTTGCCTTCAACTAGACTCACAGCAGTCTAGAGCTTTGAATTATCTCAACAAAATGGCGTCAAATCAACAACAGACGTTTGTCGACTTGGACGAAAGGTTTATTAAACTCGAGGAGATGGACCCTTTATATCGATATCAGGGGCACTTTAAAGACACACTTCAAATACTGCATCCCGGCGAGGACATTTTATTGAGACGAAGCAATAGCGGAAAGCGTAAAAAGGAGAAGGTGTCAAAGCGACGCAATAACCCCAGGTACAAAACTCAACCTATAACTTTCGACGAAATAAAGGAAGTGGACGAGGAAACAAACGCGGGAACGTCAGAAACTGACGGCAAAGGGTTAAAGGACCAACTGAGTGAATGGTCGAAATCTGTAGACGGATTAATGACAAGACAACGGTCTCGGACTGCAGAAAATGATAACGGAAATTCACAGACAAGCCAAGAAAAAATGACCTCTGGCAGTGAAAATTCTCAGCAAGTGAGTAATGCATCAGTTCCAATTCGGGTTTCTGGTTCACATGGTATCGAAACAACAGATTCTCAAGCTACTAAGCAGCAGGAAGGGACGTAATTGCTGCTTGTTTGTTTCCGCGATGACTCTGTGTTGTGTCTGACTTTGACAACAAGCCGTGGGTTAGAGTCTTCAGTTATGACTATTTTTGTACAGCGTTTAGTTCGGAGCGTATGCTGTTTGCCCAGATTAATGCGTACATATGTTGGAATGCCCATCAACGCAATTAGAGAAGGTAGCTGTAGAGATATGCCGTGGAATTCTTTATTTGCTGTGACCGGCTTTGAGCGAGTTAAATAGCCAAAGCTGAACCAGTTTTGTGCCCGTTATTCAATGGAAGGAACTGCATGGTGCTGAAAATCTGGGCCCCGTAAGTGACTATTACAAAACGGAATGGATTAGAAAAATGTGAAATTGGAGACATTAACGCACGCACTAATAGCGAAAGGGTGTGAGTTGGTTTTTGCACCGGTGTTAACGTTTTACTAGAATGCAGACAATTGTTACGTTTAGGGTTTATGATATCTGGGTCAGGTTCGGTTGGAAAAACTGACACAGTTCAATAAATGCTATTCGAATGATGGTGCATTCGTGAGTACTAATTGATGTCAGTCGTGATTGCTTTCCATTTTTTATTTCATAAACTACGGTTCACTACAGCAAGTGAAACACTTTCGGGCAAAACCGAAAACAAGTAATCATTCACTGTCTTTGTCTATGCCTCACATCTCGTCTCATATTACATAGCATAGCAGTCGTTAAATTTTTCATGAGCCAGTCTCTGGCAGTAATATAACATTTGGATTCCTATAATTTTAGAATAGGGTTATGCCTTCCATTGGAGTTCTAGTCCAGGAACAACACTGCTCATGTGTTTTCGTCACGTCACATCGTTTTTCTTCAATCCGTTACGTTGCAGGCCTGGTACCAACATTGAGCGGGGGGGGGGNATTTCTACAAGGGTGGAGCTTTGAAATTTTGCAAACGTCGACATTGTAGAGGTTCCAGTAAGGCCCTCGACGCAGCTTAATTATGGGGTAGGGAAATCTGTATACACAACGACGATTCTCAGATCTATGTTCCTGGGATGAGACGGAATTCGTAATAACAGAAATAATGATGCCGTGACAGTTGGTTGTAAAGAACGGTACTCGAATTCGGATGTAATGTGGTCCAAAAAGAGAACGTTCTTGCGTTTCCTCCTTCCAAACTTTCAAATCAGGCGTCCATAAGTGAGTGATTACATCCCATTACATACTGGGACGGAAATATTTAGTCGGGTAAGACTTGACAATTTTGTTATCTGGTTGTATTTTTGCGTCTTACTTAAGTTTCTTGCATCGCTAGAAATGGGAACAGCCCACTATGCCGAAGATTCACTGCTCCGAAGGCTCACTATTCCAAAGGTTCACTACTTTGAAGGTTCACTAAGTCCGAAAATATCTAAAGTTTCGGACTCGGGCGTAATTTTTATACCTTTACATGGAAAAATAAACTATACTTCGATTATTAGATGCACTGAGTGATGTAACTATACCGAAAACAATGCCAGGGTAATATATCACTTTGTTTGAATTTCAGTCATGCGCATGCAAAATTGCTCGCATGTCTTACGAATACGGAAAAATGAATACGTACTTGCATTTTTAAAAGAATATGAAGTAGAAAAATTACCAACCACTATATATCCATCAAACCCATGTCAAGATTGCATCCTTTCACAGCGCGGCTAAAAAGTATATGGCCGCTGCGCCCCAATCTAATCGGGAACCACGCGCACGACCGGGTGGAAATTAAATGTAATTAGTAGGCTAACATGTCCCTGTCAATCTTCACGAAGTCAAAGAGCCCCATTCAGTCTAAAACCGTCGTTGGTTGCCGCAGCCCTGACCCGTGCCCCAGATGTCCCTGCTTCAGAATGAGTCATTAGTTAAATTCAAGAGTCACGATTAGCAGTGATTAGAACTGAGCTCCCTTGTAAACAATGTAATCAATGTATTAAGAACTATTTAACTCTTGCACACCCTTTAAATGATTACTAAATAGACGCTAATATGATACTTTATTCTTGTCAATTCCGACTCATTAGTAGACAATCAGAGTAATGAACTGTCGGACTTCTGGTTTCGGAATTGAGGACATTCGAAGTAGTGAACTTTCGAAGGTAACAAACCTGTCGAGTAGTGAACCTTCAGAGCAGTGGACCTTCGGAGTAGTGAACATTCGGAATAACGACACGTAACCTTGGAAATTTTTTCATTGATCAAAGTTTTTAGCCGATTTTAAGGCATTCACGCCGCACTATTTTTTCATGGGCGACGCAGCACTGAAATAAGTAAGGGGCTATAGCCCACAGCCCCCTATGTTGCGCCGCCCATGGAGTCCATGGGAAGTGGGGGGTATAGCCCCCCAACTCTCTTGGTGCGCCGGCTATGTTTTTTGAGAGTTCTCTCGCTGCAATATAGCTTAGCTAGGAATAGACATTTACTTCTTGATTCTCTCGTTATCCTATGTTATAGCCACCACCCGAGTTCAATGCCGATAAATAACTTAAAGCCTCGTCTGCACCATCCTGTCATCTACGCAAACACCACTCGGGCGAAGTTGGCCAGGTTACGGCGCGATGGTTACGTGAATTAAGCGCTTTGAATCAGAAGGAAGTTCAAAATCATTACTAACTCGGTTATCATTGTAGTTAGTAGTACCAGTATCTGCAACATCTGGTTGTTGTTGTTCAGCTACATCTCGGATAGGGCTAGGGCTGGACCTTTTCCGCGAGGGGGGGGGGTGTTCTATCGAACCTTCCGAACCCCTCTCTGGCTACGGGCCAACGGTTGGCGTCGCACCGTGATTTGTTTGAGTAAACCAAACTGTCAGTGCCTCACGGGATAATGCTATACAATCCATTTGTGTGATACGGCTGTGATAGAACACCGCGAGGAACATTCAGTGTAGATTTAGTATTTAGACATCCCATGCAAAAGATATTGTGTGGAATGATAATTAAGTCAATATTTACGAAAATGTTGAGCTTAGATCTACTTAATATCCCTCGTATTAACGTAAATATTCATATTTCAATGATATGGAATTTTGGACATGGAATCGCATACATGGTAAAATGGTATACAATTCATAATAAAAATAACTTTGCGTCGATCCACACCCGCGGAATTATTGAATGTAATACACTATTTACAACTACACGACCAGTAATTAATTTAAAAGTATATCCATTACTCACATCTGATTTGGGAATATTCTTCATTTGTGTCGTCAATGGGCATGGGTTTCCGCTCATCAAACGTACCAGTTTTATAGGCCAACAAGCAAATTGATTGATTCCCCGAGCATCCCTGCAGGCCTACAATAAAGTGAGTGAAAGTGGTTTTGAATATACGTGTTAATAGACTTTCCCACCCTTGTTCAATAAGCAAATTGAAACCACGATCTTTCATGTGTTTTAGCAGGCGTTCAGGATTGTCACCGTTACACGGGTACCATAAACGGGACGTGCCGGAAAGCTTGGTGGTTTTTTCAAACTCTGTTCCCAAATCAATATGAAAGGGTACACTTTATAGGTTAAGAAAGTCACAAAAGGATCATTCTTGACTCAGAACTACACAGATTTTAATCGATTTATGTTTTAAAAGGCGACTTAACAGGCTTCAAAGGTTTTCATCGAATTTCAAAATTCAATCACCTCTTTGTATGCAAAATTTAGGAAAACCAGACCTCTGTGAAGAATCCACGTACAAATAGGTCCCTCTAACTCTCTAAGGGGGCGTTTTCTTATCGTGCCAACTCCCTCAAAAAGGTAAGGAACTTAATTTTCTAATGACACAACCCGCCATACATATAATTGAGTACCCCTTGCTTAACGTGCATTTTTTTATCATGGCCAAACGTCTTTGCGTTCAATGATCCCCTAGGCTACAGTCGCAGTTCTCGTCTGCAAAAACATGACTTGCGCAGTCCATTAAAGTCCTTCTCTGAACACTTCATCAACCTACTTATGTATCTTACTTAGCATCCATTCCCGATAACCCTAGTATGCCAGTGAACACTCGGGTGGTTTTCAACTTTCAATGAATACAACATTGAGAAACCAATTTAGCGGAGACCGTAGCGGGCTCGCCCACCCCTCATATCTCGATACTATACAAGCCCACGCATCCCGCTGCAACTTAGTGAGGCCACTGACTGTTACCAGCATACTTGCATACGGTTGTTTGGTTCCACCTTGGCGTGAATTTTCGTTCAAAGTATTAGGTCCGACACGTACGTTGTATGTGAAACATGACAAAGAATTGTACTTCAGTCTAATCAAATGTTCGTTTGAATTCGTCAACCATTCACGACGTACATCTCGTGTTATATTCAAAACAAGTGCTGTTGGAGCGAGTTCGTCCCACATGGGTCTAAGGGAGTAGACTCGCCTCTCACAATGAATGTGTTCACTTCCCGGGAATCAGTTTTTGGAAAATATGAGAGGTTCTAAACATTAAAGGTGAGGCCAAAATTATCAGCGGGGAAAATTAATTCTCGTGGTTAGCACCACTGGCGCGGATTCGAGCTCGGAAAATTCGCGATCGCAGTCCAACACTCTGCTATCTGAACTAATTTTCACTTGATAATGACAGGGTTAGGCCTACTACTTGATATTGGTACAGACATCGGCCTTCATTTCAACGAATGTCAGCTAGACAACAGCAAGAATTGGGAGTTTCAAATAAATAAATACTACATAAGTTATTGTGTTATAGTTCTGCTCTTAGCTAATAACTTCAAAAAGTTCATTTACCTCATTCAACTGTCATCTCAATCTTGCGTTTTCCAGCCTTAAAAACGACAATGGTCTTTAAAGTACTGTATAAACTGTGCATGTATGCCTCGCTAACTGAATGTCGTTTGTTAATTAAAAGGATACTTATTAACAAGTATTAGCTGTCTCTTTTACAGTCAGTTCTTCAATAGAAAAGGGTGCTTCCTAACCCTCATCAACCCGCAAAAGTTCGGAGCGAATTTTTAATAAGACTGCTAAACTGGCAAGCGTGGCCTAGCTACACAACAACTAAGGGTGAAGATCACCCAACAAAAACCATAGTATCCATACCATATGTTTTAATGTGAATCCTACCGAGGAAACAAAACGAGGACTGGTTGAAATTACTAAAACAGGCTTCAGTATCCTTTTAAAGATGTTATTTCAGTCCAGTGCTGTAATGGGGCATAGGCGCACGTAGGCGCAGCCAACCACCTTTTGGCATTTGAAGGTAACGCCTGCGTACCGTAAGTTATGTTCAGTGCTAAAGGTGATACGGTGGGCTTTGGGCGCCTACTTACCTGTAATTTTACCACTACAGCACTGTATTCAGTCCGCTTTATTTTAATTGAAAACTTAACTGAATTTAATATGGATATTTTGGTGGTGTACTACCCACCCCCTAAAGTGGCCGCCGTGGTTAGTGACAGCTGACTTATACATCATGGGTAGGCTACCGACTCACTGCCGATATTTGTAATGAAGTTTCCCAGAAAACCCTGCCCCCTTTTAGGAAAAAGACTAAAATTCAATAGTAAAATAAGGCAAACATAAACATGGCTGAGAGCTTTAATGATATCTTTCTACTGGCGAAACTCATCGTGTGTTCTAACTTGGTGAATGTTAAGGAAAGGATGCCTTTAACGCACACGAGCTTGTTCGTGTCGTTTGTAAATTTTTGAACGCCTTTGTATTTCTCCTTTTTATAATTGATGTACTTTAATAATAATAAGTTCAGTGTTAATACTTTTTATTAGACATAGTTTCTTAATTAAGTAGAATTCACGCTGACAACAGATATAGAAAGATTACTGGGTGTACTTTCAGGTCCATTTTACATTTTGTAAATTAATATTCTTATGTTAAAAAGCACTTGTTGTTAAGTTTAGTTTCCTTAAATGAATACCAATGCAAGACAGATTTTGTTTCATTTTTAACCTTTCCAATGAGGACGCGAACTCGACTCGGGCGTTGGACGAACTCGCCTAAGGCGGGAACCCCTAGAGTTCAGTCGTTTACAAGTTTAAAGTTCACACATAGGCCACATTTAAGGTCCCAAATCAGACTTCGAAATGACAATTTCCTAGAAACCTGAAGAGCTTCCACTGCATAATTTTTATGAAAAAGGTACGAACTCGCCTCGGTCTCCCCTAGGAGAATTTAGCGAGAATACACATACGTATAGCCAAAGGAAATATTCTTTTTAGTTTAAATGAAAATATTTCCTCACTTCCTCATCACTGGCAAAGCAAGTGATTAATCTTAATTTGAATCCAGGGACGGTCTGTTCCATGAAAATTGAATTGAGACAAATTGCTCTTGCGTAACCACATCACAGGTACCGGATTAAAGCTTAGGCATTTGATTATTAGCAAATCACAGCCTAGAAATAATTTATACAAATTATCTCAGCAATTAGCAATTACGGGGAAGCATTTGAACTTTTCCAGAACTGAGATTTATTTGCTTTTCACAAATAGTTGTGTGGAGATAAAATCAAATGTCTGACTCTTTAGCCACAGTTCGCGAAACAGACCACATAAATTTTAGACTGTTGCATGACGTCATATCCATTGTTCAACAATAACAGCGTGTTGTGACACCATTGTGTTAGTCAGTGATGTACTTACAATAGTCTACGGGTCACACAAAATATGTTTCCAATCTTTACCTTTTACAATAGAAAATCATTGCCATCCCTAACCAGCTATTTCAGGACATCTGCGAATAAAAAGGCTGTCAAACCATTAGGTTGAGACTCTTGCGGTATTAGATAGTTTCAATTCAGTGGCATGTGATACCCCTATTGAAAGTGAAATTAAAACCAGTTCAGTCACTTTTATGACAAGGAACATTTTGAGACTTTAAAAACAACTGCTCGAGGCAAGAGTGAAACCGATTGCAAACCAGCGCGCTTTCCACTGCCCAGTAAGTTTCGGGAGCTAGGCTAGAGGCATATGTTTATTCTATGTTTGTGTATTGCGTGAGTGAGGAAACTTGGCTCACGGTGAACTTGTTTGCTATCCTTGGCCGCTGGAAGGTAGGAAAGGTGTCGACGTCTGTCGTAAAGTACGCTGTCTACTGGCGTAAAGACACTTTTCACGCCCGTGTTGTACCAACTTTATCGGATTGTAAATCATGCGACAACTGAAAAAGTGTTTACGCTCGTAAATTACGCTAATGATTGGCGAGCGTAAAGCGACGAGTGTTACAAGACCGGTCCCCGAAATGTCAAGCTATTGACATATCGCAAGCTCCGCTTTCCGTAATGTCGACTAACAAACCATAAGTTTTACCCGGCAACGTGTGGTTTGTCGGGTAAAATGGCGGCTTGGAAACGAAGGTGTGTCAATAATGATGCGTTCTGGGAAGTTAAGCCTTCACTCAAAATCCTGGCGACATGTCAATTGCAGACCGAGCGCAAGGACCTGCGAGCTGAACGACTCACGGTCGTCCTCAAGCAAACCATTGCTCAGTTCATAGCTCGATGCGGGCTACCCGTACACAGCGAATGAAATGCAACTGACCAGACACGTTCGTAGAACGCAATCGTAAATGTAATACATACGGTTGGAATGCGCTTAGTTGTCAGGAAATGCAAGAATTAATTTTCATTGGCTAAACATTTAGTCAACCTCACCCGCATATGCTGTGAGGATTTACGCACGCCAGATAAAGAAAGGCCGCCATCAAATGAGACATTCGCCACATCGCCTCGCGAGGTCATCTTAACGCAGACGTGAGCTATGAGCTCAGCTAATTTTCATTCGAGGCGCGTTGTCCTTCGTCTGCTCTCACCCTCACACACGCGTGCAGACCTTTCAACATAACAATAATTGAACTTTTGTCTGGTCACTCCACTGTTGTGTGTGCATCACAGGGAGGGTCATAAAGTCACGCGAACTGTAATTTTCCAGTATTATTCCGGTCAACACTTTCCTGCTATAACCAACGATATTTTATCGTCTGACTTCACGCACCGTAGTAAATCATTGGGGCAAAACTTCATGGCTTCTCTCCGATTTACTATATCATTATTGCCTGTGACAGTTCCTGATTGATTTCCTGACGTGTTTGTTCGAGTTTACATGTTCATCAGTCTGCTGTAGCCTGTCTCCCAATACGAACTCCAACTTCAGAATCAAGTCGGACAGCCGGCCCCGTTTAAAGCTGCATTTTGCTCTGTGTAGCGGCTCAAAGCAAAAATCGAATTCACAAAATAGGTCTCATAATATTCCTAATCGTGACAGGGTTCTGTTTACCATACCAGGTATGATGGTAATACAAAATGTTTTGCAAATAAAAAACTATTAGCTGAAACATTCCCTCCGTTTGGTTCCCTCATATCGAGACAGCAGTTGAAAATTGTGGGACGTGTATCTCGCTGGTGTTGTGTGGGAAAGTTTTGACTGGAGTGTACACTTGCTTCTTACTCCCCCCGCCCCCGGCCGTCGTCAGTCGTTACCAAAATCATTCGAACCTCCGGCGGTAGATTAATTAGAAACCACGACTACCTCAAGCCGCGAAGTTCAACTGTAGACGTATGAAGGAACTGATGTTGTGCTCGCACCAGACGCATCTCAGGCCACCTTTAATGCGTAAACTATCGTCAGGCAGTCGTACACGCGTCGTATCAGTATTTAATCACGTATCAGTACACCTGAGCAAACACTTGGCACATTTTGCAAGCGAAAAACGTAAAAGTCTTAAAAGACTGAAATGAGTGTACTGTCGGATCACACGGGACGTGCAGAGAAGGGTCCGGGCAAACGTCATCACACATATCAAACTTTTTACTCTAGTAGTAATTTCAAAAAATAGTATTTAAGCGGCTGCAGTCGCGCACAGGCAAAGCACCTTGAACACCCTTCCCCGAACAACTGGCCCTCTTGCAACCTACTACAGATAGTTTGCGCAAAAACGCCGCGGTATTCCAAGGTGTGTGACGAGAAATTCCAATGCCTGTGATTGTAGCAGTAAAAGCGCAGCACTACGAACACGGCAACAGGCATGAAGCAACACATAACGATTGACATGTAATAGGCAATTGAACTGTTGTGAGATCTGCCTGGTCACTCAGTGCACTGCACTGCGCTCTTCCAGTGAAAACTAAATGTTGGTAGTCTCTTAGAACAAGCTAAATGTTGTTAATGGCCATAAACTAGGATTAACAAGGGTCGTTTAGTGATGAACCCATCGGAAAATTCCACCAAAACCACGTAATCAAGCTATAATGTAATTCAGATTCATAAGTTTTCCTATAGAAATTTGTCATTAATATTTAAACGAAGACTACCACCTAAGGTTTGACGACAATGTCCGGGGGAAACGTAGCACTTAGCTTAATTTATCGATTTCTTATTGTACACCATTCCCGTAATTAGTTTCTGGCAATATTATTACTTCGACACTGACAGTTACGGCTATCACATTAAGGTATAAAAACAATTTTAATAGAATTAATGATGTCAATTTGCAAGTTCACATTTAACTAGGCTCCCATCATCTTGCAAACTGTCAGTTCTTCAAGACATCCGTCCAGCTTGTGACATGGGCTGTCTCATTTCATCAAACTCGTTTTAAAACATTCCGTGGTAGGAATTGATGGCTGCCATCAAAGGCGATCACCTGCGACCCAATATTTAATGGACCAACTTAACTTTGTCATAAGCTGATGACATGTTGACAGTTTTTTAACTTGCCAACGTTCTGAATGGTCTGATGGTAAGATTAAGTGTTTTGAGACGTACTTTGTTTCGTTTTTCAGCTTGATTTGCAATTTTGCATTTTGAGTGGTGAGTGAGAAAAGGATTTACCTTTAACCGTGGTAAGCACCATCGTAAAATTCTTCAATTAGAGACAATATTGTTCCAGAGATGATCCCCATTTAACTTCTCCAACCTATCGTGTTTACAAGTGCATATGGTGCGCTAGGTGTATTAAAAGAATCTGGTCGTAAAAGTAAAGTCGGGAATGTGCTATTTTCATTTTCAGAGGCTTACTTGTTAAATGGGTTTGACCGACAGGTGCGGCACAATACTGACAACATTGATAAAGGCAACATGTCTTAATATATATATTTCTTATATTGAAAATTGATAAGGTAAAACAGAAAATACTTTCCCGCCATACAGTGAACAATCTTAACGTATTTTCAAATACTCGACACCTTCCTGAAGTGATGGCCTTGTTTTTAGTCTACGTTCTGTAATCGCACTAATCCAATCAAAATCACGTTACGCGAAAACCAAATATTATGAGTGGCTACTTATACGGGCCGGGTGCCAATTTTTGCGGGCCTTCCAAGACGTGCAGACAAGCAAAAAATTCAGCACTCTGCGAAAATGCCCGAGACATAATTGTTGAAGACAGTACACCGCCTGTCTTGCGCAATCCCAGATCTCAATCTCCAACGCAGCAGACAGGCATGAAGCAAACACGAGAAAACAAAACAAAGCGAAAAGGTCAAAATTGCTCCAACAGATTTACGATGCTCATCCAGCTGGACTCCACAGCCATGCGCCGACCATTACAGAGCACTGGCAGTGATATCGCTGGTGTTGGTTTACAAAGTAAATGGCACAAACTGAAGGCTCGTGGCAATAAGTACGGCGACATCTTTTGGGATTCAACACGCTTGCATGCATCGGGTTTCCTGAGCAGACGTGTTCCTAACAGAGTCTAGACGGCGCCCATCGATTCTGGTCATAAGAATAAGGTTGAGCACCATGGCAACGGAGGCTGGCCTTCCCAACTATAGCCTAGTAACTAGAGACTAGGCGGTCCCGTTTTATAGTTCACGATTGCTCTAAAAAATAGCGGTCTGGTGGGGATCAGTCTTATTGGAAAGACGGACATTGATTTGTAGTTTCATCTGTAACAGAAAATCCCTTGTCAGTGTTATGGTCCAGAGCTGAGTCATGATACACGTGATCATCCAAGGTATGTTCATCATAAAAATGAACGGTGTTATTATCTCAGTCGTAAGATTCCAAAACTGCTCTCAAAACTAGAGGGTCCGTCTTAGACCACTTTCCCCCCTACATTTGTCTCCCTATTATAGTACTTATTGAGACATTGGGGATCAACACAGACGAATAATTGATACGAACTAAGCCGTCTGCCTCAAGTCAGCCACAGCCTAGCAGACAGCTCAGGCAAATGTGTAAAAATACAACTGAGTGTATTAATTACTTGTACTTTAAGTTTTTTGTCTTGCATTGTGTCTGTTTTTTTCCTAAAGTTGTGTGAGCTGAATAAATAAAGAAAAAGTAAAAATAGATCATTGAATTAGTTCAGTTTTGGCTCACAGTAAGCAGCTCTGGTCGCAGCTACCCCAAAGGCCAGCGGCAGCCCTGACGAATAGTTGCGAGCTGGGCTGTCTTCCTAAACAAAATATAGGTAGTATGATGCCGTTTACCTGCACAAGGCAAGCAACATCAGATACAATAACTAACTCAGCCACACGGGGATAACATTGCTCAGAGCAATTGCTGAAACTTACGGGCGTCTTAAACAAAATTCCAGGAGGCATATTTAACGCAATAAAACGTGTCAAAAGGTCATGTTTTTTGTGGCGATCTCTACTAGGACGTAATAGTGTACTTTACAGCACTGTGCCAGCACTTGTAATACATGGGGACCTTCGCTCGAGGATTGCTGATTATTGCATTAACAACTCCTCTTCCATCAAACCGTGTTACTAACTTAACTTGGGAACTATGAATGAACTCTACCAATTGTATCCCGTCTGTATGACTTCATTATGTCACTTTGTACACACATTGCTTGGCGTTTAATGCAGCGTACCTCATAACTGATCATGACTTCCCATGGAATCAGAGTAATTAAAGACGACACATGGCAAGATAAAAGCAAACATTTTTAAACTGCAATAAATCTATAGTGAACTCTTTCTCTACCTGAGTTTTCGTTTTTACAAGCACATATGACCCACATGTCCCCTTGCATGACAAAGTATTTTCTTTGCCTAAATTAGCCGCTGGTATTGTGTATTACATTCTTTTATATCCAATGAAAGGTGGAAATGAATACTCCATGATTGGTCCAATCTTTATTCAGTGATTTGTCACAACTCTTGACATCTTTTTGGAAAATGCAGTCTGAGCATGCACACTGACCACCACAAAACAAAACAAAACAAAACATTTTACAATCCCTAAAACAATACACCATTCAACAATTTATTGTCAAGAGTAAAATATGTTACTGTAGCCACACAAGGGTTCAAACCAAATTCCCTGACTAAAATAATAACAATATCCTCTATGCAATTAAATAACAGTATATTATCCACAGCAACCAATTTCCCATTTTCCATATGAGAACAACAAAAGTAGCACTTAGATTTTTTTGAGATTTCTATCCCGCACAAAAAAGCTTAAAAATGTATACATCATGATCACCTTCATTTTAAGATAAACGGAATAACACCAGGTAAATTACCAAGGAAACAGTCAACAAAAAATACATCAAAATTTAATAGCTGCCTTTCAATTATATAATCTATTTCACAAAATAACTTCAGCTAGCCAACAAGGAAAAGGTGAACTGACATGGCCGATGTCAATATGACTTCTTCACGGGAGTGGTAATATGAAATATAATTTTGACACATATTTTGTTTGTAAAACTTTGATTCAGGCTATGAATGACAAGATTACATAGGACCTTGAAAATGACCAAATTTGGCTAAATACCTATAACAGGTATCTCACAAGTGGTAAATTGGATTCACATGAAAGCTTCCAAATATGGTTCATGCATTCACCTCCAAAATGCCGTATGGAATTGTTTGTACAATATTTCACTTTTGCATGAAGAGCTCCAAAAAATCAAGACTTCCATGATATTTATGCATTTTTAAGTTGCATAAAAAGAGAAAACAATGCTTTAGAAAAATGCAACAGCACTTTCGAGATTTCATCTTGAGCATCTGAAATTTGGCCATGTTATTGGTACGTTATTCTGTTATAAACAAACCTTTGTTTCTTGCTAAAAAGACATGGCCATTTGACCCAGTCTATGACAGATTTGTATCAAGATAAAAATCAAAGTCTACTAAATGCACAGACCATAATCTTGAAAGCAGACAATAAGTGTTCAATGAAGGTGGCACATTTTTTAATTGTGAATGCTCTATCTTAAATTAAATTAAATGATTCATTTTGATAAATTCATGAATAAACAGCAAAATTTACCAAAGACCAACATCTATAATATATAATATTACCGGTATAATCTTGGGGTAAATCGCAAAAGCTAACCAAGATATTTGTCTCATTCCCTAAAAATACATATTTGGAATGTAAAACGGTATTATCAAAGCCAGTTTGTGTTAAACAACCCAAGCTTAGGAATATCGCATGCCTGTCTTCTTTACAATTTCTAAGTGCACTGCCTTTTCCACAACAGCACAGCAACGTACACAGGGTATCATCCACTTCTTAGCAAACACATTTATAAGAAACTGTGGGACAAAAGTGAAGACAGAGATTTTTGTTAAAAGTCATAACCTAGATTATGTAAGTTCAAATGAAGACCTGCAATTAATTTGATGTAATCAACTCTTTCACTGCCAATTTTTTTAGAAAGGGATTTCCTGATGGCAATTAAATGTTGAGGAAACGTCGAAAACAGGGTGTAATTATAAAATTGCTGTAAAACTTTTGTTTGCTGGTGGATTGTTATGGCACCTCCAGGGCAACATATCTATATATACATTGTTTTATGATATTTTGAAAATCATGCATTAAGGCAAGAATTCAGTAGTAAACAAGATAACCGGTGAAAAAAACACGGATCAACAGTCAATGAAGAGGGCTTGGAATGACGAATGACAACAAAGAGGAATATTTTCCAGGTGATGTAACGTTCCACAAATAAATAGGCTTGTATGATAGAAATATTTTTTGTGTTGTAAAATTTAATTGAAATAAAAGTTTTTGCATGAATGAAGTCAAAATAATGATGAAAAACAGACAAAAGAAGAGGACCAGGAAATCAAATAACAGGAAATCAAAACCAAGAGTTAAATTCCAAGCCCTGCAATGAAGGGCTGTGGTTGAAATGCATATCACGGCCCTGGAACACACCTGGTCCAAAATTTCAAATTCGGATCCCAAATCACAATCATTTTGATTTTCAGTTAATTAAACTGAGACGTTGGAGAGCCTACAGGATATTGCATTAACTGCAATTTGACAGGTAACTGGTGAATAAATTTCAAACAAATGGGTAAAAATAAAAAAATGACTTTTGTTCGAGATTTGGTAAAACTGTGGCAAAGATATCACCTGATGTCATTAAACTGTAGTTATCTCCCATGAAATTTATGATTAACTAGAGCAAGAATGGTAAAGTGCCCAACTGACCAATCATCGCATTTGATGGTGAAAGTTGTCAGAAGGCATATTTGGTAGTGAAAGTGTTAAAGATTTCATTGATTTTACTAAATCTTTGAAAAATGGTTTGCAGCAAATCTTGACTAATAAAATTTTCAAAAGTTTGCAAAATGGATAGTGGAATTTAAAAACCTAAGATATCCTCACTTCCTAGATGACAAGAAACTCCGTAAACCCAACCTTTACTCAATACATAAACTATTAGTTAGTATCAAAGATTTAAATGATCCATTTGCAGTCATAGTATTTGACCATTCGAGGACACATAGTGTGTTAATTAGTGCACAGCAATATTTTGAAACATGTTTCACCTACTCAAAAGGTTATTAAGTTTACATATTAAGCCAAAAGAACAGTTTTCAGTGTACCCCAAGGGTTAACCCAGTTATCATGCAATCTACACTCCAAGTATTTGACACTTTTGATGAATTTTTGGGCTACAGTGGCTTATTTGAAATTTTTTGACAGTCAATTTTTCATTATTTGGGTTTCTTAAGCACGCAGAGCAATGGAATGGTATTTTGTAAACCTCGGTAATAATGCCTCTTTAACAAACCTAATCATGAACAGCTGATACCTCTAGGACTCATGCACTCTTACTGCGGAGATGGCAAAGTGAAGTGTTTCTTCAGAGGTTGCCAGCACTTGTAGTAATCATGATCCACTTTGTTACAAGTCTTATTTCCCCACTCGGTCACCCGCATACTCAGTGAAGACTCGAACATAAAGGCCTGGAAAGATTTAAGAGTTTTTTACATGTACTTGTTGATATGTACATGAGGTTACATGAAGTCCATGTAAACATGTTGCTTCTGCTCTAGGACAATCCTTGATTGATCTACAAGTCAGTTGAGTGAAATATAGCCATTGTTTAAACTGCAGTGAACAGGAATTGGATGGTGTAGGCAACCACAAAAACACAAATCATGTACCATGCTAATTGCTGGCATGGACACTATGGTAACAGTACACGTGCGGGTGACACCAACCTGATGGCTTTGAGTTACTACTGTGACTGCAGCATGCGACGCTTCGTGATTCAAAAAAGCAGCTCCCAGCAGGTGGCAACGGAGCAGAGAAAGGAAAGCCAACAATATGGTATCTATTTTCAGGACATGATTTGCAAGAACCTTCGTGATCTGTGTACACATATCTCGTAATCTGACGATAAGAAATGTTTGACACACACATGACAATTTTGTATGGTTTTAACCATGGTGAACAGGTAATGCTAAATTGTTGACACAATTGAGGCAACTCTGATGGATTTTGTCATTCTCAGGGTACGCAACAACTTGTCACAAGCAGACGTACACAATGACACATCCTATGTTATACACAGTGAGAAGTGCATGAAAACAAAGCTGGCATGAAATGACTCGGGCCACAAACAGCACGTACGCAGTGACGCATCCACAATCAATTAAGAGTCCCAGGGATTTAATTAACCATTTCCTTCTTCTTCAAGTAGTAGATAAGGTGTGGGTGGGGGTAATATGTGGTTCATATGAGGAGTTATTCAAACTTATGAGGAAAAAACAAACAAGTGTTTTCTGAGCCTATGAATGCCTCATACAATCCAAATCACATGTAACAAATACCATTATGCTTCTCTTCAATATGCCTTACCATTGTTCCCACTGCAATTTTCTGTGGTTTCAGCTCAGCAGAGGATGCCTTTTCAAAGCATGTAGCATCAGGTCCATGTGGTGTCATCATGCTGTGTAATGTGGCGCCCCCTGGTTGAAATCCCTCCTCCTTTGCCTCATAGTTGCCCTTGATCAGTCCCATGAACTCACTCATGCAGTTCCCTGGCAACAAAATAATAGTTTTACATATTTAATGACATGTGGCAAGGCAAAGACTTCATATCATGACTCAGTCTAGGAAATATGCAGATAGCCCTAAAATTGTATTCTAGAAGTTATACAGCTTTCAGAAATGACAGGGTCAGTCTCTAAATGTATTTTGGTAGCTGGCATTCTTGTTCACAGTTTATACAAGAGAGACTTGCTCCCCGAGCAAGTCAGAAGTGAGATATTTTTATATAAGAAAGTAGCATAGGATTAAATTAATGTAAATTATCTGCGGGTGAAACTCAGAGAATCAATACAGAAGCATACAGTCCTTCAGTTAGGACAATCTCTTTGCTGGAAAACTGAAATTTATCAGAAAAGGTGATATGTTCACAATTTTAGATAGGAGAGGTGGATGTTATTCCGTACAAAAGCATTTTGGATATCTTTTAATTGATCACAGATTTATTACCAGAAGTTCTCAATTGTCAACATTTTGGAAATGAACATTTCGGCAATAGTCACTTACAGCAGTCCCAGTGGAAAACATGGTTCTCAAAATGTGGGAGCCCTGTAACTGATTACAACAAACCTTTCATGATAGAAAAGTAATCATAAGTCGACTTCAAAATTAGGATTTTCAACAATATCACTCACTGTGGTAGTAAGGGGGCCGAAAGGTGTGTTCCTGAACCGACCAACGAGGAGGGAAGATGACAAAGTCAGCGATGGCTGTGCCTGGCTTAAGGGATTGACAGGTCAACACAGTGAAGATAGAGGGATCCTAGAGAAAGACAATGGAATTATAGGAACACATGTAAAACCGTCAATCCAATGACACAATTATAAGTATATCAATTTAATACCAAAATGGCTGACGATAGTACTGGGGGTTGATGAAGCCAGGATTTGAAAGAAACAAGATCAGTTTTAAGGTAAAAAAACAAACTTTCAGGATTACTGTTAGGAAGGATAGATCGAGACGATAGACTACATAATGTTATTTAGCCTTAACCAGAGTTATAAACCACTGCTTCCCAATGCTGACACCTAGAATTTAGTGAAATTGAGACCAGTGACTTGATCAGTTAAATATGCTATTACTTGGCTACTTGCCATATTAGCTTTACTAGCAAAGTTTTGAACAGCAACCAGTGAGGTTGCAGGCTCGAATCCATTGTGGAATGATTGTGTCACTGTAAACCAAGTAGCTAAATACACAATTGAAGTTATGAAACAAAGAGATCTAAGGTGTCTGCAACACGATCATTACTTCAGCATTTGATTTCTGTGAATATGACGGCAGAATTGCAAAAATGTGGTTTTGAAACCGACAGGTGAAATAAATAAATGTACACCATTACCCAAATTACAGATCCGCTGGGGATTTTCACCCAGAGAGCATAGTCACTCAATTTACAATGATTTACTGTCGATGCCTCTGATGCTGCATCACGAATACTAACCCTAACCAGATACTATTTACCATTCTACCCTGGTATTCATATTTGCCAGCTCGTGAAGTTCAAATACCTAGACCTACCGCATGGTCAAAGGCTACACAGTTGATGACCATAAACTTGTCCAAGTCATATTTGTAGGGTGCGTAGTTACCATGCCAAGCCACAACATTGAATGGTGAGTGATCCTACATGAAAGCAAGCAACACACAGTGAGTACTGTAGGTATTTGCATATATCACCTGACATCTGACTACTTCTCCAGCAAGAAATTAGCAATTATTAGTAAATCATTCTTGAATTACTTTGACATTAGTTTCGTTTTTACAGTAGTAACCACACTATGACAGAAATAATTTATAAGTACTAGCAATAATGTTCATAGAGAAAATCATGTTTCCCGAAAAGAAAAACAGTACAGCTGCACTCATGTCTCCAAGCAAGGTGATACAGCACCAAGTGAAACTACAATTGATAAAAATATTGACAGAGTTTGACAATATTTTTTACTCCAAATGACACCGTTACACCATGTGTCATGTTGCTATAAACATGTTGATCCTTCACTTACTACTTAATACTCAAATAAAAGATACACCCACCTGCTTTGCCTCAAATAGATGTCCTTGGAACTTGTTTATCACAGTATAGCCAGGGACATCACGGTCCTCGAACCAGGCAACAGGCGTGAGGAAGTCTCTGGGATTGGCCAAGCCATTGGCACCTGGTGGAAGGAAAACAGTGCAACACAATGCATTTTCACAGAACAGAATGTTATTCAGACCCTACTACAGTGCATACGTGCATGCAGGAAATTAAGTTACGACTTTAGAGATGCAGAGAAGAGTCAATGAATATCTGAGGACCTCTGGTGATTATTCTGCATGTTATGGTAGAATCACCTGTTAATGAATAATTTTATGTAGTTTGCAACAAAACAAGGGCACCTGTGTATTTTCACATGGATACAGCTAAAAGCCATATCAGCTGCTGAGATGCTTATGACGTTGCCCGGATAAGATCCTGGGAAAAATGGACACCAACAGAGGGAGCTTTTTTCAATGTTGTGATTGAAATATGATATCATTGTGCTTTTAATGAAACAGGTGGTGGGTGAAATAAACATGTTGTTTGGTTACTGAGTATGTTACTACAACAAGTACCATAGATACTCAGTGACATACCTATAGGGCCCAGGGTAGGAAGAACAAAATGTCCGTCAAATACCTCCAGAATATAACCTCTTGATGGACCATCCACCGCTACACTGAACTTGATCCCTTGCTAAAAAGATAATGACAATATTATGGCAGACACATGCAATCAATACATGATTTTGTAACTCAAACTGATATTATCGTGCAATTGACAATTTCTGTAAAAATGTTTAATATTGAGTATCCTGTTATTAATACATGTTAGTTATTAACAATACATTCTCTTGACAATCATCATTAGTTTTTTACATATTAATTCTCAGTGATGTAGAAATAAAATTTGACTTTCATCTAGGTAAAATGTTCAAGACTTTTGATTCTTGAACATTAGTTATATATCCTATCAACAAACTTCAGGGTAAAGCTTTCCTAAAAATCTCTGAAAATTAAACACAAAGGGACTTTGAAATCTACGCTCTACACATGGTCACGAAATAATAACTGGCTCGAAACGTGGACTACATTTAATTAACAACGAAGTCAAATATGATTTCACTTTCAACCAACCTGAATGACACAGATTTCATTTGGAGCCACATCCATCTTTCCAAATTCGGTAGTAATGTGGAGAACACCTTGTTGAGGAACTAGAAAAAATAAGTTATAGAACATACTAAGTATCTAATGCTAAATAAAATAACGAGTGACGGGAAAAGAACAAAAGAAGAATGGAACAAAAGAAACACAAAGGATTGAAATGCACCCATGACTGCAGCAGTATGCTTCTAGGGGTTTGTATTAGAATCACGTAATACATAAAATAAAAACTCACTAGGGGACACAGCATAAGTCAAACTCATTTGAAACAAGGCAAATGCTATCGTCTCCTTGATAGAAACTTGTTTGCCAAATGCCATGAACATATATCAAGGAACTCTTTAGATATAGTGCCACATACAAAGAAAACCTTCACGAGATAATGTGACACTAGCCAGACACATTCCAAGATCAAAGTTAGGTGTACTATTGAATATTTAATTTATGAAGATGCATCAACGAACTTGGTAGTTATTAAAGCACATGCAAGCAACAAACTTGCCACTAGGGGTCACCATAGTAGTTGGACATGTCCGAAAATATACGTCAGTTGTGATCATCTCAATAGGAAAATATAAAAAAAATTTCATTGTGACCCTTCAAGCGCTTTGGTGGACAGAGGCCAACAACAAAAATTTAACGAAAATTACCACTAGTACATGCAGAATGCATTGAATCCATCCCAAAATGGTTGTGTGTCACTGTCTGCTTACAGAAACCTATTTGACAAATTTCAGGAAAATTCATCAAGCAAACTGGTACACGTGGAGGCATATGACACTAAGGGGCGCCACAGTAATTTGACCAGTCCAAAAATCAACGTTAGCCATGCTCACCTGAATAAGAACACATTCTGTAAAAATTTCCAATGATTCTTCGAGCACTAGTTCGACAATCGACAAATAGTGAGACGGATGCCAAAGATGAGAATGTGTCATAGACTCAATACCAAAAGCCCATTTACCAAATTTCATGAAAATTNNNNGGGGGGGGGGCACAACAACAATCATCTGTCAGCTCCAAGAATAGATCCATTATAAGTTGCCCAAAATTTTGTGCATATGTACTTTTAAATCATGGGGTCAGACTTGTTGACATCATGTACTTTAACGTCAAAATCCATTTTAAATGGTGTTTACAACTTTGGGTTCTGGGGTCAAAATACTCTAGAGATTCTAGAAAATTCTGAAGACATTATGTCATACTCTCCACTGAAGTCAATAAGGCTCAATAATGTGACCAATGCAAGTGACAGTGGGATAATGCCAATAGCAATATGGCAGTCACTAGGCTGGGAAGAGGCTTCTTACCTGTGCCTAAACTGATGGAGTTAATGCTATGAGATGCTGAGTATCAAAGTGGAATTTGCACGCTATCTCCTTATCTCTCTGATTACTTGGTCAAATTAGTTAGAAACACATCATATAGCGACAATGTCAATGTGAAAATTGCCACGTTTTTAAAAACAAGTTTTATGTTGAAAGTGATCCACCGCAAATCATTCAACTGTGTCCAGTAAGTATCGTGACTTGGTGTTGGGCAATAATACTGCATGATGTGGGTTATATGAGCTCCCAAACAACATCATTAGTGCAAAGGTCACCTATTTTCAGAATTTTTTATTTTCACATTTACAACTAGTCAATGACTACAACTGCACTTTGTTTAGCCCAGATGATGTTCAAATAGCATTGTTGCTTAGTTCCTGCTATTTAATTGGGCTGCTATACATTAGCACAATTAGGAGCATGCAGTTACATCTTTAGTGGCTATAAGGTTAGTATATGTTGCTACACTTGAGAAATTGTATTGAGCAATGCTTACCAAACAAGAAGTCTCCATCAGAGTTATATAAGCATTTATCTCCCATGGACTTGTTACATGCATAGATGTGGCTGGCCACCCCATGCCTGGAACAAGGATCCCCTGCCCCACAGACTGTGGCCAGGCCCTGAACAAAGTCCACGGCTTGCTTAGACTGGTCGGCAATATCAAAAGGCATCCACCTCAGCTGGAATACAAGATACAAAACTTTATAAAAATAGACATCTTGTCAATCTTGTGAGGACATTTAATAACAGATGGAAATTTTTTGTTGAAAAATAGATTAGGCAAAAGAAAGGCTTATTTCGTTCTAGCCTGTGAAGTTGCAAACGGTTATTTAAAAAGCAAATACCTGCAACGTTTTGCCAAATTCTTATTATTCCAAAGCTTCACAAATGCATTCATTAGTTTTAACATAGACGCTGGTCATTTCAGCTATAAGTACTGCCCTAAATTGCATAGAGGGGGCCCAAAAAAGTGAGCTCCCAGGTTGGCAACTGTACAGGCAATCACACCCCACCAGTCAACACTAGTACACAGCCGATTGCGTCACTGAAGCTGGTGTGAGATGAGTAAAACAAAAAACTTTTTGGCCTGATAGTACAAAGTTAAAACTATAACATACATCATCTAAGGAGATGATCACACCGAAGAAAGCAAAACCAGGTGAGACTGTAAAAAAATATAAAAATTTTGTCTTGATATTGCACTTTCTTTCACAAAAACAACATTCAGAAAATGGTAACATATAAGTCCACAGTACAGATTGTTAAGTCTGTAGATGATTGACAATAAAAAAATTTGTATGAGATACCTAAAAATTTTGATACAACATGCCGCAGACTTTCAAAATAAGAGCGACAGAAAGCATGAAGCAGTGCCCATGACTGCATTACAAAAGGTATGCTTCTCGGGGTGTTTATTAGTATCACAAAAAAGGCCACTAGAGGCCCCAGAATACCTGAAACTCAGAAAAAAGGACACTGTCATCGTCATCTCCCTAATAAAAAAGAGCAACGCGGAGCGTTGAAATGCGCCCACGAATGCACCGCAAATGATGTGATTATAGGGTTGTTTATTTGTTTCATAAAAATGGCCATTAGATGGTGCAAAAACATCCAATCCATCTGAAAACAGGAACATGTCATCGCTTCTTTAATAGAAAGCTAACAAATTTCATAAAAATCTTCAGAGAAACAATGGACAATGGAAAAAATGAAATTGCCACTGAAGGGCACAGCGTTCGTTCGTTGGATCCGCCTGAAAGACGCAGTCTGTTGTTAGCTTCATAAAAATACAACTACTAAATTTAATAAAGATCCTGCAGTGGGTTTAGGAGATACAGTTATGGGCGCAAGAACAAACAAAACTGCCACTAGGAGCACCAAAGGTGTAGAGACAAATGAAAAAACAAGGAGTCATTGCAGTATTAAGATCCTGCAAGGGGATTAGGAGAGACAGCAGCAAACACAAGACAACCAGACAGAGTTGACAGCAATATGCATCTACATATTGTAGACGCATAAAAAGACTTTAAAAATTAAAGAAAAATGCACAAACCATTCACAACTACTCAGTTTTAACATGACACCTTATCAAGTATGTATCCGTTGCTTAAATACCTGGTTTGGATTTGGTGGAACAGAATTGAAGTCGTTAGTCAAATTGGTATGTTCAATAAGCTGTAGTGGCTCATGGCGCACGGACGGAAGAATACGATAAAGCCAACTGAAACAGAATCACAACAACTGAAACAGAATCACAACAACTGAAACAGAATCACAACAACTGAAACAGAATCACAACAACTGAAACAGAATCACAAGGTTTTAACAAAATTCCTGTTTCAATTCAAACACTTCTCATTTACAGACGAAGTCTATGAAGGACAACACCTCTGCTAAAACAAATGAATTCAAACCAGAATTTTTACCACCATTTTACTTATAACAACACTTAATAATTATTATGCACTGAGAAAATGCATTACAATATTTTTTTAAATATCACCCTCCAATTTACTGCAAAAACATTTAATACCAAAAGAAACTCATATAAATTGTCACAGAAATTGGCTTCACATTTGAACAGACCAATCAAGAATTGGACATTAAAATGACTGACTGTAAAACATGTCGGACTGAGCAGTGATGTGGGTTACCTTCGCTGCAAGTAGTCTCGTGTAGCTGTAAAAGCAGTGCCCGACAGTTGTTCAGCGTACAAACCATATGGACACTTTTGAGGGTTGTTCTACAAGCAAAACGATGCCAGCTTAGAGAAGGTGCAATAGTTGAGGCTAAGATCAACAACAAAATAGTCTACTTTATTTTCAAAGGTCAATACATGGTGTTTGTAAAATATGACTGGATGTTCAAAGGTGTTGGATACTATGAATAACTCTGTATTATAACTTCTGAACAAGTTGCCTACAACCCAATACTATGATTTGTGATGATAGTACCTTTAAGACTTTACGTAAATCATACGATAGAACAGGTACTTGCACTATAAAATGTGTTTTATCGTAACAGTGTGTGTTATTTCCACGAAAATCAGGAAATTCAATTCATTATATTTTGTCAGTTTACAAAAATCATCAGTTGTTCGTACCTTGTGTCATGTCCCAAAGTGTAGACTTCTTGAAGTAGCATAGAAGTTTCCAATAAAGGGTAATTTTTGGTAACCTGGATTATTTATAACTTTTATCAAATCTTTTACCATTTGGATGTATGGGAATGAAAGTTCCCCACTTCACTTCCTAGTATATATGAAAGCACCTGTCCACTGATAATCACTTTTTGGTCAGTTCAGTGAACACACATTTGTTTTATTTGAGACATCATCGGGGGCATTATAAGTAAAATGCAAAACTTTTTTGGAAAACATGCAGACCACCAATACAATTAAGGAACTGTAACCAGATTTGGGAGGAGCATGGGGCATGACTTAACTAAGTTTGTGACCATAAAAGGTTGATCAACGCATCTTTTTTCTTTGTTCAAATGAAAATGGAACCAAAGTCTGTCATGGAAACCGAGCAATTGACCATTTGTGAGCCACTTAGAGACACCTTTGTAAATTTAATATGATGAAAGTAATGAGACATAAAAATTTAAGCAACAACAAAGAACAGCACCAGCATGACATTTTTAGGGGTGCCGCAAAGTTTGTCCCCTCATAAATAGTGGCCTTTCCTTCATGACAAGCATACACTCTGGGGACCAGTTCCACTTAAAGAGTTAACCCTGGTCAGGGCATGAAAAGGTTTCAAATCAGTGACAAAGTGATACCCTAGATGAACAAGAGTGAAATGTCACACAGGTGTGGAAACAAGAATGCGTGAGTGTTTAAAGGTTACAATAGGCCAATACACACAATTAGTATTCATCAATCAAGAGCTATGTGAAAATAGTTATAAACTAGCAATGTCATCTTTCCCTATACCTGTCCTTTGGGCAATGCATCAGGGCATCTGGGATCCTCAGATTCAAAGTCATTGCCAAATCCGGGCTGGTACTGAAAATATAAAATGTTATAACAGTGGTGAATGAGTAGATATGGTGCTGTCAGCGTGATGATATGATAAAAGAAAGAACTATAAGTCTTCTCACGTACCATATGTTGGTTACATCATGTGACCAAGTATTAAGTCTGAAAAAATCTCTGTCCCGACTGAAGCTTGAACTGTGTAAGAAGACTATCAATTCTTTCTCATAAGTGACACTCTGCTTTATAACAGCACTATCACATGTATACCCTTGTATGCACTCCCAAGTTTGAGAAAAATGCCTCTAATAAATCTGGTTTGATTTCTGTAATTAACAGGTGGTCGTGACAAATGTAACTCAGTAGACTAGAGAGTCTGCATGGTTAGCAGGAAGTACCGGGTTCCAGCACCAGTCTGGACAGAGATTTTTCAGACTTACGTACTACTAACTTAAGGTCACGCACTGAGACAAACAATTGGCGTGTATGAAGAATAATAATTCTTGGTTACGGTATTGTATATGTTTTTTATATGAAATTACAAGAACTATATATTTAAAATAAAACATTTTCAGTTTATCTTGCGGTACACTAGTCAGAGTGTTCCTTAACTGAACACCCTAGCCGTTCAACAATAGAAAATGCATCGACATCAAAACTCTTAGTGTAACCTCTTAAATTGTTTCAGATTAAAAAGATATTTTTATTTTCTGAAAATGCTTCTCGATCACTACCAAATTCACCAGATAACGCTTTTCGTTTTCATTATTTCTTAAGGTTTAATGCATTACCTTATCAAGAGGTCTGTGAGACAAGAAAGGCACTATATGTCATTCAAACTGATTCCCTAAAGGTCGTTTTAGTAACTTCAGCCCCAAAACAATGCAATTGTCCTTATCTTTAACATGGTCGTTTGGCTTTACCTTCATATAATCACTGCCAGGTACAAAATGAATTTTAGCGCAAACCAGCTTTAATTAAATGTATTATCTATGATGTCCTTTCAATATGATGTCATTTTTTTCAAAATAAACACATCATCAAATAAATATTTTCGTAATTTTCCAAGTACACTTCACTGAATGAATCATCAGCAATTAACTTTATCCACACCCCTGGGGCAAGCCTTTATCCAAGATTTCAAAAATAGGGTGTCCATAATGGGGTTTCCAATATTCCAGGGTGTCCATGATTCCAACGCGTAATTCCCCACCCCGAGGACCATTCACCATCAATCCACCCCACAAACAGAGTTTTTTTTACAAAAAATGCGTAGACCAAGATTTTTACATCTAAGTTTACAAAGCAGCCTTCTGTAGTGAGCCTCTTTACTAAAAAAACTGTGTAGACCAAGACCTCTACATCTAAAGTTATGAAAGCAGCCAAGCAGCTTACCAAACAAATATTAGAGATATTGGTTAAATGATGAGTGCACTGTTTTGGTGATCTTGAGTAAAAATTGATGTTATAAAGTTTGTCATATCATTTTAATTAGCTTTAATATTCTGTAAAATAAGCCATTAGAGTTGCAGTAACAAAACAAGAAAAATGCACATATGATGTTTAATTTATATTTTGGCAACAAGTGTCACTGCTGTTCCATATTCAAACCTTAAAAAGCATGAAACGGACGCAAAATCAAAAAATTTAAATGGGCGTATTCTTGTGGCACAATATTGTATTAAAGTAATGACATTTATTTCACTTTTGATAATTTTAAAAAAAGATGAAAATCTTGAAGTTAGCCTACAGCTCTGAAACACCAGTTTGGAGTTGCACTAAGGTACGAACCTCACACATACATGTAGTACTCTTAAGTTTGGAGCTAAGACCACCGGGAGTATAGCCAGCAGAGGACGAAACTTTGACAACCAAACATACTAATGCTTGAAAGGTGTTAAAGGAGAATGCCACCCAAAAAACAACCTAATTTGTATCAATGGCACGTACGGTTGCGTTACCTGACACCTGACAGTAGATGGAGGTGTTGAAATTATCCAATGACATAATTGGTTTCACCCGCAGCCTGTTCAGCAGTTCACAACATGGGTTACTAATGTCAGCTTATCGCTTGAATTCATCGTTTAACACCAATAAATCATCAAACTTCGATGTAAAACCCTTAAAAATACATCGAGTTCTTATAAAAACGTGTTGTTTTATTTCGCTGTTACCAATTTATTGGTATTTGGACACACCGTAGCCTAAAGAGCAAGGTCCGTAGCAGGAGTTTGGGGTCTGTTTCGAGAAAAATTCGAAGCATTTTTTCGTGAGATACAGACAGGAGAACTTAGATTTGTGTAGTTTAGACTTGTGATTTTTTTAGTTTTAAACACACAAAACGCTTGTTGTCCTGGACAGTGGCTCGGAGCCCGATCAGGCCTGTCGCAGCCAGACTGATTCGTTATCCCGGCCAGTGGCTCGGAAACCGATCAGGCCCGTTGCGACCGGCGGGACTGAAGACATCACAAACATAAACCAGCCAAAGTTGGAAACTAAACTTCCAGTCAAGAAAATACTATACTAGTGAGCCAAAGAAGTAATGTGCACGTGATTATGTTGGTGAATTAGCCACGAAACTGCAAATCTACTTACTCGATCGTCGGGGGCCGCGAATTCAGGTTCCGCTTTGGCAACAGAACCGTCAGGGTAGAAGTTGTACATTGAAAATCATTATTTAAATAATGTAAATGTAAATAAACATTCCCCTAACACCTGTCCGTAGGATAGAAATTGACGTTGTTTCACAACAGTTTCGGTCAGCAAACACTGAATTAGCATGAGCTCACACGGCCTCGGTGTCCCGGCCGTCATTTAGTTTTATTATTGCACCTAAAGCCGGTAAGGCATTGATTTATTTATTGCTGGCTTCTCAAACCATTTCACTCACGAGCACTCCAAAGGCATTACAAATTGCATCTAATGAGACAGACCTTAGTTCAGTTTTATATTGGTTAGGGTGAGAATGATTCATTTTGAAACAGAACACTCAGTAATAAACGTCAACATGCCAAGCTAGTGGCAACTCGCAATCCCGACTTAGATGAGAGCTCATCCCGACGAAGACTTCGCAGGTGGATCGTTAAGTTTCATAGGCTATCAGTTCGAACCGAATACAATGATAAAGAAATACTAGAGAGATGCCATGAACAAGCTCAGACAACGGAACGTATGGATAGCTTGTGGTAAGCCGGCATTCGTCAGGCGACGACTGCAGGCCACAGACACGGAGATGTTTCATGGCCTCATACTTGCTATTTACAGCGTACTTTTCATTGTTCACTACTGCGAGCCACTTCCTAAGCATTTCGAACTCTCGAGGAAGTCGAAAAAAGATATACCCACTTTCCTCGCAGCTGCATAGTTTGAACACGCGGGAACGATGCACCACAACATAGCAGCATTCACTCTGCAAATGAACCAGTGACGTTGCTGCGTCGTTTCTCACCTTCCTCACAGCGACACCTCTCGGCAAGGTCGATCGTATGCGAGGCGATGTGGATATAGACCGATTAAGACGGCAAAAAAGACTAATTAAATCGGGTGGCATTCTCCTTTAAGGATCCTCAGTGCTATCAACCAAGCTTGAAAATAGCAACATTGTATATACATTGTATATTTCTTCCTGCTTAGAAAAAAGAGCCACCACTGTGATCTCATTTCTCCCTTCAGCTATATGTGCCTAGGCTTCCTAGTAATCATTACAATGTGTGTGTCCAAACTTCTAAGGTTCTGATTGACAGTGGATGTCCAAATGATGATAGGGGTATCCTTGTCAGGGCATCCAGGTTAGTGCGTCCATTTTGGATGCCCAGGACCTACGCTGCATAAAAGCCAGCTCTAGGGTCCATTTTATGAAAGTGACTTAAGACTAAAGACAGAAATTTGGTCTTATTCTCCTACTTCACCATAGTTGAAAAAAGCCTAACAGCCAGATCATGATGTACGCATCACACTCTAGACATTATTTATGGAAGTAATCTTGTTTTATGTAATCTAGGTCATCTCATAACTAAGTCAAGCACAAACCACCACAATATTCCCAGCCATACTCAGAACATACCAGCTGCTCTACAGCTTTCAAAATTGATGCAAGGATAAACGATGAACAACACTTGATGGTTTTGAGCAAAGCTTGATTATTCCTTCACAATTCATGCAATGTTTAGTAAATCACCTGCTACGTGACTCTTTCTAAACTAAAATGGAAGGACAGTACCACTTGAGACTGGGGTCACTGTCCTCCCTCAACTGGCTCAGGTTGAGCCAGTTGAGAGGACAGTGACCCCAGTCCTGGCTAGAGACATTTTATCAGATTGATCAGAGAGATAGAATCATACATGCTGAGTTAAAATGTGTTCTGTACGTGCTTTACACGGAATAGCTTTTTCTTATTTCGTATTCTTTGTTTTTAAGAGCCAGTCATTTTGTAAATTTCACTAAAATTTAGTGAATCGGATATTCACATGCATGGTTGTGAATCACAGACATGTCAGTACTCATCACCGGGTAACCGTAGTAAACGGGGCCATTCGGACGAATTTGGACCATTGCACGTCACTACCGTCGAATTAAGTCCCATTATCAGGATTATCAAAAATGCTAAAGTTACTAGTTAACAGGTTACGGATTACCTTCAACTGGGAACCCATCTTCTACATTAGAGTGCAAGGTTGTTAACCTGGCCAATAGGAAGCGCTGCTTGTTACATACCAAACCACCTAGCGGCTGTCAGGAAAACCGCCTTCTTAAAAAAGTGGGTCTGGTCTAATCAGGTCGTCGTTTAAACAGATTAATTTCTTCTTTAGTGGAATTACGATAACTGTGATTGTATCTGGTGCTGCAGCGATGAACAGTGACTTGTGGTGACTGGTTGATTAGGCAGCTTTCTTGGCGAATTTAGCGATGTTAGTCTCCGAAGAATCCGACGACGGCCAAACGAGGCTGTCAGCTTGTTATTGCTGAGTGAGTTCACCTTAATTAATCGCCTAGCACGCGCCGTAGGTCCTTACCACCTGGAAGTCCTGGACTGGTGTTTTCGTGGTGAAAATTTCAATTTTAAGCTCAAAGAATGTTATTTAAGTAGCAGTTTATTAAGAGTATGTTTTCGTATTACCCTGTGTCTTTTCATCCCTATTTTATACTGTGTGTAAAAATAAAAGATTCGTTACTGCCATACTATGCAGTGCCATACTCGTATGACATTGAGTTACTCAGTTTAGTTGGGTGTAAAGCTGAGATCCTGCCAACAATAATGATTCATTGACTTTGCCGGAAATGAACAGCAGGTCATGTATAAATGAAATGCACACTGTGCTTATAGCTTACTATAAATTTGAGTTAAATTCAATTAAAACAATCTTAACCTATCAAAGTACATAACAAAACAGGCAATTAAATCGTTAGTCATATGAATGTGATATCAGGTTAGTTTGTTTGCCTGTATTTCATTTAATGCGGCATTAAAGCTGTGGTTTATGTCAAAAACGTATAAATTTAGGGTGTTTTTTAATTGATGTCAGGTGACTTTAAGCATTCATATTGTCACCAGTCCAGAGCTACATTTGTTTATTTGGTATATACCGTATGTACACAGAAATACTAGGTCAAAGATTGCCGTTCAGTGCTCTTATTTTTGTGTTGCAGATTTGACTTAAGGGCATCCGTGATGAAGGTTGTGTTTGTTGTGGACTCGGCAGAGGGAGTGAAGAACACTCTGGCTACTGCCAAGAAACAGGCTTGTCTGGAACTTGAAAAAGCATGCCAGAGGTTTTACTTTAACTGCTATCTTATAGAGCTTGCATTTATATTCTGGACAGAAACGAAGCTTGAAAATTGTGCATTATGGGTTTTTAAACACACACTGTCTCAAGATTATCTCTTAAAAGACAGGACAGGGACAGAAAACATAAACCAATTCCAAACAAAGTTGTAAATTAATGGTTGCTTATTATTTAACTAATTAATTTGTACAATCTGCTTGTAAAGTAATGTTCGCTTATTATTTAACTAATTAATTACAATTTATTTCAGCATCAATGCTACTCTCGAGCAAGTGCCATTTGAGAAACTCGATTTCGGTGAGACATGTGTTCTCGAACTATTCTACAACGCCGATGTAGCTGTGGTGGAGATGAGTCAGATGGAGCATCAGTCATCCTTGCTGTACCACGTTGGGGTCAGGGAGTCTCTCAACATGTCAGAAAATGTCATCATGTTCAATGACACTGATCTAGACAAGACTATGTCCATGAAGGTAGTGTTGCTGTTTACAAGTCAAATGGGTTTAACCTAGTGAGGCCAAAACGTAGTCAGTTCTGAACATTGTTTTGAACCCATGTAAAGTGGTCACTGACGACATCGAATTGTTGGAGTCGCCCGTACCTCATCAGTAGAATCATGAGTTTGAAACCTCCTTTACAGGTTGTCAGTGGGGTCACTACCCTCTGTCACAGATCACCTGTACAGCTGAGTGCCTCTGTGTCACTACTCTCTGTCACAGATCACCTGTACAGCTGAGTGGCTCTGTGTCACTACTCTCTGTCACAGGGTCACCTGTACAGCAGAGTGGCTCTGTGTCACTACTCTCTGTCACAGATCACCTGTACAGCTGAGCGCCTCTGTGTCACTACTCTCTGTCACAGATCACCTGTACAGCTGAGTGCCTCTGTGTCACTACGCTCTGTCACAGGGTCACCTGTACAGCTGAGTGCCTCTGTGTCACTACTCTCAGTCACAGGGTCACCTGTACAGCTGAGTGCCTCTGTGTCACTACTCTCTGTCACAGGGTCACCTATACAGCAGAGTGGCTCTGGAAAGCATTATTACTGACACGCTGAAATCTGTAAGTGGGCATCGTTGCATGTGCCTGAGCTTGGAAGTAATCTTACGTTCTGAAAATGAGCAAGAGAAGTATACGATATTTTATTTGACCCCTTTTTATCTTAAGTGAGTTATAAAACTCAAGTTTTTGAATGCGTCAGTTTGGTCTGTTGGTATTGTTACCGCAAGCCACAAAAGTATTTCTCTGTTGAGAGTGCAGTATACATTTCCCAACATAAACCAATTGTATTTGTTCAAATATTTTTTGCAGCCATAAATTTTTAGCATGCTCAAGGTTACAGATTGTGTCAAATAGGCTGGAATCCCTAGCATTATAGTGAGAATAAACAGTTACAAGAGAAAACCGACACGCATCACATAATAAGTAATTAACTGTTTTTTAGATTACTGCAGAAATTGATTTTGTAATTAGAACAATACATTGCACGCTGTTTTTCCAACTATGAAGTATTACAGTCTACAAGTCTTTAGAAGAGGTTTGTTGACCAGGTTTTTTCCCTCTACCTGCAATGAGGTAGATAAAATATTAACAATAATTCAAGGTAAGAATAATTTCTAATGACATTTTACCCCAACTGCAGACTATAATCTTCCAGCTTATGGTGGTTGGCAGGTAATTATATGGGTTCATTTGATGGATACATATAGAGCCATTATCAATTATAGCTATTAATAAAGTATTGAGGGTCATGGGGACAATGCCTCATCATGACTTTGGATCAAACTAGCTATCTAATGGATGTGAATCTCTGGCAGTTATCAGTGGATTAACACCCATGTATATTATGCTAAAGTGTGCCTCAATAATATCCACCTTGTTTACACAATATAATGGTGCAATAACCTCATTGTGATCACCGATAAACCTTTCTTAATTTTACTATATAGGTCGGTAAAATTCAAGTTACCAAAAATGAGAAAAGGAGTAAATACTATGTATTTTTATTTTTATGTGCCTCCAATACACACACGAGTGCGTGTGCACATGCACATGCACATACACACGTATATGCGAATAAAATTTGGCATATAGACATCTGTTAGTGAGATGATGCTAACCACCCCTCTATCAACCAAACCACTGTAAGGATAATTGTGAAAATCAGCATGTATGTTCTTATCCAGCTCGTGAGGATTTTCTGATGACTTTGACTACTGTGGGGCCTCCTAGTGATAGTTTTTTTTTTTTGAATCGAGGGCAGTGTCTCCTAAACTGTGTGCAGGATCTTTACTAAATTTAGCAAGTGTATTTATATGATGTTGACAACAGACGACCATGACTTTCGGATGGATCTGACTGCTGGTTTGTCCCCTAGGGGCAATTTTAGTTTTTTTATATTAATACCTCTGTATCTTCAAAGGTCCTTAGACATTATTTAGTGAGATGATGCTACCTTCTGTTTTAGGATGGAATCGAGGTATTTTGCGCCATCTAGTGGTCATTTTTGCTGTTTTTGAGTCCATCCTCTATCAACCAGACCATTCTAAGGGTGATTTTGAAAATTGACGTATGTGTTCTCATTGTGAAGAGGATGGTTGACTTTGACTACTGTGGTGCCTCCTAGTGGTAGTTTTGTTTTGTTTTGCACCCATAGCTGTATCTCCTAAACCCATTGCAGGATTTTTATTAAATTTAGTAAATGTATTTATATGAAGCTATTAAGGAGTATCCAACGAATGTTGTGTCCCCTAGTGGCAATTTCATTTTTTCTCTGTTTTCTTTTGTTTTTCTAAAGTTTCTTGACAGATTTTTATGAAATTTTGTAAATAGCTTTCTGTTAAAGAAGCGATGACATCTTTATGTTATTGGATGGATTGGACGTTTTTGCACCATCTAGTGGTCATTTTATGATGCAAATAAACAACCCTGGAAGCACCTCGTTTGTGGTGCATTCATGGGCACATTTCAGCACTTGTTGCTCATGTTATTATTCAAAAGCTAAGAAATTGCATGAAACGAAAACTAAACAAAAACTTTAAAAGTATCTTTGGATTATATCTTGGAAATTCATTTTAAGTCAAATTTGATTGCGTTATAAATATCGCTGTTTTGCTATATCTAGTATTTACTAAATTTTACTAAAAAGATATAGTCCTGTGACCCTGTTAACAAGAGATTGGTATTCAAGCTAAAATCAATTTCTCCAGAATAAAGATAATTTACTAACAGTTTTAAAACCTATAATTTTGTAGATGTTTGGCTGATATATACACAGACTTTTCAATAAGGTTCTATATAAATAGGTCAATGTTGTTCACAGGCACTGTAGATAATATATAAATAGGTCAATGTTGTTCACAGGCACTGTAGATATATAAATAGGTCATTGTTGTTCACAGGCACTGTAGATATGCTTTCATCCTTTCAGCACTCATGTTCTGGCTACATCTTCCTTCCATATGCCTTGGACGAGGAAAACAACTGCTTTGTGACTACCCCGGTCCCAAACTTCCCAGCGTGTCCCCGGCCTGGGGCACAGAAGACCTCGTTGTCGAGTAAGCTAAAAAAGGTTTTGAAAGACGTAGAGAAAGACTCCAGGTAGGAAGTATACACTTAGTGTACAATTCTGTTGTATTTCATCATGTATTAACTCCAGTTAGAAACAGCACTGTCGTACTTTGTAGTTCAGGACCCATTGTGGAGTTGAAGAGAAAATTAGACAGTTGTGATTTTTTTCCACAAAGGACAAGTTTGTTTACATCAACCAGTTATTGAAGCGTAATATTATGTAATTGAACTAGTTGTAATGCAAAAAGTTATAAAACTAAGATATAAAATATATTTAATGCTCCTGCACTTTTAATATTAGTTCTGTGTGTTAACAAAATTTCATAACTGTGTCATTCAATGACTGAACCCAAAATGTAATATTTCTTTTTCTTTAGTGCCCATGTGAAGGAAAGATTCTTGGTAGATTTGAGGAAGGCCAGGGAGCATTACAAGGGTGATGAGCTGGCAGAGGTAACCTAGTTTGTTTACTTGTATTGTACAGAATTTGCCAACTTCTTGCAGGTTAAGTAAACCAATGAGTCATTGCCTGACTTCAGTTCAGGCTGCTTAAAGAAACTGGCCACAAACAACCAGCTGTGTGTACCATTATGATAGCAACATGTGTCAATTTCTCGGGGTTTCAATGATTTCGATTATGTTTTCTGATTTTTAATCCCATTCCAATCAGAAATAAACGGTTATTGTCTGGAGTAATGGTGTCAGAGGTAGCATGGGACTTTTTTTAAATTACAGAGGTTGGTCTTGAAGTGGCCAAACTTTCCAGTGGATGCAGTTTTGTTCATCACAACCCAGCTCTATGCATGTAGTGACCTGCGTGTTTTATGTGTTTGTCTGTTTCAGATGCTTAAAGTACTCAAGAAGAGACTAGATGACCCCATGTTAATGTCACCAGACATTGTACTCAATATGATGATTAATTACCGTGAGGTCCAGGTATGAAGCTATAATAGTAATTGAAAGGAATCTGTGAAAAAATATTATAAGAGACCGTTGATCTCAACATAAGAACACACAAGATTGCTGGTTGTATTATTGTCATTATTATAAAAAAATATTACAAAGCTAAATACAGTGCTAGACAGGGTTGTATTCATTATTTATATTGTCAGTGATCCAAGAGAGAGCATAATGTGTCTTTCAGTTTTAAACACTCTGATTTAGCCAACTGCAAAAATAACTAGAATTGGTTGTGCTTAACTCTGTTTTTTTCCTGTTAAGCAGTATATGTGAAGTTTGAGCTGTAAGTTTTCAGTAGCAAATCAATTTTTTCATCGCATCATGTATTACACAGACTTTTCATAGTCTTAACATATTATCCATTTGGTATATAAAATAGTTTTCTCAAAAGGCTGAATTGGAATCTATAAACAATTTTTATGCGCCCACATATTTATTGCCATCATCTCTGTCTGGCGTCCAGTGTCCGAGGCTTTATCTCCTAAACCCCTTGCAGTATCTTATTGAAATTTAGCAGGTGTGTACCTATGGGGTTGACGACAGAGGGCGACGAGTTTCGAACCGACCTGAATACCGCTGTGCCCTCTAGTGGCAATTTTAGTTTTTTACGTTTGCCTCTGTATCTTCAAAGGCCCTCAACTGATTTTGATGAAATTTGGCACATAGGCATCCATTAATGAGGTGACGCTATCCTCCCGTTTTCGGATGGATTCAAGGCATTTTTCTCCAATTAGTGGCCATTTTTACCATTTTTGAGTCCGTTTTTTGGCATCCGCCTCTGTGTCAACCAAACCACTCTAAGGATGATTGCGAAAATTGGCGTGTATGTTCTTACTATGAAGAGGATGGTTGACGATGATTTTCAGACAACTTTGACTACTGTGGCACCTCCTAGTGGCAGTTTTATTTGTTTTTGCGTCCATGGCTGTATCTCCTAAACGCTCTGCAAGATCTTTATTATATGTAGCAAATGTGTTTATATGAAGATGATTACGGACGATGACGACTTTCGGACAGATTGGACTGCAAGTGTGGTCCCTAGTGGCAATTTTATTTCATTTTTACATTTACCTCTGTATCTTCAAAGGTCTTCGATGGATTTCTATAGAATTTGGCACATAGGCATCTATGAGATGAAGCTATCCTCCTGTTTTTGGATGGATTCGAGGTATTTGCGCTACCTAGTGGCCATTTTTATTGTTTTCGAGTCTGTTTTTTTGGCGTCCGTCCCTCCATCAACCGAACCACTCTAAGGATGATTGTGAAAATTTGCATGTATATTTTTACTATGAAGAGGACGGTTGACGATGATTTTCCGACGACTTCGACTACTGTGGCAGTTTTGTTTGTTTTTGCGCCCATGGCTGTATTTCATAAACGCTCTACGGAATCTTTATTAAATGTAGCAAATGTGTTTATATGAAGTTAACAACGAAAGATGATGACTTTCACACGGGTCCGACTAATACTGCCCCCTAGTGGCAATTTCATTTTTTTTGTTTTCCTCAGTTTCTCTGAAGTTTCTCAAAGAATTTTCATAAAATTTGTTAAATAGCTTTCTTTTTAAGGTAGGTGTATACACTGGTCAAATCTCCAGGTTCCTAACTAAAATGAGTAAAAAGCGAGTTTTAACTAGTTAGACATGACTCTGAAAGTGACAAAAATCGGAAAAAAAAAGTTTTTTTGTAGTTCGTTTTTTTTAAAAAATCATTTTTTAATTTTCAAAAAATCCAATTCTACCTCGAATTTTTTTCAAAATGCACAGGGATCATCATCAACTGTTTCCTTACGCAATATTCTACTTATCCATACCAAATATATGTACAAAATCATTATGATCTTGACTTTGTGGCATTTTTTGTGTGTGAGTTGGGGCAAGCACGCCACTTTTTGTCATTTGGTCACTTTCCGTCTAATAACTAAAAATCTGGTCCATGTATCAAAAAACCCTGGCACACAATTTTACTTCAGTCCTAGAGGATTTCATATTTGCAAATTTCATAAAAATTGACCCACGTGTTGTGGAAAAATAGGCCAGAGAATCTTGTCACTATCCTGAAATCACGAGCCGAGAAAAATGGCTTAGAAGTTAAGCGGTCATTGATTGCCACTTGAGATCAAATTTCGTTCCGAATGCGTGGTCATTATGTTCCAATTTTTGTTGAAGTACTAGAAATAAAGCTGATATTTACTTCATGTTCAGAAAATGTGACATACCTGTTTGTTTACAGCGTAATTTTAATCATTTTTTCGAACTTGTGAAGCACGACAGACGACCAAAACAAATATGGCTGTCACGTGGGCGGAGCTTAGCGTTGATCTATTGTCTGCTGTACTGGTGTGCCAACCACACATTAAAACCATGTGTTGATTGTTTATATGATTCATCTGAACTCTCCACTCAATGTAGTAAAAGACTCTCTATAACTATATTACACAGACCTATTTGTTAGTATTCCAATATTATCATCAACCAATATATGTGTTATATCAAATCGCCGCGTTACTGTCTACATAACAATATTGGCGACGAGGATAAAAAACTACTTTCATAGTAATGGTTCAACATTTTTACGTGCCTGTACCGAATGGACTTTGGGATAGGAAAATATCACTTTCTGCGCAAATAGCGTCGCTTGGGTGAGATTCTCAAGTTTCCAAAGTTTCTTATATTGCTTTCCTCTAAAATCGTATATCATGAGATTTAATTCAGGGTTACGTTTGAATCTATGCACTAGAAAAATTTTGTTATGTTGAGCACTGGGTCATTTCTCTAATTCTTTGGGTTACGGCCAGTGGCAAGTTAAAAAATCCTCTGGGTTTGACAGCCTAGTTTATCCGGCAGGTAGTTGTCCATGTGTCGCGCGCGCGGCTTGTCTTCACAGCGCGTGCATGCACTCTCACGGAATCATGCATCACCACCCACGTCAACGCTCAGCGTCCTCTCGCAAGACACCTCACTGACTTCTCTCATACACGCACAATTTCTGCACTGACTCCTCAAGCTGAGTGCAGTGATGGCTTCGGTAGGACTTGGCGTACTCAACTTATTTTTTTTGCAGATAGACAAACAGGCTCAGGCTCAGAACAGGAGCTAGTTCACCATTTCACTACCAACTTTCACATGGTCAAAAATAGAATTATCTTGTTCGTGGTCTTGCTACAACATCAATATCAGCTGGTACAGCACTCTCAATTGCCCGGTTACGCAATGTTTGTTGACAGGGTTAGATTAGAGCTCGGCCTCGGTTGTCAGTCACTGAGCTGGTGAGCACTCAAGCCATATGACTTACTGAGGCTTGGTCAAATATAGCTAAAAAAACAACTTTGGATTTTCAAAATGATTTTATTTTTCTTCAGTATACTGTGCATCAAGAATTAAAGATTAGGATGACATAAAAATGTAAAAAACAGTCAAAATTAATTTTTTTGTGTATCCACCTACCTTAAGAAACGATGACATTTTCCCGTTTTCAGATGGATTCAACATATTTTGTGCCATCTAGTGGCATTTTCTTCTGTTTTCTAGTCTGCTTTTGCCGTCTGCCCTCTGTCAGCCAAACCGCTCTTAGGATGATTGTGAAAATTGTCTTTATTAGTGTGAATAGGACGGTTGACGATGATTTTCCGGCTTCAATTACTGTGGCACCTCCTAGTGGCAGTTTTTTGTGCCCTTAGCTGTATCTCCTAGGCCCCCTGCAGAATATTTATTAAATTTAAGAAGTGTAGTTTATTTTATGTGACGTTGACAATGGAAGACGACAACTTTCAGACAGATCCGACGAACTTTTATCCCTTAGTGGCAATTTAATTTTTTCCGTTTTGCTTAAAAGTATCTTGACGGATTTTCATAAAACGTGGTAAATAGCTTTCTGTTAAAAACGGTGACATTTTCCAGTTTTTTGATGGATGCGAAATATTTTGGACTATCTAGTGGCCATTTTTATGATACAAATAAACACCCTAGAAGCGCTGTTTGCAGTGCATTCGTGGGCGCATTTCAATGCTCCGCATTGCTCTTGTAGTTAGTTGTATTTAAATATTAACTACCAATTTCAGGAGTACGATGCCATGGTATCGTTAGTGGAGGATCTCATTGCCATACCCAACAACAAGATACCATATGGGAGACCCATCCAAAACTTGTACGCTTTTGCCCTTAACAGGTATGAACACCTGTCGCTAATTGTTTTCATTTGCATAATAGGGAATTTCAAGGTCTATTTTATAGTTAACTTGAAGTTAACATGCTGTGTGGCCCTTTACATGTAATAAGGTTAAACTTGTAATGTCATAATGCCTAATTTTTTAAAAGAAAGGCTTCATTTAGATTCAACAAGTGTTCTTAAGCTCAAAAACACATCGCAAATGACATAACACAACATTAAATTCATTTACCTCATGCTATGCTTGTGCCCTCATTTGTCATTTACATGTTGCATGGATTTTTATGTCTTTTACCTGAATGTATTTTCGTTCCATGGTCTATGATATCTGTACACAATGTGGGTGTTGCTATGATTTGAATAACAATGAATTAACTTTTCATGCAAATTTTTGTGAACGTTGTGTGTTGAGTGCATGCCAAGAGAATTACGTAGCTTAATATATATTTGTTATTGTTACATTGTTATCCACAGTCAAATGTAACACAATGGAGAAGATACGAAGTACACTGTCGTTCAACTGTGGGTTATCTCTGTTAGCGTTTAGGCCTGCTGCGTACCATCTACCTAATATGGTCATGTAACGAGCTTAGTTTGCGTTGTGCTTATGTTTAGATGCTAACGTTATGAATATCGTCGTCATCGTACCACTGCCGCCGTCTCCTTCACTGTCATTGGCATCATCACCTCTGATTATATTCCAGACAGTGTTCATCACATGTGGTTGTAAAGGCAGTGTGCTTTAGTGATACTTTGCGTAATGACTTATTTTTGGATGATTTTTAGCTTCACGTATTAAACTTACTTAATAAGTTAAAATTGAGCAAAAATTTTATATTAACACGCTGTCATGGTTGGCTGAGTGCAAAAAACATGCTTGTTTGTTCAGGTTGTTGTTTTGTGATTTGCAGGCGAAACAAAGCTGGTGACCGTGACAAAGCCCTGGAAGTAATACTGAAACTGATTGAGGAGTCGGAGACACCTGTACAAGATATGTTGTGTCTATGTGGCCGAATATACAAGGATAAATTTGTGGAGTCTGAGTATACCGACACGGAGGCGAGAGACTCGGCGATCAAGTGGTAAGTTTAGTTAAGCTGCACACTCAGAGAAATGACATGTTTAGACAGACCACGCTTCCAAATTAGCTCTATTTGAGAGTAGCCCACATCTTAGCAAAGAGATTTACGATTGATTTGTTTTATTTTTACCAACAGATTCGTGATATTTGCTTAAAACATCAGAGTTGAGGAGTTTTTATGATCAGTGTCTTGAATTATGTCAAAAGTATCCATGTGCAATCGCTTGACATGATGTTAGATGACCTGTTAAAGGTTGCACAAAAAGTTGTCATCTGTATACAACTGAAATGTGCATAGTGAACGCAGTCTATTTCAATATGTGCATAGTGAACACAGTCTGTTGCAATATGTACATAGTGAACACAGTCTATTGTAATATGTGCATAGTGAACACAGTCTGTTACAATATGTGCATAGTGAACACAGTCTGTTGCAATATGTGCATAGTGAACACAGTCTGTTGCAATATTTGCATAGTGAACACAGTCTGTTGCAATTTGTGCATAGTGAACACAGTCTATTGCAATATGTGCATAGTGAACACAGTCTATTGCAATATGTGTGCAGTTGCAAAATAACTTTAACTAGTTAGCCACTGCAATATAAATGTGAGTATAATTCTCAAAGTAAAAATTAGCGTACTAAATTTAAGAATTTTTAAATAAAACGAAGCAGGTGATTTTGTTAATCCTCTTGCGATTGCAAGACAGCTTGCCTGACCATTGTTTGATTTTTTTTCAAGTTTCGTGGTTAACTGTTAATTTTGAAATGATAACCACAAACGTGACTGTGTATTTTAAAAAAGTCTCANTCTTAGCAGAGATTTACGATTGATTTGTTTTATTTTTACCAACAGATTCATGATATTTGCTTAAAACATCAGAGTTGAGGAGTTTTTATGACCAGTGTCTTGAATTATGTCAAAAGTATCCATGTGCAATCGCTTGACATGATGTTAGATGACCTGTTAAAGGTTGCACAAAAAGTTGTCATCTGTATACAACTGAAATGTGCATAGTGAACACAATCTGTTGCAATATGTGCATAGTGAACACAGTCTGTTGCAATATGTGCATAGTGAACACAGTCTGTTGCAATATTTGCATAGTGAACACAGTCTGTTGCAATTTGTGCATAGTGAACACAGTCTATTGCAATATGTGCGTAGTGAACACAGTCTATTGCAATATGTGTGCAGTTGCAAAATAACTTTAACTAGATAGCCACTGCAATATAAATGCGAGTATAATTCTCAAAGTAAAAATTAGCGTACTAAATTTAAGAATTTTTAAATAAAACGAAGCAGGTGATTTTGTTAATCCTCTTGCGATTGCAAGACAGCTTGCCTGACCATTGTTTGATTTTTTTTCAAGTTTCGTGGTTAACTGTTAATTTTGAAATGATAACCACAAACGTGACTGTGTATTTTAAAAAAATCTCAAAGCCTGTTAAAGTGAGAAATATTGCTTGAGATATAAATGAATAATTCGGTTCAACACAGTAGCTGGCAATAGGCATTTGTGAATAATTCAGTCAGAATTATTGCTATGACATTCATATATTATAGTTTCCTTTAATTTCGCATTCTGTATTCAAGGTACAGAAAAGGGTTTGAAGTACAGCCTAATGAGTACGCAGGTATTAACCTGGCCACACTTCTAGTCATCTCTGGGAAAGACTTTGGGCATAGCACTGAACTGCAGCGAATAGGTGAGCCATGTTTTGTACTGTTCCTTGTTTGTCCTTGTTGAACAAAGAAATATGTGTTTGAGGGGAACTGAGGACTGTCTCAGATATTTTCATTGGCAAATTTTTTTGTAAATCACAAATTGATAAATGAATTCATGAAACTTAAGTGGTGCGTTAATGCAAAATGTGAAATTACATTGAAATTTAATTTATAAATTGACAGCAGGGAAAATATCCTTCTTAATACTGGCCAAAATTGAATCAAAAATCACACTAATGCATTGTTGATGTTTTTTGCCCTATTTTAAAATTGAATTAGAGAAGAATGACTTGATTATTGTGATTTCCTTTTCTGCATTCAATCATACATCGTCCAGAATACAGGCATTATGAACAACTCAAGTGAAACATACCCATCAAAATGCACCTCAACAGTCAAACGTACAGTAACTTTAGGATCTTTCAACTTTAAACACAACATAGCGGACAGGTGAAATTTTATTTCCTCTTTTTTCAATAAAGATATGTTGTCTAAGTACCAATTGTACCTGGAGTGGGCTGCCATCAGATAACATTTTGAAATTAGTTAGGAGATTTACAGTAATATTTGAACTCTGTTAAAATTGAAGAGCAATTTTGGCAATGACTTTTGTCTAAAATTGCTAAGATTTTACTATAACTATTCAAGTTCTCGAAATGTGTTGAAACTGTTTTGTTTTCATAATAGAAAATTAGTTACTGGAGTGTGGTTGATTGGTCAGTGTCTGTCCTTTTTTCAGGCTTAACACTGAATAACTTAATTGGTAAAAAGGGTTGCCTAAAGAACCTGCAGGACTATTGGGACATCGCCACATTCTTTGAGATCAGTGTACTGGCTGAGGACTACTCCAAGGCTGTTCAAGCAGCCGAGTACATGTTCAAGCTGCAGCCACCCACCTGGTGAGTGATTTATCTTGTATTTGTCCCAACTAGTTATTTCTAGATATTAACAAGACGGTCCAGTACACGTTGCATGATGCCATAAGATTTTCAAATATTCTGTTAAGATGGCGTAGCTTCTCAATTTGTTATCATTTCAGGCTCATTACAAAAGAATTTTCAGAAAACAGAAAAATTTACTATTTATGTTCCATTCCGTTACGCACCCACGCTGTGGGATGAGTACCTTGATTTCATTGATCGGCTAGTTGGGATACAGCCGTGTCATTATCAGTTGGACAGTGATAGCAAGGGGAGAAAGTTGGCAAACCAGTGTTTACATAGTCTAGCTCTCTCATTGTCTGCGTTCATCTGATGTGGTCACGTAATACAGGAAATATGATGTAAACAGCGCGCCTGACACTCACCGATATTCAAGAAATATTGTTTCCAAACGACTTTCTACAAACGTCGTGAAGAAGATGTGTTTTTTATGAAATATTATCACCAAAAAACTTCGAACAGATGACTTTCGGAGAAATTAGACTTAATTTTCAACTGCTGATTCCTTTGTGTGACTAAATTCTGACCCGCCTGCCACCACAGTATTGTGTACCAAAACAATAAACAATAGGCTTGTTTGTCAAGTTTAATGGATTCTAGATCAGATTGTGATGTTGGAAAGTTCTTGGTTTTAATAGTCCAAGGGAATGGTACGTAAGGTGTGCTTGACAGTTGTGACAGTTACTGTAATGTATTCAAGTTTTCTTCTTTCGTTTATCTTTTTGAAAATAATGCAAAATTTGTCAAAATAGTCAATGCTGATCACATGATTAAGTATAGGCATTAACTGTAGGTCAGTGGTTCACAGACAACTTCTGTTTTTTGTGTGAAATTACTTAGAAATGTTTGCCGAGAGTTGTGTGCGACAAAATTTGAGTAGGATTTGCAACAAATTGATGACGAAGCTTTTTTTATAATCTAAGGTGATCATGTGTTTTCCCAGCTATTTTGTAAGGCTATGGTTGTGTAAGGCTCCGGTTGTTCAGCTTCAACTGGAGTAGGAACTCTAGTCTTTCATGATTTTGTATGGCTACGGTTGTTCAGCTTCAACTGGAGCAGGAACTCTGAAAAGTCTTTCATGCTATTGGCTTGTATGTGAGCCTCTGTTTCCATTCTGACAAAAAATTTCCTAAATTGTCTTTACTTTTACATGGCATACGTGAGTAAAATTTTCAAATTAAACAAGACTATACTATTGACAGCTGATTCACTTGGTGGGGTGACTAGGTTGAAATTTTTAAACAACATGGCATTGCATTCTGGGAAGACTTTGGTGCGATATTTGATTTGATTGGCTGGTTGCTCATTAACTAGCCAGGCATGTTCATAGCAGCTTTTCAAAAAGTGTCGATTTTCACTGAAAACTACATTGGTTTGTATCAAATTAACATATTTGAAATCCTTACACTTTTTGCTGCATGAACAGCTGAAACAGTATTTTGTGAAATAGGGTTACGCAGAACCTTAAGTAATGAGTGACCCTAGGAACATATCCCATTTGTGGCTCCCAACCACTGTCTTGTTGTTTGTCTCCACGCACTCTTAAATTTGAATCTAGATTTTCAATGCTGTAACTCTGCTGACTTGGTGCAGGTATTTGAAGTCTACGGTGGGGAACATCGTTCTCATCAACACATTTCGCAAAGTTGGAAGCAGTGACCATGATGTGAGAGACAGAGATGTAAGTGAGAGGGAAATAGATGGGTTGATGCACGATGCTTGATGCACGATGCTTGTTGATGAGGTGTTTCATTTACTGGGATACTGTGTGTTCTCTTGTAAGAATACCGATAAGAGCAGTCTGTGGCACTTGGATCATATGATTTGACTCACATAACACTATTTGAATTGTGAAGGGAACTTAGGGGCTTCAGGGAGTATAGGTTGGACATGTTGTTATCACTGATCTGAATAGACCTTTGTCCTGTCTACAGGTGTGGGTAATAAAACATGGTTATTACCTCTTATTAGTTGGTGGGATTATTGGATAGCCACTAAAATCAGTTGATTTGAATTACTGCTGTCTCCTACAAAACTTGTCTGATTTTTGTGAGGAAAATCCCTATACTCAAAATTTTATTAGGAATTCAAGTGTGGACTCTGTTTTCATCCACATAAAGGGGATATGAAATCAAAGGTCTTAATTCTTCAACTCTTGTCTTAAGGTTGTCATATTAAAAGACCTTACAGAGTTGCCTGCCTACCATCTCTGGACGGTCCATCACAACAATAAAATGTTATGGGCCTCTTATGAAAATGCTTTGTTTTAGAAACCTCTGTGGTTATGTAAACTTGAAGGGTTGCGTTATCGCTTTCATGTGTCTCTGATTAATTGATTCGATATGACCCATTTCGAAACATGGACAGTGAATTTTGTTCCCTCTGTCACTCTAACTTCATTATCTGCAAATTATTTCCACGTAGAGAGTGATAGCTGAGTTTGTGGTATCGGCATCACTCAATTCATGCTAAATGTTTTCGTATTCATATGGAATTGTATAAGATTGAATAGAATGCATTCAGCATTGTTGACAGAACTGTTCTGTGGTGCTATAGTGATTGTGTTACAGTAATATATTTCCCTTTTCCACTATGTGTTGTACAATTACTAAGGCAAAGTTAATTATAATATGCTTTGAATATTAGGGGACAACCCCATGTGTTTAACCTTGTGTTGCTTTGTTAAAATCAAATTATTAGACTTTAAAATACCATTATCTGGTGATGGTAGTCTGAATTATGCCTGCATACATCTGTGTGGCTGTCAAATCTCTAATGTAATGGTTTGCTGAATGACAAAAATGACATTAATGCGAAAGCTAACAGCCTTGCTTAGCTACTGGGAATTAAAGAGAACATAAAATATCTGTTTGGACCCTTCAGTAATGTCTGATGAGGTTTCCTGCTCTACAGGAGTTGTGTCTATAACTGAAATGCTGTCACACCATACTCAATAAGTGTTGAATGAAGCTACTGTCATGTCAACGAACAAGGTGAAGAATTTAGGCTTGAGACGAGGTTCATGAAACGAACCCAGATCAAAATGCAATTTGTTGATATCTTAAGCATCCATTTTCATTTCACCATTTCGTGTTTTTAGTTGTTTAACTTCTGGATGGAGTTCTTCATGGATGCCTGCAAAGAAGATGTGACAGATCAAGCCCGATACCCCGTAGGTTCAACAATTATTAGCAAAATTCTCTTTTAATGTTCGCTAAAAACAACTTTCCCTCTCAGAATTTGAAAAATTCATGCTATACAAACCTCGTTAAATTTGTGATATGTTGAATATGTTTAGCTGATTCCCAATTCTCTGTAATGATTAAAAAATTGTTCATGCTGTTTTGCGGAAACAAAGTCATACATTTTCTATTTCTTATGTTTTTTTTTTAAAGTACGTCGTAATCGTGAATACTGATTTGTTATCTGGCATTAGTTATTATTTTAATTATTAATGTTACTAAATTATTACTGTAACAGTTCTTGGTCTCTGTGTAGAACTTGACGTTTCGTTCTGGAAAATCACTCGCAGATGTATATTAAGTAGAATTTTATGATCTTGTTAGTGATAAGCATGGTATCAGGCTGGGTGGCTGCTTGTGATCTATTTTTATGTACTAACTTTTTGCTGACAGGTGATTTATGTTGTTTGGGAGATTTTATGTACGCTTGCTTAGTGTCAGAATAGTGTCAGTGGAATAATTTAAATTCTTCAGATTGTAACACAGAGGCGTAGATTGGAATGTAGGTTCGCAGCATTCACTGTGCTTGGTTTGTGAAGATGTGGATCAGTTTTATTTTAGTGTTCTATAAACCTCTTTATTTATTGTCTAGGTCATCCTGATGGAACCCAATCAGGAGTGTATATCAAGCTATATACAGATTAATGAGCTTCAAGATGACAGTGCTGAGTCGGTATGTCTTGTATCTTCTTGTTACCATGGTAATTGTGCTAGATGATGAGTAGTGGTTTATGTATTTGTCACTTTTCATTGGCGTGTTAGGAATGACTTAAGAACTCTCTAGACTAACTCTTTTCTGCTTTCGATTTCAAGATTGCTTCAAACTTGCAATTATATTAATTGTTAAATTTTTCACATTCTTTTTTGCAGTCATTGTGTTTGCAAGATTGTTTTGTTGGAAAGATTAAAAATTTAAAGCATTTGAAGCAGTATTTGAAGAAGAAATGAGAGTTAGAAATAGTGAAAGGCCACTGTGTGGAGTGGTTAATGAAAGTTTATATTTTAAAAAATAATGTTGGGCTGTCGGGAATCCATGCACTGCTGAGTCTGATGAAGTTTATAGCCTTATACAGCTTAGAAACAAGTAAAATTGTCTTAGAGTGTATTGTAAGGATATAGTCCGTTTGTTACTTGTAGCCCAAGTTAGCTTAAAAAGCCTAACGTAGTGTTGCCCATACATCAGCTCAAACAGAGCTGAAGGTCTTTCAGAAGTTTTCCCAGATTCTGTGAAATGGACATATATCAGAAGAAATTCCCAGTATGGGGGCAAAATACTTGAGTGTGCTAGTGCTAATACAAATTAAATTTCATTTTAGTTACTTATTGCATGATAAACAGTTTTAGTTATCAATTCTTTTCACCTCTATGTAACAAAGACAAATCAAGTCGCCTGCCATCTTATGCTTATAGATTTTGATCTAATGACGTCATAATATAATTAGTACTGACCCAAATGCCACCCAATGAGCCAAGTGAGTGCCTTAGTTCACGAGATTACCACTAGGCGAAAAATGCGAATGGGGCAGCGACAAGGGAATAAAATGATAAGACATCGAATATATAAAGTTCTTGGAAGGGTTTCATCTCCATATTTGGCGTAGAATTTGTGCAGATAAATTTCTTCACGTGATTGTAGTTTTAATGTGTGCTTGTCAACAAAAGGTGCAGTTAGTGTGTGTTATGTATGACACTAAATCCTACACTTTCAGTGTACAGATCTCCAACCCCGTTCAGGGACTAAGTGTAGTGTTGGCTATAGCTTAGAGTTTGTTATAACTCAGTGAGAGCCTGTTATTGCTTGAAGATTATATTACAACTTGGGATTCTAGTATAACTTAGACCCTGTAGCTTAAAGCCTGATATAGTTTAGAGTCTATTATATAACTTTGAATCTGTTTTGCAGTTGAACCTGTGATAACACAATTGTATACCTTGGAGCCTATTATTGCCTTGAAGCAGTTAGTGCTTAGAGCTTGTTTTACCTTGGGGGAATCTCTGTGTTCGAAAATATTGAATGTCCAAGTCACGTTGTGCTTTAATTACCTTATTAAGCATTTATTGAAAATCATTTGTCAAAAACGTTTGTCACATTCTATTGATCGATTTGTTTCTAACCCTCTATAGTAGCACAAGGAAATGAATGCTGCTTCTTTCAGTTATCAAATGGCAATCGCAGAGTACCTGATTATAAATTGATATGCACTGGGCAAGACTGTCTTTTATAGCTCTGTTTGTGAAAGATATTTTTATTGTGCTAATCTCATCCTTACTGGCTTGTGTCGTCACACTGCTTGAGGTTAAGCTGAGCCTAACTTTGCTTGCTGAAGAACTTATTCATGGTCAAATATAAACAGTCTTGAATTAAGTTGTGGATCCAATTTCTTTGATGTTCTTTTATTATAAAATGATGAAATGATATTAAGAAATATTAAAATGGTTCAAATCATTTGCAGTAAAATTTTGTTTCCATTTAAAACCTAGCAGCAGGAAGAAAATATTTAGTTCATTTTAAACATTAATTTTGTAACTGTGACAAAAACGTACTGGTAATGTTTTCAGGGACTGTAATGATGAAAAGCTAGCACTGTGCACACTTGAAGAAACTGTACCTTCATGATTGTAGTGTGGAAGACATGTGGAGCAAACACTTTGTCTTATTTTCGTTTTTCTACCATGTTAGTGACAGGTGCAGTGACCCATGTTATGCTGACTTGCTGTTATTTTAGAGCGTCTCCCTGTGGCATGCGTGCCCTCTTGACAAGTGCAACAAAATACAAAGCTGGACATTTCCAATGAGTTCAATTAAAGGTGCCAGGTAATTACTGCTATTATCTCGTGTGTTTGCTTTTGTATTAAAAATAATTTATGATGAGACTTTATCAGGTGTCTAGATCTTGTGTTGTTGATATTCACACAGTTTTACAGTGTCAGACAATTTCCCAGGTACTTCTGATAATGTTGAATACGAATGACCTCGAAACATAGTGCTGCAAGCCGGCATATTTCTCAGTCTATAAGTATTCTAAAAGTCGAGTAACGCAAACCTTTCTTGCTGAAAATAGACATAGTGATTTTTTTGCCTGATCCTGACTTACTCGTTATTGATTTTCTTTCATCAAAATATTAGTCACTTTGTATCTGCAGTGTACCTCATGATGTTGGAAACATGTTCAACAAGCTCTGTGATTTGTTCCAGCTCACTGAAATAAAGGAGTATTATTTTATTATGAAAGTCATGCTTGTTGACTATTTTAATGTTTAAAGTCCTTGAACTAATCTCTGGTTCTAAAAAGAATGTGACCTGATTAAAGTTGTCCCTAGTAATATCTTTAATTGGATTTCCAGACGATGGGTATCACTGAGCGTTCTCAAACCATTCCTCTGGTAATGATGTTTTGATTGCTGTCGACACGTTGAGTTTTATTGAACTGTGTCCACAGTTTGCATTCTTGTTTTGTTTGGATCTATGGATCAGTTCAATGAACTCTATGTAATGAATTATTTCCTGCCACAGTTGTTACAAAAGAGATCCTCGCGCCATGTTTCTCTATGTACAGCAGAACTCTGATGACTTCCATATCTTCTTTGGTTCAGAAAAACTTAGAGACAAGTAAGTTTCAGGCATGTTTAGCTAATGAAATATGTTTGAGGATCTGTTGACTGAAAAAGTTAAAAAGTAAAATTTTGTGGTTATTGAGTTATTTTTCCTAATAATTTGTTTTCAGTTTATTGAACAATATATTGTGCATCATAAAAATGTCTGAGTGGCAGTCTTATTGACCAATTTTGAAGATTAAAATTCTTTGAGAACATACTGTTTGCCAATGTTGTAAGGTCACTATACAATAGAGAAAGCAACATGCTTTCAATGAGTTGTGTGTTAATTCTGTTTGTGTGGTGTAAGGGATTTTGTTTATTTCATGGTACATAGTGGGGTCAATTTGTAAAGATCCTAATCAGTTCTGGTGATGTGGGTATTAAACTAGAATTTAATATTTAAAATAATGGAATACAAAAAATGGCTGATATTTTAACAAAAAATTAAAATTATCAAGCAATTGTTCAAAACATGATAAAATTTATTTCATTGTGCTGATACATCGTTGGAGTGCAGCTTATTTTCCACCTTGTGTCCGAAATATTGTTAGAACAATATTTGGACCACAAAAATCTGTTTAGTGCTGTAAACAAAAGTATAAAAGAGAAAATGTCATTTACCATCTATGACATTGAATCTGTGACACACGCGAGACTGTGTTGAGATTACTATATAGGAATACTGCGTGACTGTGTCGAGGAAATCAGCTTTTGTAGACACATTTTAATCTCATTGCTAAGCAACGCCTATTTGGATATTGCAACAAGTTAATGAACTCTGTCTATCAATTAATAGTCAAAGAACAAAAAGCAATTATTGTAAGTCTTTTGGGGACAAAAAATGCACTGATCAAATTCATATTTAACTGACATTGAAAGGGCAAAATTGTGCTTGCAGACAATCGGGTTCTAAAAAAATATTGTAAAATTTTTCATCAAATCCCAGAACCATTTTACATAAATAACACATAATGTTAAATTTCATTCAAATTATCAATTAATCTGTCACGTTATTTCATCGCTGCTGTGTGTTTCTGCAGTCATTTTGGTTCTTCATTTGCACAGAAAAAATTTTTTGGTCTAGCGGATCACCATGAATTATTTTGAAGACGCGTAACCTGTCTGTAGATAAATATTAATTTTACAGACTCAACAGTGCAGGTAGAAACTTAGTGGAACACAATTTAGCGTAAGATTTTGCAAATCAAATTCTATTTTTGGTAGTTGCATTGCCCAATGAAGCAAACACTAATATGTGTACTTTGACTTACGTAGGCAGTTCACAATATTTATTGACTATTTTGCATTTTCAACGATCATTCCTAATTAATGAGCTTACAAATTATTTTGGCATCTGGACGTGACCTTTTGCTTTGGAACTTTCCAGTCACTGTGATTGTTGATATCGACTGGGACAGTAATAGTAAATAATAATTTTCTTTCACACAGCTTGGGAACAAGCACGTTTCAAAGAGGATTGTCTGTTGCGCATTTTTGAGAAGCATCTATTGTATGGCAGGTTTCTATATTTTGGGAAATGTGATGAATTCTGATGTCCATGCGAATAGAAGAGAGGGGGATGTGTTTCTAATCCAGGCATGTGTTGTAGTAATGATGAAGGTAGAACATAAATTTCATTGGAAGCCTTGCTTGACAGAACTGCCAAGCAAAGTCAGCACACATGGCCATTACTGGTTGCAGTCTGATTGTTTTAGATGGTGCTATTTGCATTATGAAGCTCTTTTGATTGATTTTGGTTGATGGGTTAAAATCATTTTTCTCCCAGGCAATGATGTGCTAGAGATTGACCATTGTGTGTTATTTGTGCCTAGTATGTGCCTTAAGCTATTTATTTTTGATGCCTGATGGCAGAATTTTAGTGCAAGCTGCTCAGAGTCAATTCAGTTGTTACTCCTGAAATTCATTCTGTAACCATCAGGAATATTAATAAGAAATGTTGAACTTTCATCACAGGTTTTACATGGATGTTGAAGATCTTATAGATGATGATGGTCTTCCAGATGAAGAGGACTTCACTGAAGTTCCTTTACAGGTGAGATAATGCTTTGATGATTTCACTGTGATATGTATTCTAGTATCACTGGTACACCACGAGTTGTTGATTCAAGTGTGATATTTATTGTTAGTAGTATCATTAGCACACCACATTTTTGTGATATTCTAGTATTGCTAGCACACCACATTGTTGTGATATTCTAGTATCACTAGCACACCACATTGTTGTGATATTCTGGTATCACTAGCACACCACGTTATTGTGATATTCTAGTATCACTAGCACACCCCATTATTTTGATATCCTAGTATCACTAGTACACCACATTGTTGTGATATTCTGGTATCACTAGCGCACCACATTATTGTGATATTCTAGTATCACTAGTACACCATAATTTATTGTTGCAGTTACCATTCTTCCATCTTTGTTGTCTGATGGATACAAATTTGACCATCAACCGCAACCTGCTCATATATTAGTCTTTGAGCACATGTTAAAACTGTATTATGCCTCGTTTAGTTTGCGAAAAAGTGAAGAAAATGATTTTAAGCCGGTTAAGCTCATAAAATTGGTCTCATAATAATCTTTAGGATGATTTGATTTCCATTACCAACCAGAACTTCAAAATCATCAACAACAACTGGAGAAAATACCTCAGTCAAAGTTAATTGGAGTCGGCCAAGCCTAAAAGTGCACATTTGAAAGTGTTGCGTGTAAGCATTACCTATGACTTAAGTTGCTATTAAGGGAATTAGAATCCTATTATGGTTACAAATATGGGACTGAAAGACTAAAAAGCCTAATTTGATAGTTGATTTTAGCCAGCTAAACAGGGAGAAAAGCAGCTTCAAGTAAAATTTAGCAAATTCCAAAAATGCGTATTAACACCGACGTAGTTATGTTACCTTATGTTAGTTGGTCTTCCCACACGATGCTAGCAATTTGCTGTGTATCAATTACTCGCCCTACAATCGTGATGCTTCAAGTTGGTTTGGTAATTTTGGGAGTTGGAAATGTGTGACTTTCGTCAAACTTGACACAATGTATAGAATACTGAAAAATTTGTATGTCCAATCGTGGGAGTTGACCTAAATTTAACCTGTATTGTATGTACTAAATACGCATGAAACTATCAACTTTCAAATACAAAATTTATTACTTATCTTCTAAAATAAGCTTTTACATTGAACTTTCAACTTACTACAATTTTGGTATCTAATTGTAGTCAACCTATATGTTATGTAATTGTTAACTGTCAGTAATTTTCTTTGCCACAGTTCTTTGAAGTAAAAAGATATTACTGTAGCAATTAAAGTAATTTTCTTTGCTATAGTTAGTAATATCTTCAATAAAAAGGTGTTACTGTAGCAAAGAAAATTACTGCAGAATTGTAATAGTAACGAGACAATGTATATAACTGGGTTCCATTTAAGTGATAAAAGTATTGAGTAAAGATCACTTTTGGAACCAAAGAACCGTACCTTGATGTGGAAAGTGTTCAGCCATTCTGTCCATGTCTCATGTACTTGAATCACCACCGGGTGCACCCTCTGTCATTGTAGATTAAAAAACAGTATCGGATATTCCCTAATGTCGGGGGGGAATCCCGTAACAGGTCTGAATACACTGCAGGTAGATCAAGTTCAGGATCTCTGTTAAGACCAGGTCTGTGCACTTGGGATCTCAATTGCTTCTTGTATCCTGCGCTTCCACTTCTCTGGGTGTAGACTTAATATACTGAAGTCCTCCTCAGAGATCTGGTGATGTAGGTCTCTGTCATGCTCTTGAACAGCATTAATAGGTCTAACATTGGGGTAAC